>WEKX01007985.1:345353-370089 GCA_013390025.1 Pitta sordida
ACTCTTGTAATTGTTTTGTAAAATCAAATGCTCCTCAAGGGAAGCAAAGGATGTTTCAATCTGATATTAGCAGCAGTGAAGCACACGTACAGTGTGTACTTTACTACATTTAGAGGCATGAATGCTGCAGGAACATGCTTTAAATTACCTGAGTAATTCACAAGTGAGTAACCTTGTTTACAACGTCTGTTGGATCAATGTGATGAGCTAAACACCAGTCAGGTGATATCGTGAGACTGAATCAGAAGTTTGAGCTTAGGTCACCCTACCAGGCTACTCCGCCATGCTTCCCTACAACTCATTCCTGCACTTCTTAGACCAATGAAAAACATTTCACATAACAGGGTTTCACCACCAGTTTCTGATGTTTTTTCCACTGTGAGATTTCATTGTTAGGAAAGAACTCCTGAAAATGCACCATCATTCTGCTGTGTCACTTTGTCACAGATACAAGAGACCATCCGGTCCATTTCTATGCCTACAGGCAAATTAAACTATAATTAAAACATTCCTGTCAAGGGCGTGTTTCATCTAAAAGATCTCAACCTCTTCCGGCAAGCCATACCAGAACTTGGGTGCTCCTGGTATTATAAAGTTTTCTTAATGCTTAAATGTTTCCTGTTTCATTTCATGCTCACTACAAGTCCATGCCTCTCCCGAGGAGACACAGATTACAGTTACTACCTTTTCATTTTTTCCTTGAAATATTTTTATGTAAGAAGAGTAGTAGTGAGACTCTCTGAGTCTTCTGTTTTACATCTTAATTCTTAAACACTTCATGTTTAATTGGGAAAAGTATAGCTTGGCTTAATGCTGCCAGACTGGGCAATATAGGGTCATAAAGACTTTCTTTAGGGGTCAAAAGGCAAATTTTGCTTTGCACCACAAGTTACAGTTTTCTTATAAATATTATTGAATTTACCCTGACAGTTTAGTAGGATATTATTCATTTTAGACATCAGGAGAACTGAGTAATCTTTACACGATATGCCCACACTCCTGGAAGGAAGAAGGCTCAGGTAGCTCCAGAGGAGAGGTGGAACTCTTTGCTTCACTGCTGCTAATGAACTAAACAGTGACAGTGCCCATTCTCTGGCTTTGATGCTACCTGGTGTAATCCAGTCACCTCCATGCTATTAATCTTCGTCAGCACTCAAAACCGGTTGACCCCCTTCAGAGATCTCTTGGAAATGCCCTGTGCTCGTTCCCAAGCTGGGAGCTGCCAGCTGGCTGTGGTGGCATCCGTGCCAAGGGCTGTTCTTCCAGTGTCAGGGCACAGGCCAGAGTGTCCCAGTGCCTCCGCCTGTGCCTTGACTCTGATTGTCTTGTACAGGAATAGCACTTGTGTCCTATTTCACTAGCTTAAGTGCAAGGTCATCTTTTTCCCCACATGAGCTTGTTCTCTGAGGTCAGCAGGGTGCCTACAGAGGCTGGCACAGCTGAAGAAAAGATTTAATTCATTGTTCTTGCTTTAAAATAGTTTTTGGTCATGTCAGTTTGCATTTCCAAGCCTACCAAACGGGAAAGGCAGACGGTTGATTTACAACAGTCACTTTAAACAATGGACAAAGTATCATTCAACAAATGCTAAATTTTTCCATTAGTTATAGGACAGGAAAGCTTCTTAGGGTGGTTTTTCGAAAGTGGGCAGGAGCAGAGATTAGACAACTCTAAAGATCAAATACTTTACTGCAACACTAAAGTGCTGGCAGGGATCCTGGAGAGGCACGTGGTTGTTGCACCAGTACACAAAGAATGTTTTACAGGACTGTCTCTGGTCACTGTTTTTCAGAGGAAATGAATGCACAGGCAGCAGAACTTCTGTAAAATTACCAACTCTATTGCAACATACTGTTGACTTTTATGCTAATGAAATGTACTGTTCTCCCGTGGCAGTTCCTATTATTATGTTTCTGAGATTTGTTTGGATCATGGAAATTTGATTGCTTTTAAGAAAGAAAGAAAAGAATGTGAGCTCAGCCCAGAAAGCCAACTGTATCCTAGACTGCAGCTAAAGCAGCAGGACGAGGGAGGTGTTTCTGCCCTTTTATTCCACTCTGGTGAGACCCCACCTGGATTGTGGCATCCAGCTCTGGGGTCCCCAGCACAGGGAAGACGTGGAGCTGTTGGAGCGAGTCCAGAGGAGGGACACAGAAATGATCAGAGGGCTGAAACACCTCTCCTGGCTGAGAGAGTTGGGATTGTTCAGCCTGGAGAAGGAGAGACTCCACAGAGATCTTAAGGCACTTTCCAGTACCTAAACGGGCAACAAGAGACCTGGAGAGGGACTTTTTACAAGGGCATGTAGCTACAGGACAAGGGGCAACGACTTAAAACTGAGAGATGGTAGATTTATATTAGATATTAGAGAGAAATTCTTTAATGTGAGGATGATGAGGTACTGACACAGGTTGCCTAGAGATTGCTTATCCCTGGAATTGTTCAAGGCCAGGCTGGATGGGGCTTTGAGCAAGCTGGTCTTGTAAAGGTGTCTCTGCCCAGGGCAGAGTTGTCATTTTCAACCCAAACCATTCTATGACACCTCTTAAACACGAACAGGCACATACATACAACAGGAAAGTGTAATTAGATTGAATTCAACATTTGCATACAACATGGATCTGTATTTCAATTAATTATTTAGCCTGCAAGACTGTTTCTGTTCATTTAATTATTGGTGCAATAATGCCAGTATTTTTATTCTGCTTCTGAGAATAGAAAGGATAGACCACTTGTTAGAACAATGGGCCACGTATAAAGAGATGTGTTTCTAATTCAGATTCTAGAATTCCTTTGTAATGCAGAGTAAGTAATTTGATGAGAGTGTATCTCAATTTCTTAATTTGAAAAATGGAATTTATAATAACATATAATGCCATATAACTTGGGTATGGTAGGGAGCAGAATATTGTGGGAGATTTTTTTGTTTGTTGGTTTGGTTTTCTGTATTTGTTGGGAGTTTTGTTTGTTTGTTTTGTATTGTTTTGTTTGTTTTTGCGGTGAGCATTTGTTCTTGAAAAATTTTGGTATTTGAATATGAGGGAATGTGAGTGTTTTCAGAAAACATGACCAGCAAGCCTGGCCATATTTGAAAGTTTATATTTTAACGCAAGAAAGGGAAATATTTAAAATTATTTTTTCATATTACATTTCACCGTGCAGCAAAAAATAGTATAAAATGCTGNGGCAAGAAAGGGAAATATTTCAAATTATTTTTTCATATCATCATCATATTTATTGATCATGTGGAATTACCTTTTCAGTATTAAATTTCACTGTGCAGCAAAAAATAGTATAAAATGCTGCACAGAATTTCTCTTCGGTAACTTTTCCTTTTATTTTAAACATGTATCCCTTCATCTCCAGCACCACTGGAAGCTTATCCTATTTCATGGGTATTAATTTAATTCAATGTGTCTTGCAATTGTGACTTCTTTAAAAATGAAATCACCACTCACTCCTAGCATTCAAAAAGAGGTTGTCACAGTAATTATGTGCCACCTCAGCTGTAGGCTGTGGAAGCAGAACCACTCTGCTGAGGCTCCTGTGCTGCCTGTCAGCAGGGCACTCATGGAATAAACTCATGGCTCTGCTATGCAGGTTGCTTCAAAGGGGGTTAATTGTGTTCTTCTTGTCCTAAAGAACTCATTTCCCTGTCCTACTGGGTATTAGAGGTCTTCCTGTGCCACGAACAGGGCTAGGGACACTGCCATATGAAAGGACCTTTGTCCTAGGCAGCGGGGTGGAATTACAGCTCTACTGCTGCCCTTTGCATTGTGCATCCCCATCCTGCAAAAGAATAAACAGAGCCTGTTGTGGTCCATGCCTCTCCAGAACTCACAGGGATCCCCTGCTCCCAAGCTCTCTCCAGCTGATGATACAGGGGAATAAATTATTCTGATACTCTCAGGGGACTAAATTATTCTGCAAACCCCCTGAAAACTGAGGCAGCGGAAAGAGAGAATGAAGAACATTTCTCAGTTCAGAAAAAAAGAGAGGGCAATATGGTTTACAAAGGAATCACAGAAGAGATATCCATGTGGCTGGCTTTCAAAGACCTTGAATGAGTCCTCTATATGTCAACTTCTCTGCATAGTTAATTAACTGCATTATTTATCATTATTTTTTTTTGTTTCTTTCAGATTCCATTGATGAAAGATCCTGGTTGGATTCGAAATGTCTGGACTCGCAATCTAAATGTAGGAATTGAGTTGTTCATTTGCTTTTTTAACTCCAGTGACTTAGGGCAGGCCTAACTTGAAGCCCAGTGGTAAAGCAGGATCAGGCAGTAGTTAGCTGTAGCCCAGCTTCTGGTCCCCAGTGTAGCATGTCCAAGTGTTACCCTTTGGACATCACGTTACTGTAGGTCCCCTGTGGTGGCATTATTAATGTGAGAGTTTGGATGTCTCTGGCGGCCCTCACATGTGGCTGGTATTACCAGGATAAGGATGGAAAGAGCACAACAATTTGGAAGTTTGACACTTGACCTGGGTAATAAGCACAGACTGAGCAAACCTGTAGCAAATGTGAGATGCAAGACATGTCCCAGGCCAGGGAAAACGCATCCAGACATCCCTGCTGCTGCTCTTCTGGAAGGCACAGAGAGCACATCTGTGAGGTGGCGGTCATGGGACACAGCTATGGACTGTCAGAAGAACCCCACAGGAGAGGAAATGAGAGTGAGAGATCAGCACTTTCCACACCAGTTATAGAACTGCAGAATTACTGGTGGAGGAGGGAAAAGAGGCAGATCCAGGGATCAGGCTGATGGTTTTCTAAGTGAGTCTGCACTGTATCCCTCAGTGACCTACTTTTACAGTGATTTAGAGGGTGATGCGTTTGACATCACAGCATTTGAACACAGCACCAAGCAGCGCCATGCAGTCACATCCACTTGGCTGAGCTCCGCGTAGGCTTCACAGGAGATGTGTTGGCCTGGGTGGAGTATAATGTTAGCACAGCTACACTGCTATCTGATGTAAATACCACTCTGGTGTTTCCAGACCACCCACACAGGGCAGTGTAGGATACAGTCTATGGTTTACAGAGGCACCTTCCTCATCCAGGAGTCCTTGGTGTGCTCACTGGTCCATAGGGACTGGCAGGTTCTCAGTTTAGGTCTGGCAGATGCAGGAAGGTAAGTTGATTTATACAAGTTGTGAATCTAACCTTCATGGTGAGTTTGTTATTAGCAATGTCATGCAAACTGGACAGGTAGAAAAGCCAAACAGGCAGTCTGAAATGAGGATGAAGTGCTGTTAGGAAAGGGTTGGGTTTGGACATTTATTTCCATAGCTGAGCTTTGCAGACAGAAAGGCACCTGGGAATTCAAAATCTCAGTAAATTAAACAGGGAAGGAACTCCCATTAGCAACGGATAACGTAAAATCTGAAAATTAAACACATGTAAAGCAATACTACAAACCTGATCTTTTCATTCCAAACCTTGGGAACATTCAGATCTGCATTCACATGAGATTCTGATATTTATAAGAACATTTATTGAGTAACCAAAACATGCTATGCAAATTTGTACTGTAACCCTGAAAGAATGAAGGATAATGCATTTTTTCCAGTAGGATTATATTTTAAGAACAATCAGGTTATATTTTGTTTGGGCAAAAAATCAAAAATGGTTTGTCCTAAACTCCTCATAGTCTAGCACAGCAATACATGAAGAAGGGAAAAAGGAAGAATTTTGTACTGTGGATGTGCTGTATTCAAAGTGTTCTGCACAGAAAGATGATCACGGGAAATTAGCAAACCACTACCAATAAAAAAAGTCTGAAAGGTTTTGCAGGCAAAAAAAAAAGACTTATTCACACTAAGCTGGGCCCATGTCTGCACAGAGCAGTTAGCAGCAAGAAACAGAAAGTGAGAAAACCATATCAGACCGAATCTGCCACAGGAAGCAGAATTGCACTGTGTGAATTACATCTGACCTAGACAAGGCAGATGAGCAATAAGTATGATCCCAACCCCATGCAAGGAACATGAAAAACACGCAGGCTGGGCTGTCACCTAGGGCTGCAGGGGAGGGACATCTGATATCACTGGGATGACTGCACAGGAAAGCTTTTTTGTTTGTGCCCAAATTGCAGTGTGGGGGTGGGAACGGGGAAAACGGTGTGTGAGGAGTTCAGACCAGAAGCAGACATGTACCTTGACATGACTCTGAACTACCTGTGGGTATGAATTCGTCTTTTATTTTATTCAATAGAATTATTTTCTGTACTTTCTGATCAATCATTTGTCTTTTCTTGTACTATGGCAGAGCTTGATACAAACCACCGCTCGCCTAGTTTGTTCCTAGCCTTACTTTAGAAAAAAATAAAATCTTCTACCTGTTTGAAACAATGAGCGAGACCCTCTGCTTGTGTAATACAGAGTTCACTGGCTCGAAATGGATTATGTTGCTTTTTGTGAGCTGAGTGTCAGGCCTGACACTGGGATGGGAATTCTCTTTGTGCATGATACGCTGAACACAATGTTGCTGACGTGCAAGTAATAGTAAAACAAGCTTTTGTTGCTTTTGTGGGCAGAAGCTGCTAGGTTTGGGAGACTGTGCATGGCATGTAGATTTGTCTGAAGTAGATAAACAGTACAGTCAACTGGAATGAGGGTGGCAGGAATGAGGCAAAGTCTCCCATGAATTCTCACATTTGTTTGGAAAGCATGCAGGCTGCCAGGACAAAGGCTTTCTGTCCCAGGATGTGCTGGACCTAATGAAATGGATTTCACTGACTTCACCAAAGTAAATGATTTCCATAGATTTACATAAAATGGTTGTTTTTAGTCAAACCTCTGCCACTTCAATGGAAGAAGGATGAATAATTTTCACGTTGTGCTAATCCTTGCATGCAGCTATTTTTTTGAAACACTACATAAATCTGAAACATAATATTTAAAAGGAATTATTGTTGATATGTGCAAGTGCTTGTAAGCTTTTTTCAATCTGTGAACACGAATACATGGAGGCAGAATTGATGCTCATGGGCATTTATGTAATGGGAGGACCTAGAGAGTTAAATGTAGAGAAGGCAGGGTTGATAATAAGATCATTTACAGTGTCTTAATCCTGGACTAACTAAAATAATTTCAACTTAATCAGTTCAGTGTTGAATTTAGTTTCCTTATAATGGATCACTGACTCCTGACCAGGTTACACAGACATAATAACCTCCTTTTATGACTGGGGTTTCACCTGCAAAAGCTTTTGTGCCTTTTAGACTTCAAGATTCTCTTATACTGACATTTTTATTAGAGTAAAATTCTATTTCTTTCACAGCTTTCATCACAACAGCAAAAATCAGAAAAAAAAAAGAGAAATAAAAATACTTCCTTTCAAACCACAGACTGTAGTTCCTCCATTGTCTGAGACACCCTTCGTCGCAGTAAACTTGCGTTTATTGTTCCAAATAATTGTTCTTAGACTGATGGAGATGAAATGCTGCTTAATTTCAGTTCTAAAATAACATTAATTGCTATGCTCATGGATTGTAGTGCTATAACACTCCTGGAGAGGTTTCAGTGAGAATTTTATCCAAATCCTCAGCCTAAACCAGGAGAATGAAGTACTTAGATAAGAGAAAGACTGCTTTAAACAACCTTATTTACTGAGTAATTGCCCAGGCTTGATACAAATTTGTCCTGTGAATGCATGTGCAGGATTCAATTGTGTGCCTCAGCTTGTCCCTAGGATTTCCACACAATCTTGATTATTAACCTTACCTATAATGTACTAATATGTACTTTTAAGAACAAAACAACCCAC
Source organism: Pitta sordida (assembly GCA_013390025.1). Classification (NCBI taxonomy): domain Eukaryota; kingdom Metazoa; phylum Chordata; class Aves; order Passeriformes; family Pittidae; genus Pitta; species Pitta sordida. The sequence continues at coordinate 353,127 of WEKX01007985.1, forward strand.
AACAATATAATTAAGTCAACTTTGACAGCAAGTAGGACCGTAAAGATCACTTGCTTAGACAAAATATACTTTTAAAAATTGTGATTGCTCCATATACCTCAAGTTTAGCCTGAAAAAAAAATTATCACAAGCATTCAAAGGGTGATTGTTCTTTAAGTTCGGAACAAGTACAGTCCTTGGCGTAAACATTAATCACTAAAATCCCCAATAATGGAACTACAAAGGAAATGCTTCTAAAACAGATTATTCCACAACAGCATCTCTCCTCTCCCCCCAAATCACCAGACACTGAGTCTAGAGGTTAAAGATCAGGGAGATCTGAAATCCACGATGCCAGATTTATGTGTCCTCACAGCTCAACACACAAGAAGGAACGAGATGACAGTGTGGAAAGACCTCATGAACAGACCTGCAGCCTTGTGCTTGCCTGAGGGGTGAAAGCGGGTGCCCTTCAGGCAGAGGCACAGGGCTCACACCGGCTGCACAGGCTGAAGTGGGAAAAATACCCCTTTAAATGTTACATACACTCGTTAAAAAAATGCTCTAACCTGGTTACATCCTACTGCTTCAAATATTCAAGGGAATTGGGAATTAATGAGAGTGGGGTAGGGGGGAAAAGTAGTAATGGGTTGCATTATCACACTTGATTTCAGCAACAGTCGTAAGCTAGTGCTGAAAAGGGGAAATTTTGGGCAATGCCTCCCGAGGCCTTCCCCATCAGGGATGGAGCCAACAGGCAGGGTCTGCCTCTCCTCCTGACAGCCTCCTCACTATCCTCCATCTGCCTCTCTCTCGAGGAGAGATTAGCATCCTTTTCATCCAGTTTATAGGAGAGCTGGAACTAAAGACAATGCCTGAGGTGGTGCAGAAAAAAAGCCAAGCAAACCTTCTTCTTGCAACCACAAGCCAGGGACAGAGTGCCACTTATCCACCGGGAGCCATACACGGCACAACACCACCTCCTAGACTCAGGCCTGCACAGAAGTGAAGAGTGGTTCTGTCACAGTGAGAAGCACCAAATACTGTTTCTTTTATTGTCAAACTCATTTTAGATACTCAGTGGAGTTACAGAATGAACTTCAATCTGAGCTACATTAGCACTTAATGCTTAGCCCACCAGAAGGAAAAGTTTTACACAAAATATCTAGTTATCTTCTCATTACCATGGCTGTAGCTCTTACATCTTTGCCACCTACAGGTTTCTTAGTGAGGACATAACACAGTGAATTAATCAAGGTGCACTGCTTACAATCCCTGAGCAATAACTTTCAGAAGCTCTCTGCAAGGACAATTTGATATTGACAGGGAACCTGGTGTAGAAATTGCAGACATGAGGCTGAGAGAAATGCAAAAATCTCAACAGAAGGAGTGTTTTCTAAATATCTTTTTCTTTTTCTGGATCAAGATTGCCATTTTAGTTTGCAAGAGTTGCCGGAAAAGTAAAAAAAAAAGATTATACTCTGGGAAGCAGACCAGCTTTGTCTGAAGTTCTGAAAGTATACGTTGTATTATTTTGTTCTAGACAAATAATACTGATGATTTTGATTTGTTTTGCTTTGAAAACAGTATTCTAGGCAAAAAGCTTTGCTGGCCATGCATAGATGCAGCGGGTTGATGAAAAGCTAGCTTTTGGGCTGGAAAGCATTTCTGTCAGCAACAGGATAGAGAGGATTTCCATGGAGCTGTGTATGATCTCTCATTTCTTGTACGTGTGTACACTTGGACATCAGTAAGTCTTTTGCCTGAGCTGAGTACAGACAGGTCTGTGTTTGAACAAGCATGTGCAGGAATTGTGGTCTTTGGCTGAAGAAAGAACGTGTTGATTTCACTGTTATATCCTTAACCTCATGCACCATGATAGCTTTGCTTTATCAGGTTTGCCTAAAATTTTAAGATTAATTTTAGAGAGCTCAGCCATGGCTATTTACAGATTTGGAGTTAAATTGATTTCTGATGAGATTGGATTGGTACTAATGTACATCCAGAAGGGTTGATATATTAAGCCTCTCTTCTTCCTAATTTAAATATTCCTACACTCTTTTGGTGTTGGGATCACAGGAGTCAATAGAAGCCTCTGTTTCTCAGCAGCCAAGTATTTTGTAGCAGAGAAATGAGTTTTGACTGGGTAAAGAGCTCTAGGATATAAAGAAAGCATTGAGATGTTCATAGTTTTGCATGGCTGGATGTGGGTCTAGAGGAAAAAGAAAGGCTCTTTTGAGAACTTTCATCGTCGAGACTTGTTATATTCTGAGAAGGAAAAAACCCCCAAAACTTGTCTGGTGGCTCATTTGCTACAGATCCCCTTTTTGGGGTTGCGTTTTAAGTGAGGGGGAGGAAAGGGTGTATCTGTCACAAAATCAAGTCCAAAAGCACTTGGTTCAAAATCAAGTTCAGTTACACAATGCAAGCCCTGATGGCATGAGAGATGTTATTACTACAGATGAGCATTTTGGTACAAGACCAGTGCCTCTGGCCCTGCCTCTAATTCCAGTTGCAACAGTTCCCAGAAAATTACAATCCCATGTTTGATCGTTTGACAGAATAATCCTCTCAGTTTTGCCCTTCACTGGTCACTCCCCTGCCTCTTTGTTGACTTACACTTTACTTCTGATGACATCAGAGTTCTCTTGAGGATGATGTCATCATCTCATCTCTTAACACAGATGTCAAGGAGGAAAAACAGGAAATTATGTCAGAAGTGCCTTGGCTGGCACGTGTGACTGTCAGCAAATGATTACAACACTCAGGAACTGTGATGATATGGAAAGCAAACCCCAAAAGCTAAAGCTGGCAAAGCGCAAGGAGGTCAGGCAGACAGACTTGAAAGCTGATGCACCATGGTTTGAGTGGTTATTTTGTTCTCTGGCAACATACTTGCTAGGAAAATCTAGTGTCCCAAGCTAGAGTGGAAGGCCATTTCCCCCCTGCATGAACTTACGGAATATTCTCTAGGAATCTGTTCTTGAGTTTTATTAAACTCTTCCATGCTTCTAGACTTTAAAAACCCAAGTTTAATTAATTTACAGAAGACTACATAGCTCAGCTTTCTTCAATACAAACATGTATTGGCACAATGCCTCCAGAAAGAAACTTGTTGAGGGGGAAATGTTCTAGGGAGAAAACAGTAATAGTTCAGGACTTCATCACTCCTGAATGTGTTTTGGAAATGACACTGTCAGGGACTTTCCTCTTTCAAGGGCAGAGCAAAACTCCTGGATACACCCCCTACCAACCTGTTATCTGTGGGTAACTCCTGATTATTTTCTAGGAACTATCCCTGAGCACACTATCCTCCAAACTCAGCATTGGGCCGAGTCAAAACCACAGTCGTGATCATGCTAAGCCTCAAATGATATAAAAGATTATGTATCGGTGCTTAGTCCTCTAGGTAGATGTTAACTGGGGAGAAGAGTTAATATCAGGATGAGATTATTTGCCAGCATTTCTCATTGGCTACTGACAAGGGATTAGACATGATATGTCTGGGAAATGAAACTGCTGGTATTTCTGGGTACACTTGTGTATTGTTTTCTCTTTGGGACTAAGTATACACCCTTGTTTGTTGTGCCTGGGCAGAAATTGTCTTCACTGACTTTTCTGTTCTAAACCTGAAGGGAACTCATTAGTGTAGCTGCGTAAGTGGGAATGGAGGAGAACAAGAGGCAGGGATTGGAGTCTGTGAGTGTGCACCAGACCCACCACCCAACAACTCCATCCTAGCTGGCCAACACAGAGACAGAGCTGACATAGGTTACAGGAGGAAGATGTGTCACTGAAAAACAATTTGAAGGATCATGGTTGGGTGATGACCTAGAGAATCACAGAATCACGGAATTAACAAGGTTGGAAAAGACCTTTGAGATCATCAAGTCCAAGCTATTACCTACCACCATCNACGGTGAGTCCACCACCTCCCTGGGCAGACCATTCCAATGAGAAGACTGCACTGAGATTGTTTCACAGCGTAACTGGAAAGTTAATAGCACATGGAAGGCTTAAGCATTAACTACTCAACAAGGAACTCTTCCCAGGCTGGTACATTCTGGCGACTAGACATGTAGAAGCACGAAACTCAGCTCTCAAAAACTTGTTTTCAGGCCTAAAATTAGCAGTGTGCTTACAATAATTAACTTTGATTTTTTTTTTTTTAAATACTCTTTGTTCTCTTCCCCTACGCCCGTGTTCCTCTGTTTCATTCTCATTTGTTTTCCAAGTAGCACCACCCTTCTCCTGCCTTCCATAAGCCGACTTCAAAAAGCCTGGGAGATTCCTCACAGAATCACAGAATCACAGAATCAGTAAGGTTGGAAAAGACCATAGAGATCATCGAGTCCAACCTATCACCTATTACCTAACCTAGCCAAACCTGTTACCTAACCTGTTGCCATCCTGCTACCAACACACCATCCTACCTATAACACACTACCCTAATATCTAGGTCATGCCACCAAGTACATCATCCAACCTTTTCTTAAAGACCTCTAGGGACGGTGACTCCACCACCTCTTTGGGCAGCCCATTCCACTGAGAGATCACCCTCTCTGTGANGGGACAGTGCTTTGTGCCGGGGATCAGAGGGAAGGTGGGATGGGGTGTCGGTGTGCCCGCCGGGCTGGGTGAGCGGGGGGAGGTCGGTGCCCCTCCGTGCGCTGGTGCTTCCCCCGTTTGGCTTTTAGGGGTTGTGTTTTGCCTGGCTTTGGGTGGCGGCTGCTGATGCAGATCTCTGCGTTAGTGCCTCTGCTGCACTGATGCTTTCCCTGGGCTGGAATAATGAAAGTAGTGGTGGCAGGGCAGAGGGGTTTAATGGCGTAGCGGTGCCACGGCTACATACGAAAATAAACTTTCACACGTTTCGTATTTCTTCTCTGTGACACATCTCCTCCCTGCCACAACTGCGCTCTGTTCTTTTCTATGGATTGGTTTGTCTCCTGCCTTCAGGAAGCAAAACTGTCTTGTGGGAGAGAGGGGAGGAGACAAAACCCTGCAATATTTTTGTTATCCCTGTCAAAATCAGGAATCTTGAGGAGGCAGCACCACAGCACTGATGTTGCGGATTATCTGGCAGATCGTTTTTCTTTTCACATGTAAAATCATCAGCCTTGATAGATCTATTGGGCTCTTAATTTGGTGGGTTTATTTTCTGTTTGTTTGTTTGTTATCTGTATTTCTGCAGATTTTCTTGGCAAACAGATACTGGCGAATGCATAGTGTACATCCATGATGATGTGCTNCCATAAGCCGACTTCAAAAAGCCTGGGAGATTCCTCACAGAATCACAGAATCACAGAATCAGTAAGGTTGGAAAAGACCATAGAGATCATCGAGTCCAACCTATCACCTATTACCTAACCTAGCCAAACCTGTTACCTAACCTGTTGCCATCCTGCTACCAACACACCATCCTACCTATAACACACTACCCTAATATCTAGGTCATGCCACCAAGTACATCATCCAACCTTTTCTTAGAGACCTCTAGGGACGGTGACTCCACCACCTCTTTGGGCAGCCCATTCCACTGAGAGATCACCCTCTCTGTGAAAAAGTTCCTTCTAATGGCCAGTCTAAATCTCCCCTGACGCAGTTTAAGACTGTGTCCTCTTGTTCTATCACTGGTAGCCAGAGTTCATTTTTAACACGGACACCCTGTTTGGCTGCACAATGCGGCTTAAACGGAAGGGAACTACAATCCGTTGGCAGAACTTTTTATCTCATCGCATTTGTTTACAGCCATAAAGCGTGTGATGCTGATCGCTGGGCTTCGGCAGCTCAGCCTTCCAGGGGACCCGCCTCGGGTCAAGCCTGGGCTGAGCGATCCCCCCCCTTTCCCTCTGTCAGGTTTTCCCACCCACAAACCCCGAACCACCCTCGCTGCCCCCGGGGTGATGGCATCCCCCCACCGCGCCACTCCCGCCGCTCCGCCCCGGCCGGGCCCCAGCTCTGCCCCCGCCCCACCGCCCTCCCTNAGGGGAGGAGACAAAACCCTGCAATATTTTTGTTATCCCTGTCAAAATCAGGAATCTTGAGGAGGCAGCACCACAGCACTGATGTTGCGGATTATCTGGCAGATCGTTTTTCTTTTCACATGTAAAATCATCAGCCTTGATAGATCTATTGGGCTCTTAATTTGGTGGGTTTATTTTCTGTTTGTTTGTTTGTTATCTGTATTTCTGCAGATTTTCTTGGCAAACAGATACTGGCGAATGCATAGTGTACATCCATGATGATGTGCATTGTTAGAAGTTAGATGGAGGAACTCCTGTTACAGTAAAATGAGCTGACTTCCATGAAATGGAGAAAAAGTAGGGAGACAGTGAAGGATGGGGAAATGATTAATATAATTATATTATAATTTTAGGCATAAAGCCGTGAAAACAGCTGAAATAGCTTTTAGTGGTTTTACATGGTTCCTGCTTTTCTGATGGCCCCAAATATGGGTAGCCCCTGATAATATCTGCTTGTCTTATGCAGCAGGGCCTGTTTGTAAGGGGTTGGGCAGGTTTTAGTCTTTGGCCCTTTTCCAAACCTGGGGATGTGCAGGTGCACACGTTTGTTTACCTGTGCACATACACAGACTTGAAATACACGATAAGGGTTTGCTTTAAACACTAAAAATGCAGAAAATACCAAGTTAGAGCCTAACAAACAAATTTGTTTTCACAATCCTGCTGAAAGGATGCCAAGTCACATGAGGTGTCAGGATAGAGTAGAGCTACTGCTGTTTCTCCTTTCTGATTTATGTTCCCTCTCTGACATCAGAACAGTAGCCCAGGGCAGCACAGCACTTGCCCTGCCATATATCCTCCAGTTATTAAATAGGTTCTTGGTTTCAGGCATGAGTTTTTACTTTTCAATTTGTTGTAAAGTCCAGAGGGGTCTCAGCCCTTCTGGTACATTCTCTTGAAATGCCTCCATGAGGAGGGGAGCACTGTATAGCTGGGAAGCTGAGGCACAGAGAGTCCAAGGGAAATGTGGAAAGTCTCCCAGGAAATCTCAGGGAAAGGAGGATCCAAGCCTTGAGGTACGATTTCAGGACTGCCCGTAATACCAGTAGAGGTGTCCCTTGTGCTACGCACCACTGACTTAGTTTCCCTCTTTGGCTGGTAGTAGCAATTGTGTGGGTATGTGGTGAGTCACATCGTGCCACTGATCCAGCTACAGATTATTTAAAAATGGGAAATTTACAGTATAAAATTGAAATACACGCATATTATAAAAAGCTGCTTTTAGTGATGTTAATTTTCAGCGCTGACACAAAGTCAAGGTTTAGGAGGGTGGAGAACGTACAGTTGAGAGGTTGGTGTGGGGACATGTCAAGTGACAGTGAAATAATTCTGGACTCTCGGGTACCGGTTTGATGCCTGACTGTGGCACCGTGGGCCAGTCTTCTCCCTTTGTTTGAAAATGAGGATTTATTATAGAGAATGTTTCCATCTTCGGTTTGAATTTTTGCTTTCAGCTGCTCTTAAGAAAATAACCTACCCTTTACAGGGACTTTGTGAAGTATTGCACCAAGTAAAGTTTCAACTATTTGAGATCTAGTGCGATAGCTGAACCAAATGCATCGTCATCTCAAAGCAAATCCCATCTCTGTGAGTGAGAGTGGGTGGGTTCTTGGAGGGACCAGCAGCTTGGAAGATAAATTTGACGTTTGGTCCATTTGACTCTCTAGCTGTTGTAAGAAGTCACAATTTTTGTCATTTGCATTGGCTGACTTGGAAGAGAAGTCAAATAATTCCTAACACCATAATCCCAATCTTAAAATATTTTTTGGGATTTGGCTGGCACGTGCTGAGTTGTGCTTTCTGGTGTGGGATGTTCAAGTGAACTGCACCCATCATCCAACTGATCAGACTGATTGTGGGATCACCTGCAGGAATGTGATCTGTCCCACGCAGCTGTGACTGTGGGGAGATCTGGAGCAAATGTGGGTATAATCAGACTTGGATGGAGTTTGTGCTCCTATTTACAGAACAACCAGAGTCACGCTGCTCAGCAGAGCGCTCTGCTCTGCAGTTCTCCTTCAGCTGCTTGTCCAAACCAGGGTCATGGCTGCTTATGGCTCCCTTTCAGGTCATGTCTCCAGGTTTCCTTTCCCAGGAAAAAGGAATATGCAAGGAGAGTCCCTGTCTGTGTCTCACTCTGATGATCTTGGCGTGTTGCAGTTGAGCACTAACCAGGTAGACCCTGCTTAAAGCCAGTGGGAGTTACACACCCTCTGAGATACAAACCTTAGTAACTTGCTGAAAATGATGTGGAAATGTTGTGGGAAAGTAGAGCCCTAAACTGAGGTTTCCCAAAGCGCTGTGCAACCTGCATGGCTCCCCTGGAGAAAGTAAATCCAGGCTCCAATTTTGCCCTGACAAATGCACAGCTTTGGTGTTCTGCCTGGGAATTTACCCAAAAAAATGTGATCAGAATTCATGGCAGTGACCTTGGGTTTGATTCATGTAGGAGCTTACAAAAAGTTAGGAAAAAAGTCTTCTGAAAGTTCTAAACGATTTTCAGTTTCCAACCTGAAATGTTTTAAAATATTTGGAGATTTTCATGTGACAGTCCCACAGCATTACTGACTACAATGTGCTGATTGCTTACAAATAAAAGTGTGTATTTTAAAAATCGTGGAATGATAGTTACTATGAGCTTTTGCATGTAAGAAGTCACTGTTACTGTGCTTGTGTATGATGTGGTATGGTAGGAAGGACTAAGCTTTATTTTGAGAAAAATAATCTAGGAAATCCTCATCTGAAATATCTCCTTCTCACCCCTACATTTTTTATCATAAATCTTTTTTAAAACAACTTCTGAAACTGTTTTTACTATGGTAAAGAATTAGGTCAGTAGTAAAAGTCCATTAATTGCAGTAGAGGAGGTTGGTGTTCAGTACTGAATTGCTTCAGAGGCAAGAAAATAAATGTTTTATTTTATATATAAAAGAGTAGCAACTTTGAATATTGTCATTCAGTGTTTTTTTCTAAATGTGGAACAGTTCTCTTGAAGAAACCACAGTCTCATTCCCAAATATAGTCTGATCTCTGTCAAGCTTCACATCTTCAGAACAGAAGCCAAGGGCAGACAAGGTTTGTAAACTTGTCATAGTTTCAGTGTCAGCAGCAGAGCTGGAGTGATGTATTTTAACTGAACTCTGGCTCATCAATTTTTGTCTCCACAAATGGTACCATTACTGGCTTTTCCAGTGGATTTAGGACATAATCCAGTGTACCTGTATGAAAGAAGTGGATTATGTATCTAGATGACAGAGCATGTGATCCTACTGTGGCATCCAGTACAGCAGGACTTTAAGGAACTAACTTTTTTAGGTGAATATTTCCTAGGTGAATAAATCAGTTAAGTAATAAGGGAGATCACCTAGCTGTTCATTTTTGAGTTAAATTTCCATATGATGATTAATTCTGAAAAATTACTGCTGTCTGTAGCAATCCAAAGACTTGGAACTTCTCTGAACCTTCTGACAGATGTTAAAAGTTATACTTTTTATTTTCTAATAGTTGCATAATTTAGTGCTGTGAAATGTCCTCTGACAAGGAACAAAACTCAAGCCATTTGAAATTCCTGACAGAAGCAGTACAGACTGTTCTCTCTTGCTGCAAGCTTAGGTCAAAAGGATCCTGAGTTTTCCCAGATGAAAAAAAATACTCTCAATACTCTATCCTATGTCCACTAGCATGGTAGGAGAACAAGAGTTTTGCTAAATGCAGTATAATTAACAGGCAGGCACTGGGCATTTAGCCCTTGACGTAAACTCCTGTTTATTGCTGGAGTTGCTGCTGCCTGATCAGTAAGTGAGAGACTTCCTGGAGTGGCCAGAGGGAAGTGTTGCTCTAAAACCACACACAGTCTCTCAGGGGTTTGAGGAATGTTGGTTTCCTGGAGTGCTGACACACTATGGACTGACTTTATGTTCAGAGCATAAACTTACTGACCGCAGACTCCAAACAACTTCAGCTTTGGTTGGCAAGTCTAAAAGTTAGGATAGAGGGCCTGCATCCATCAAAGTCTAATTCCTGAACTCTCTCCCATTTTAATTGCAGCATCTTTTATTCCCTATATTTGGGATGTGAACCTGTTTTTTTCAGTTTCCTGCGGAAGTGATGTTTGTTTCCCAACCTGTCTTTTAATTCTGCAGTGATTTTGTTGTGCCCAGCTTGAAAGGAGTGTCTGTCATCACTGTGTAGTTTGAATGAAGCACTTTCTTTTTTAAGGGATAGGAGATTTCCACTGCTTGGAAGCAAGCTGTGCTGTGCCAGCTGGTCTGGCCAGAGCTTGAGGATGGTGCTTAACTTTTTTACTTGGTGAGTGTAAAAGTCATCTCTGTGTCCTGCGACAGGGCAAGGCAGTGCATCTAAGATTTGTCATGAACAAGAACAGTTGCAAAATCCTCTGTTTATGATTTTAGGAGCCCTGCTGATGTAACTTGTATAGAGGATGTGTGAGTCCTCATATTTGGATTGTCTGCCCATAACTGTCACAAGCAGTGGGGTGTGTAGGCTGTCCCAGCAGCTCCTTCCCTGCCAAAGACGTTGGGTTGTTTTACATCTAGAAATTCTGTTACTTCAGCAGACAAACATTAACTAGGCTGAACTATGCAGTGTAATTTTCAGCTTAATTGTAGCCATCGGGAAATTTAATTTTAGCTCAGTAAGGAAGTGTGTTTATTGTTGTGCTTTAGGTTGGAAAAAGCCTCAGTAGAAACACAAGTATTTTTCCATGGCATAGGGGCAATTTGAAGAGTTTCCTTATGTCCGTCACCCTGGAGGCTCATTTCTGAATGTAAATCTGAGTGTGCAGTGCCAACTTTTAAAAACGTTTAGGTGGTGGCCACCAAGATAATTAGGAGGCTAAAAGCTTTTGGCTTAAAAGGACAGCCTGCGAAAACTAGTTTTGTTTAGTCTTCAGGGTATTTAGTTACTTTTTTGGGGGATATAGAGGAAGCAGCTGGGATGTTAGAGGTGGACAGTGATAGGACAAGAGGCCATGGCACGAGTCGCAACAGTGGGAATTCAAATTGGGAAGTGGGAAGAAAATTTTCTCTGTGAGGAAGGCAAACATAGGAATGGGAGTGCAGGAGAGCTGAGAAATCTCCATCCTTGAAGACATTGAGAGCTCAGGTTATGGGCTGCCTGATCCGAGTTGTCCCTCCTTTGGACGAGGTGACCTTTAGAGATCTGTTCCAACCTGTTGTTCTGTGACACAGGATGGGGCACGGCCTGACTTCCAAGTGCCATTCCCTGTGAAACAGTTTGCCACCAGATTTGCATTCAGGAAGGAACGTTTCTAATGTATAATAGGAACCCAGAAGTGGTAATGCCAGTTCAATGCAGGAGAAGTGAACATAATGGCCGTGAAGTTTTTGTGTGTTGCCTTTTCACTCGGTGGTACTTTCCAGATGCCTGAACTGAGGGCTGTGCAGAAAGGCTTCTCCAAACAGTATTTAGGGATTATTCTTCCATTAGTTAACATCTGTTGTGATTTTGGCTGGGATGGAGTTAATTTGCTTCCTGGTACAGTGCTGGATTTGGGATTTAGGGTGAGAATAGTGTTGATAACACAGTGATGGTTTAGGTGTAGCTGAGCAGTGCTTGCACTATGTCAGGGACTTTTCAGTGGCTCATGTCCTGCCATGGGAAGGCTGGAGGGGCACAAGAAGTTGAAAGGAGACATGACCAGGACAGTGGATCCCAACTAACAAAGAGAATATTCCATACCAAAGAATGTCATGCCCAGAATATAACTGGGGGGGGTGGAATTTGGTCATGAGCGGCTGCTTGTGAAGTGGCTGAGCTGATGGGTGCTGAACAATTGCTTTGTGCATCACTTGTTTCGTATATTGAAATTATTTTATTATTCTTGTCATTATTTATTACTATAATTATTATTATGTTCTTTCTTTTCTGTCCCATCAAATTGTATTTTAGCCCATGAATTTTGTCAGTTTCATTATTCTGATTCTCTCCCACATCCTGCTTGAGATGAGAGGCTGGTTGTGAGTGAATGGCTGTGTGGTGTTTAGTTTTTGGCTGGCGTTAAACCCTGACAACAGTAAATAATTTTTAAAAAGTCTGTGTGATTTTTGAAGTAAGTGCCTAGTTTTAATCTTAAATCATTTCGTGGTTCAGCTCCCCAGTTGTCAGATGGGGAGACCATCAACTTTCATAAATAATTCTTCCTTCAGAGCATGTGTGGTTTGTGTCCTGATAGTCATGTATTGCTATAGATACAGAGAAGAAATTGAAGCATCAGTGCATCCTGTGTGGAGGGACTTTTGGGAAAAAACAGAGGTGAACATTAATTAATTAGAAGAAGTTGTTATTAAGAGACCTGCCTTAATTATAGTATTTTCTAACTTCCCAATTTTTCACTATAATGCTTTAAATGCATTCTTCAAATAGTTTTTTGTTCATGACTGTAAATCACAGTTAAGATTTGGAGCCATTTTTACAGCATCTCATGCATCTTTTTATTGTTTCTGAAAGAGCACAGCTGAAAGAGTCTCTGTTGCAGCAGATGCTGCTGCTGTGCAGTGACTGTCTCAGGCTCTGAACTCACTTCTGTTCTCGTCACCATCAATGGGAGTTTTAGTGTTGCCCATCCTGCGAGTGTCTCTTTTATTGGTGTCCAGGTGATGTGGCACAACCTACCAGAGACCTTTTGTGTGAGCCTTATGTTCTGTATTGAGTGCATGAGGACTTTACAGAAATTAATATCTTGGAATCTGCAAGAAGTGTAGGAAAAATAATGAAAATATAGACACCAGGAGTCCTTAAAATCTGTACTGCTCAGGAAAGTATCTGCTTAAATTCAGTCATATTTTGAGGATTCTTAAAGGATCTATAGGTATGTCTAAATATGCATGCTGTCCTCTCTGGGGCACTAAATGTATTAAACAGGATGTACATTAACGGAGTAGAATCAGCAAACTAAATACTAAATAAATCCAGGAGCAGGGGAAATAAAGCCAATCACTTCCACCATCACCACAAGTCTAATTTTTAATAAAGCTACTGATACTAAAAGATTGTTTGAAGCAGGAGCAGTGGAAGCACTCTAATGTTCAGACACTGGATTGAAGGTTGCTTGTGCAACCTTAATGCATATTCCATTTCCCGTATGGATTACAATAATATTTTAATGGGAGAAGTGGGAAAATAGTATTTGAATTCAGTGCAGTGGAAAATTAGATCTACATAAAACCATTCTCTTGTTCTGCCCTTAAAAGCCTGTGGAAACAATGAGAAAAGTATATTTGGTGTTGAGGGCACAATAAATGATAGGAGGAGATGTTATTCTGGAAGTAAGGCTTTTCTCTTCGGTGATAATTGGAGATATTTATGAGCTTCAGAGTCTGAAAGTCTGACAGTGGTTTCGAAGGCAACAGATTTTAATGAACTTTTGGAAGTTGTTACAGTTCTCTGACTTACGAAGTCTCTTTTCCTTTTTTCTTTTAATAGCTCTCCATAAACATGCATCAGCTGTAAATAAATTAGGTGGGAAATCCTGATTCTTTGTGAAATCATTAATTTGTGATAGGGGACAATACCCCACTGCTGGATTCTCCATCTCTCAAATATCTCTAAAATAAAACTCAGGAATCAAAAATCTCATTTGTTCTATCTTTTGCCTGTCAGGTCCAAACCATGAATTACGTCGGACAGTTGGCCGGGCAAGTGTTTGTGACTGTGAAGGAGCTCTACAAGGGGCTGAACCCAGCCACGTTGTCGGGATGTATAGATATCATCGTCGTACGTCAGCCAGATGGAAACCTTCAGTGTTCCCCTTTCCATGTTCGCTTTGGGAAAATGGGAGTTCTACGTTCCAGGGAGAAAGTGGTAAGAAAATTGAGAATTTTTATGTATCCTATTTGTGAGTTACTGAATGTTCTGTGGTCAGTCAAGCTTTTCTTTAGACACTCTTTATAAAGGGCCTGAATTAAGGCAAGGTTCAGTTTAAATGGTTGTCACTAATTCTTGCATAAACTGTAGGGTGAAATAGGTTGAAATAAATGTAACAAGGCTGAACAACCTGGCAACAGAGTATCAGATGTGAAGTTCCCATTGAGAAATTCATGGCAGATTATTTTAGGAAATGATTTGTAACTACCTACAGTCTAGGGTCTAATGTGGCTATAATTGTTCAGCAGAAGCACCCTAAAGGCAGCAGAGACGTTTTTCAATTCCTACATAGATCGGAAAGAAATTCCAATATTTAGGATGGGTAAAAGTTGAAAATGTAACCGTGCCAATACTGTATCCTGAAATGTAACATAAATGTAGACTTGTCCAAGTTTCCAAAGACGTTTAGTTGGTGGCAAGAGTGGTTATAGGCAAAGAGAGACATCCTCCAGAGGAGAAATAATTAGGGCTGTAGATAAATGTGTGAAAGAAATAGATGCATGAATTGAATGTAAAATTATTTGCCTTATTTTTGCTTCTCACAGGGTAAAGAGAAGCCTATTTAATTAATTTGAAAGGTAGTGTATTAAGAATTTTAATTTGGAAGTACTTGCACAATTCAAAATCAGGCTGAATTAAAAGAGCAGATGGATTTGTGTGACAAGTGACGCATTCAGAATTATATTTAAAAGTATTCAGAACTTTATATAATGACTGAGTAGAGGAGCAAAACAGCAATGAGCTGAATGAGTTAGAAAAACATTTTTATGAATGATTGCCATGTGAAGGGTCAAGGAAGGAAACAGAGAAGTTCACTGTTTTATGTTTATTTTGAGATGTCTTGCACTTCCCTCAGAAGCATTTGCCCAGGGACAGCAAGAGGACAGCTGAACAGGAGCTGTGTACCTAAAATAACTTTCTTTTCACATGAGAATATATTTATTTTCATCCAGGTTGACATAGAAATTAATGGAGAAGCTGTAGATTTGCACATGAAACTGGGAGACAATGGGGAGGCCTTTTTTGTGCAGGAGACAGATAATGATCAGGTAAGAGTCCAAAGGACTTTTTAATCATTAAAAAATCAATGCCTGCTCTTCAGAGTCAGTTTTGAGTTCAGGAATTTTGTTGAAAAATATACTTTTACCCATTGCATAGTTTTTAATGCTCTGCTGTTACTTTAAGTTTGTTTCTTTTTTTTTAGTTGCTGAAAAAATCTAAAAGCAATTGCATAATTTAAAAATAAATCATGGGCATCCAGTGTGTGAACAGAAATGGCATGTTCACGTGCTCCAAAGTTGTGTGCAACAGATTTAATGTCCAGGGACCTGCTTTTTTGGGGGAAAATCTTTAATTTGAGCATATGCATTCAGCAGAGTGCCAGTAAAAGTGCTCTGTGAACATCTGTACCCACATTAATTCTGATACTCACCGTAAATATGACCTCACAACTATTATTCATGTGGAATTACATTTATATGAGACTGTCTACTTTTGAGCTGTGTGGTCAAGTCCTTATATAAATAAGTTGTGGTTCACACATAATCTAACATAAGAAAAATTTTTGCAGGCCTTTCTCTTCAGATATTCCCAATAATTTATGTCAGTGCCCAGAGCCATGTCAAGGGTGGGAGTGGAAGGTTTAGACAAAGTTGTTAAAGAAGCCCTGCCACTGAATCACGAGGTGCAGAAAGGACCACTTTGCTTTCTAAATTCCTTCTCAGAGAGGAGCTTTTGTGCAGCTGAAGTTAGCCTTGGATTGTGTCAGTGGGAGTGTGATTCAATCACTTCGTTCTGAGGGTTTTAATGATGGCAAATCAGATATATTTATAAAAATAAATTATTCATTAGGACAGATAAAGACAAATGGACAAGTGAACAGATGAAAGTTCTTAATCAGAATTATTTACTACGTGTTGTGAAAGCTAAAAATCTACTAGTAGGTGTAATATAATATAATATTTATAAAATTGTGTAGTGTAGTGCACTGTATCAAAGCAATTATAGTAAAGTAGTTGTATCCAAGTTAGCAAAACAAATATACGTTAATTAGAGATAGATACAACTCACCATATGAAATAGCAGGCTGATCTCTCTCTTTCTCTTAACCCCTGAGTAGTAACCATGAAGAGGCTTCCCTGCTTCACGGGAGAAGCTCCACATTTCAGGAAAGTGTGTGGAAGAATCTATAATATGAGAGTTGGACTGGATTTTTGTAGTTATAAAGTGATGGGCTCATAGTCACAGGTTTACAGGCCAGAACTGGCTTATCTGTCACATCCTGCTTCAAAAGAAAGTTGGATGTATATTGGAAGTTCAGTGAACTGGGCTGGTTTTAGCATAATTCAACACCAGAACACCGCCATAAATTGCATTTTATGCATTCCCTATTGGGATTCTAGGCCTTATCAGGGTGGGCCATCCTGCCACATGTGGGATGAGTTTTCATATTCTTACACTATGACATTACCAGTTTCAGGTGAGAGCTGTGTGCGTGTGCAATATTCATTTCTATAACTTTATTTTTAAAACTTTTGTGTGGTAACAGCTATTTGGGGACTGGAAATTGCTGGAAATACTTCCCTGAATGTTTAGAGATGTGTATATATGTGATTGAATAGCAGGATGTTTATGTGACCTAGTCATAAACCCCTGACCTGTCTGACTACTGTGTATCATCTGACTTGTGAAGGGGAGTTGGATTTTACAAGATGATCAGGGTGTAAACTAAGGTTTTCTTTCTGCTCTGTATCTGGCATGAATTGGACAGAGACTTATGTCATAACCTAATATTAGATGCTCAGAAGATGATCTTTATTAAGAGTATTTTCCCTGGTTTATCTAAAGAGATGGAGCTATGGAACAGTTTCCATATGCCACAGGAGCATACTGAGCATCCAGGTGTCTAATACTTGTTTCTTTTCTGAGGAATAAATGACTTATATTTTGGTAATCGTTCATAAGTTTTAGAACCAGTTGTATGATGGGTGAAAGAACTGACACGTTTCGTGGTTTGAATATTTTCTTTTCCAGGAGGTAATTCCTTATCATCT
>WEKX01007985.1:375961-460019 GCA_013390025.1 Pitta sordida
TCAAGATGTGTCTGACCAGCGCTGAGTACAGGGGAAGGATAACTTCCCTAGTCCGACTGACCACACTGTTCCTGATACAGGCCAGGATGCCATTGGCCTTCTTAGCCACCTGGGCACACTGTTGGCTCATATTGAGTTTTCTGTCAATCATTACTCCTAAATCCCTCTCCATTTCACCACTCTCCAGCCACTCCTCCCCCTGCCCATAGCGGTGCATGAGGTTGTTAGTCCGAAGTGAAGAAATCAGACTTGGACTTGTTAAATCTCATACCATTAGAATCTGCCCATTTCTCTAGCCTGTCAAGGTCCCTCTGAAGGACCCTTCTACCCTCTGGCAGATCAACATTTGCCCCCAGCTTGTTATCATCTGCAAACTTGCTGATGATGGACTCAATTCTTGCATTTGTGTGTCTGGGCATATACATCATGATGCTGAGTAACAGCCTGGGCTCTTCCCTACTTAGTTGTGTGTACAAGGGAACTCTGTTTTCTGGGAAAATTCTAGAAAAGACCAGGTTTTACTCCACCCCAAATCAATTTTCTCACTGCAAAATGCAGAGATTCTGTGATCCTACCTTTAGTATAAATCTTCATGTTTGATTTGTTCTTTACCTTCTTCAGAATAAACTGAATAGCCAAGCCAGTTTTACTCTTTCACAGAACTATAGAATCACAGAATAATTTGGGTTGTAAAGATTGGTTGGAAAGACCTTAAAAATCATCTAGTCCAACCACCCTGCCACGGGCAGGGAACATTCTGAGAGACCTGGTTCTGAGCACTTCCAGTGGTGGGGAGTCCATATCCACTCTGGGCAAAGTGTGCCAGTGCCTCACCACCTTCACAGTAAAGAATTTCTTCAGTTTGAAGACATTCCCCCTTGTCCTCAGACAAGAAATCATGGGCTTTTTTCAGGGAATTCTGGGTGAGACTCTAGGGCTTCTGCAAAAATGTAGAGTAGATAATGGGAATCTTTGTTTATTAGTGAATGACTGGACATCACATTATTTGCTTCACCACATTTAAACATACTGCAAGTTGATAACTAATTAATTATTAAATATTTGATATTGAGTAGTCATAAAAACAAACAGTTAAATATATTTAAACTGTAAGGGCTTAAATTCTTTGTGTAGCTCTTCTGCTGTTTTCTATGTGAACATCCATCCAGTGGTAGAACTGAACAAGTTTGTAGAAAGAAGGAGTCAACTGGATTACTTAGACTAATTTATTACTTAATCAGGATGTCATTTTGATACAAGTGAATAATTTCTACACTTCACATCCATTATAACAATACTAACTATTCATCTACTGCTGCTGATACCATCTCCATTGTTCCTTCCACAGAAAAAAACAAAAATCCTCCTAAAATGTTCAGGTCCAGTGTTCTTTTTCCGTCTCTTTCAGCTTCCCAAGTCCTACTTCCTTGACAGCCCTCACTGTAAAATGGATGAAACCTCTGAATGTCAGCATCAGAGGATCCTGAACTGTTTAAACCATTTTACCATCCTTTTATACCTTCGGTTAACTCATGACTGTTTCAGTCTTCAATGCCTTGGGTTGGTGGATATCAGTTTGGAAAGTGTTTAGTGCATTGTGGCTACTCTTTGTTTTTGTAACTTTTTGTTGGTCTTTCTTCAGCCCGTCAGATTCACGCCCTCCTACTCCTCAGAGTGACTCTGAGTTAGTCAGTAAACCTCTGGACAGAAGTGGACTGAAGAATAATCCTCACATGCACTGGGCATGGGGAGAGCTACCCCAGGCTGCAAAGGTATCCAACGTAATTGTGTTAATTCCTGCTAGCTTCTTTTGTTCTTTAGTGGGGCATATGTGCTTATTCTGCTGCAGAGTG
Source organism: Pitta sordida (assembly GCA_013390025.1). NCBI lineage: Eukaryota > Metazoa > Chordata > Aves > Passeriformes > Pittidae > Pitta > Pitta sordida. The sequence continues at coordinate 377,815 of WEKX01007985.1, forward strand.
CTGAAGAGGGACTTCATCCTGGTTGTACATGCAGTTAGTGTTTTATGCCAGGGAATTGAGTCTTGCTCCTTAGGAGGTGTAGGACCTTATGCCATGGGTGTTCTCAACACTGATGATACACAGTAGAAAATGAAGAAGTAACTGAGACCTAGTCTCGTGAAAAGTTACAAGCTTAAAAAGCAGATGGAACCAAACCCAGTGTCCTTTGGTAAATTATTGAAATCCATAAATGGTCTTAGATGGAAATTAAGTGCTCGGTGTTAGCAGTGTGATTCACAAGAATTAAAATGGATGGCGTGAGTGCATAAGCATCCAGAAGCACCTGTATTTCTGCATGCTCAGATGTGCAGTTCTCTTGGCTGAGAGGACTGGCTTGGTGCCATTTGGCCCAGTGAGGTGGTGGGATCTGCAGTGTGCCAGCAGCACGTGATGCACAGGAACTGTGGGCAGCTGTCTGTGCTGCAGGCCCATCAGGTACTGTCAGCTACTTGTGATAGCTGTGCAGTCAGAGCATTCATCTGGCAAAGGGCTTTTTTACCCTGCCTGCCCCAGGGTAGAAATAAAGAAAGGACTGCTGGAAAGACTGAATCACACACACAGTATAAAGAAAAAAAAATCCTGTTTTGCAAGACAGGGAAGTGGGTATCCTGCTCAGAAAGAGGAGTTCTATGTTCTGGTGGTGACACCAGAATTATAATGGCACTATTGTAGTTTGTCCTTAATTCACTGTTGGTAACTAGGAACAAAATCAGAGATGGGAATCCAAAATTCTTATTTTCTTAGGAGAGCTCTGGCCTCTTACTTAACAGACCAGAGATGAGCTGTCCCATCACCTCTGTGTTGTTCTCCTTGGGAGAGATTTAGGAGAATAGCTTAGGAGCTATTTATTGTTCATAGAGAACTGGTTTAGGTGCACATGTCCATGCAAGAATTTCAAGCTGGCGTTTGCAGTCTAAAATTTAGGGTTTCCTGCTAACAGATGCAGACATATCCTTTTTATCCAAGTTACACGGCCATTCTTATTCCTGGAGGATTTTCCCTCTGCAATCCCTGCCTGTGTCCCTAGCCAGGCTATTCTGGGTTGATCTGACCATGCCTGAACTGGGAGTTACATCTTTGTGTAAGAATTGTTTGTTTGCTATGCCGTGATGGTTATAGCAATTATTCAGCTGTTGCTATAGTTCAACAACCTTCTGTAGGAAAACGTCCTGTCCCACACTCAGAAGATCTAAATCTGGAGTATAGATGAATGACAGTGCCCTGGTTCCTGAGAATGTCCTGATATTGCAAGGACTTCAGTCTGCACTAACCACCCCTGTTGGTCAGGGTTACCTTCCGAAGGAAAGCCAGGATTTTCAGAGGAAGGCAGGGTGGGAGGTGAGCTGTGCAGGTGAGTGGAAAACAAGAGCTGTAGAGCAGATTGCAGAACAAATCTTTCCTGGCCCCAAGATGCAGATGAATTTTGTGCAAGCAAACACACAGCAGAAAGGTCTTGTGTGCACTGTACTGTCCTCCTGATTAGTGGTAGCTTTCTTGATTGGTTATCTTGAGAATCTGATCTCCCTGGAGCGAACAGAGCTGGTTAAACTCTGGCTTTTGCGTTTTTTAAGAGCATTTCTTTATAGTAATCTGTTTCATTTTCCTCACAGGCCAGTTCTCTGCTCAAAGCAAAGGAACCCAGCGTGCTGGATGTAGATCCTTCTGAAAGCACTCACTTTCGGGTCATCCCAAGTTCTCCCATAGAGGAGTTTAGCACAGGGTCTCCTTTGCCTGCCCTTGGACAAGCAGATGCAGCAGCTGCTGAGGAAAGTGAGCCCTTACCAGCTGAGACAAATAAGCCAGAGACAGAGTCGTCAGGAGCAGCTGTACCACCTTTGCCTGCCAATGAGGAGATAAAACAAGCTGCAGCTTGCTCAGCCCAGCCAACTGGCAAGACAGATTCCCCTTCCAGAAAGAAAGGTAAAGCTGTTGATTCTGCACTTTTTATATTTGATTTTTGTCTCTAACTTTCATGGTGATAAAGCACCTTGTTGCTGTATAATTTAATCTGTGTCCTGAAGGCACTTTCAGATCTGGGTTGCAAGGAGCTCTCAAAACCTGAGTTGTGCAGCAGGCTGTTTACAGAAGACATGTATTAAACAGGATATTTTCCTTGGTCTGGAGTTTTTGGCAGCTCTCTGCATATGAGCAAGACTCAGGGATTTTACTCTCTAGATAAACTCTCTGTAGATCTGCTGGTTCACCTGAGTTACATACTGCTGGTAATTGTGGAAACTCTGCTCTAGGAAAAAGTTGTCTTTTGCACAGACAACAGATTTGCCATAAAATGAGGTGCTTTTATTTCACATGACCCTTTTCAGTTCTGTGTGGTATATGTCCTGTCCTGAATATGTGAAGTATAACTCGATCTGCTTTTCTAATTCCTAATTTCTGGGCTTAAATTCCGTGGTATTTTATAACAAGTGTTACAGTCTTCACATGAAATTTATTTGCTTGTGAGCGATCTGTTTTAGAGCACTCATTTTGTAATTATGTGAGCTCTATATAATTGTGCAGATGCTTTTTAATCAGTACAAATACAAGTTTCTTAGCCCATTTGCCATCCATTCCACTGTCTTTGAAGACAAAAAATGATGTGTTCCTCTTCTTACTATTCACTTTTTATACCACTTTTTTTTTAAAGTTGCTTTTCTGATGTTTGGTGTTGGAAATCGGGGCAGTGGTAAGTTGTGGGTTTGAGAATCAATTATCTTTTGGCATTACAGTGGTTACTTGTCTAGATAGCAGCAGCTGTCCCATTTTGTGTATTCATTGTTTGAACACTGTATATACCCAACTTGTGTTGAGATTTTTGGCAGTACCATTTTGCACAAATACGGTTCATAAACTGTTACAACTTGTCTGGTTTCTCAGTCTTAAAATGACTAGTTAAACAGTAATAACAGCTCTGGATTATTACTCAGAAAATATTAATTAATAAGATTATTTGTGCTCTCCTTTACAGACAAACGAAGCCGGCATCTTGGTGCTGATGGTGTCTATTTAGATGACCTCACTGACATGGATCCAGAAGTGGCTGCACTTTATTTCCCTAAGAAGTATAAATTATTTTCTTGTATTTTTACTCTTTAAGGAGCTCTTGTCACCTTCCATATTTAATTCAAACTCTTCATTACCAACCACATAAGACCTCTGAAAAAAAGAGTCTGAAAAGTCCACGCAGAGATGAGGGTAGAAAGAAAATAAAACTCCTTAGAGAGGAGTATTAGAGCTTTTGGAAGGTGCTGTGCTTGGGCCTGAGAACTGTGATTGCAGCTGGTTTTCAGTTTTGGTCAGTTAAGCATCATATATTGATTGGGGATTGTTATGTAATATACACTGATCTTCGTGAGTGTGACTCACATGTCCTGGGAGAGCTGTTTGCCTCGAGATATATTTATCCCCATGTCCTGGGTTATTACCATGAAGAACATATCTTAGTGTTAACAGTATTAGCAGAAAACTATTGGTCTGATGTTGCTTTACTGTGGGTGATCACCTATAAATATGAATGCAAGAAAATAATTTTTGTAAGGTGCACGACATGGGTACATGTGAAAATATTGCACCCTGAGCATTAAATTTCCAGCTCGTTCTGATCTTTTATTAGAAGATTCTCTTGTAACATTTATAGTCCTCTTTCCACATCATACTCTAGTCATTTAACTAAAGTCATTGAGCAATAACTGAGGTAGCTTGTGTATTTTATTTTTCTTTTTTGCTTGCTTGTTGTAATATTAACATGTCTATAAAACTGAGAAAGAAACTTTGGATCCAACATTATCTCCATATAACTAACCTTTCTTAAATGCATTCATATAAATCTGGAGTGAAAAGGAGAATTCAGTGAGCTTCCATTTTGTAATAATTATCTACACACAAATTGTAAGTGGGTATAATGATTTATTGTTCCTTAAAGTTTTAATCCTACCAGTTTATATGTCGAGTGTTTTATTTATGGCTGCATGACATAAATACACAATAGTGCATAAATACACATAAATGCATCCTTTGTTTGGGTTTAGCTATCAGTTTATACAATAAATACAAATTAAAAAATAAACTGATAGGTTTGTTACTGTTTCTGTGTGGGAATAGTTCTGCTAATATTAACTCTGCTTATAGTAGCATTGTTTTGTCTACTAAGATTGTAGAGTTTATTGTGTCACTTGTCCTATCTCTTGTAAATAAGTGCAGCCATATTTATACACGGCAAGTTAAGTAAAAGCAATGCAATATTTGAGGGTACGAAGCCTATATTATTTTGTGTTTTGCTGTCGAATTTAAACAAATTCGGGCATTTTTATCTTTCTTTTTTTTTTCTTGTAAGTATGCATCAGATGTAAACGGTGCTTGCTGAAGGGAGTGCATTTTGGACTGGATACTGAATTCCTGATTTTTCTTTCCCAGTGGGGACAATGTCCAAACCAAGAACACGAACGACACGGGGCCACGGTCAGCCAGCCACTCGCCTCAGTCTGTCGGGAGCTCAGGTGTTGACAGTGGAGCTGAAAGCACCTCGGATGGAATTCGGGATTTGCCCTCCATTGCCATTTCTCTCTGCGGAGGCCTCACTGACAACAAAGAGATAACCAAAGGTACAGGCTGCCTTTCCAAAGTGCAGGCATGGGCTGGCAGCCAAGTTGGAGCATCTCAGCCTGATGCTGCAGGGCCCTCCTGTGGCCGTGCTCAGCAATGTTGCATAAGAAAATAGTTGAAAGCCTTTTTTTTTTTTGTTTGTATTTTTATTTCCTGATAATGCTGTGTTTTGTATCACAAGGGTGCTAGTGGTACTTTGGCCACTTGGTACAGTGCATAGCTAGGAAATTCACAGCTGTTGGTGTTAGGAATGAAAAAGGTGGTCTGTAAATGAGGACACAAGGAGAGGGAGCTTAACCCAAGTTCCTCCAATTTCTTGTGTAACTTCTAGCTGACTTAGAGTACTCTGTTCCTTAAACTTCCAGTGGCATAGCGAGAAGATACATGTGTTAAGACTTGCACTTTCTGAGGTAAAGTAGCATCGTAAAATCATATGAGCCTAATGCTACACTCCCTGCTGCTCTGAAGCTACTTATTAAAATATTTCAAATGTACTGTGATTTATTGGAGTCAGATTGTAATCTGAATCACCTGTGAATTGCATAACATTTTCCTCCCTCACACTTACATCCCTGAGTTTTCACTGAAATTGTTCATGTGCAAAATGTTAAAAACCACCCAGCAGCAAACAAACCTCAGCATCTTCTGAGATTGAGAGTCTCTGAGCAACTTGCTTCCATGTTACAGTTAAATCTCAGCACCCTCATAATGAGTGTGAAACCTTTGTGCCTGAGAGATGCTCAGAGGTTTAGTTTGCCATCCCAGGCATCTCTAAAGGCATGCTTTACAAATGTAACTTTCCTCCCCACAGAAGAATTCCTGGAACATGCGGTGACATATCAACAGTTTGTGGACAATCCTGCTATCATTGATGACCCGAACCTTGTGGTTAAGATTGGAAATAAGTAAGTGTATTTCAGAGAAAAAATTAATTACTCTTGTCATAAAGATGCTTGTGTGGCACTTCAGTGCATTAGATCAGTTTAACTGTGGCTGTAAAACAGGTTTTGAATGTTCATAGGCTGGATTCATCCAGAAAGATTCAACTCCTTAGTGAATTCAGGACCTTCTAGTTACCTTTCCTCCTTTAAATTGAAAGTAAAGAGCAGTTTCAGATGACCTATTACAGCTAACTGACACAATTTGAATTTCAAGAGCCTATTAAATGCTAATAGTATTCACACTCAATTGACAGAGTAAAAATGAAATATGATGTGAACTTGCTAAGGCTTGCCCTGAGCTAGTTTGAATAATTAATATTTGCAGGGATATGTCAGTCTACTTGCAGTCATTCAGTACCCAGCAGTTTTTTTGTAGATAGTATTTTGCTAATATGCTTCTACAGAGGCATTACTTTTCAAGACTTGTCAGACTTCGCCCACTGAGTATGAAACTTCCATTTCTGCAAGGTTAAGGCATTATTTCAAATGTTGATATTGCCAGCAGCAGGGCAGTGCTGTGGTCTGTGCCAGATGCAGCTTTTTGGAGGATTCTTATGAGCTCCTCGTACCTGGCTGACAATGTTAGAGGACAGAGGAGAGATCACTGTGCTGCGTTTAGAGGTTTGGGTACTGTTAGGCATAGACATCACCTATGCAAATATGATGTACCAGGGATAGTTTGTGTTGTGTATGTTACAGCCTCGTACCTGACCCTCTCTGTTGTCTGAGATGAGGAGCTGGGTCTGTTTAGCCTAGAAAAGAGGAGGCTCAGGGGTGACCTTATCACTGTCTATAACTATCTAAAAGGAGGTTGTAGCCAGGCAGGGGTTGGTCTTCTCTCCTTGGTCTCTGGGGACAGGACGAGAGGTCATAGTCTTAAGCTTCAGCAGGGAAAGTTTGGACTTGATATTACGAAAAGGTTTTTTACTGAAAGAGTGATCTGGATTTGGAAGGGGTTGCCCGCAGATGTGGTTGACTCACCAACCCTGGATGTGTTTAAGGGTAGGCTGGATGAGGTGCTGAGTGATATGATCTAGATGTAGATGCTAGAATAGTTGGACTATAGGTTGGACTAGATGGTCTTCAAGGTCCTTTCCAGCCTTATCTATACTGTGATGCTGTGAGCCACTTAGTGCTTCCTTGACAGAGTTTTCTGAATTTGATGGTAGTCCTGCCTACTGCATGTGTTGGCAAGAAAAGAGTAATGAGTATCTTACTGTCATATTCTCTGAATGTTGTGTGGACGGGTGTTCGGTCTCTGTACGGGCGTTAGATGGTGAGTTGGACTAGATGACCCTTGTGGGTCCCTTCCAACTCATAATATTCTGTGATTCTGTGACTTCAGCTTCCCTAAACAATAGATACTGCAATTGTCCTGTGACCCATGTTTGACAGGTAGTAGCAGAAGTTCAACGTTCTACAGACTGGCCCCTGACTCTTACGTAGTTTCTTGGTGGAAAAACCTGCAAAAAATGTGGCTCATGCTGTGGTAATGAGGTATAGTGAGGACATTGGATTGATGGACGGTGACCAGAGTTGTGGCTCTGTGTCCAGGTGGAGGCTGGTAGTGAGGGGCTCTGTCTGTCTGAAGACTGGTTCTCTTCAATGTCTTTATTAGTGGTGTAGGCACTAGGATTGAGTGCACCTTCAGCAGGTTTGCAGATGACATGAAATTGAGTAGTGCAGGTGAATCAACAGAAGGAATAGATGCCATCCAGAGGGACCTGGACAGATTTGACAGATGGGTCCACAGGAACCTCCTGAAGTTCTGCAAGCTGCAGCAGGGTCAGGGCAATCCCAGACATGAGTACAGAATGGGAGAGGGAACTCACTGAGAGCAGCCCTGCAGAGAAGAACTAAGCACCCCGTATCCTGGGCTGCATCAAAAGCAGTGAGTGCAGCAGGTTGAGAAAGGTGATTCTGCCCCTCTACCCTGCTCTAGTGTGACCTCACTTGGATTGCTGCATCCAGCTCTGGGATCCCCAGCACAGGAAGAACATGACCTTGGTCAAGTGAGTCCAGAAGAGGGACAGAAAAGTGTGATCAGAGGGCTGGAACAATTCTCCTGCGAAGACAGACTCGTAGAGTTGGTGTTGCTCAACCTGGGGAAGAGAAGACTCCAAGGAGATTTAATCATGGCATTTTTGTGCTTAAAGCAGGCTTATAGAAAACAGGGAGAGCGATTTTTTTATGTGGGCTGGTAGTGATAGTATAAGGGGGAACAGTTTTAAACTAAAAGAGGGGAGATGTAGATTAGGTATAAGGAGGAATTCTTTGCTGTGAGGTTCGTTAGTCACTGGGAGAGGTTGCCCAGAGAAGTGGTGCTTGTACCATCCCTGGAAGTGTTCAAGGCCGGGTTGGATGGGGCCCTCAGGAAATGGTCTAGTGGAAGGTATCCCTTCCCTTAGATGGTGAGTTGGAATTAGATGACCTTTCCAAACCCTTAGTTGACCCTTCCAAACCATTCTGTGATGACTTGAGGAATGTGTGACAAACACCCTTTTTACTTAAGGGCCTAAGTTCATACCCTGAAAAGTATGTGCAGCAAATACCTGTGAACATACTGTGGAATAAGATGGGTCTGTTATTATTAGTGGAGGCCAGAGTGTGACCTGTGCTTCATGGCTTCATGTCTTCAACCTGCCAGGTGTTAAATACTGGGTAGATTGTGAATTTGGGTTACAAAATGCATCAATTATCTTTCTTCCATGCCCAGGTATTATAACTGGACAACAGCTGGACCCCTTCTGCTGGCAATGCAGGCATTCCAGAAACCCTTGCCAAAGGTAAGATTGAACATGAAAGCTGGTAAGAGGAGGATTTTGAAATTATGCCTTTGATTAAGGGAGGGAAGAAGTTGTTGTACAAGAGAACACAGTAATATCTATCCACACATAACCATTCACCTAGCTTATGCTGAAGTCTATGAATAGTGTTTATTTGCTAGGCTATTACAACTATTTTGAAGAAAGAAAACCTCCTTTTTGATTTGTTAATATGGATTGTAAACATAAATTACATTAACCCGTGTTGGTGTTTGCTTTAGCTGAACACTCGGTGATTGCTTTCCATTTTATGTGTATACAGCTTATATTATTAAATAAATGTAGAGTCCTGGAATTGAAGACCAGTGAATAAGCTTTTAACTTTAAGATAAGGAGGACCTTCAGCTTGCTAGGTTTCAGTTCCTCAGTTGGTAGGTAGGTATAAGTTGGGAGAATCTTCTATGAGTGTGAAATTTAGTGTGTTCATTTTTTTTTTTTAAATTCTTAATTTATTTTCTGAATGTTGATAACTTTCTAGACAGTGCAATTTGAATTTAATGACAAAGCCAGTATTTATAGCTGGGACAATCTGTATTATTGGGAAGGCTTACTTGGTTGAACTGTACCTCTGAAACTAAAATTACTCTGTGCTTCCAGTCATCCCACTGTTTGGGGTTTTTTTCATTACTTAGAGTTTTGAATTGCTGTAGTAATGAAACTAATGAATTGAAACACTAAGATACTTTATTAAAACAGACTTTGTGAAGTGATTGAAAACTGAAGCTTTTTGTGAAAATTCAGTCATGTTCTGTTAAATGCATATCTAATTGTAAGCATGTGAATCCTCTCATTAAAAGTCAATAGGACATCTGCTTGAAGTTGTCGATACGTTTGAGAACCTCTTTAAATTGTGGCTGTTGTTCTCAGTGGTGGCTTTCCATTCTCAGTAGCTCCATCTGCTTCCTGTTTTTCCTATTTTCTCATTTGCTCAACTTTATTCCTCTGTAATTTCTTTTATTGCTCATATGCTTTGATAACATAGTGAAGAGAACCTGTGGAAAAGCTGAGAGAAGGGATGCATTGTCCCACACCTCAGCTGAGTTCTGCCCCTTCTCTCACCTGCTAAGGGTTCTTAGAAATTTTTATTTTTTTTAAAAAGTCACTAATCAGCTTTCTTTTAGTGACTTTGTGAAAGGCTGTGGCTGGGCTGTTCCTGTGGCTGCCGTGCGTATTTTCCCCTTTCATTTTTGCTTCTCTCTGAGTGAAAGAATTCACCTCTCCTTGTTACAATGCAAAAGGCTCCAGTTGTTCTAGATATTGAAAGAAACTTTTTTTTGTCTAGTATGTAGAACCAATGAAAAGGAGCCGGGTTTTATTAAAAAAAACAATTCTAGCATTGTCAGTCAAATTCATAGGATCATACAAAACTCATAAAAGCTAGTAACATCGTTGCTTTTTTCCTAAACTGGTGGTTAAATATCAAGTTTGCAGTTGTTTTTAAATGAGAATAACCATCTTGCATGTTGGTGTGTCGCTGTTTTGCATGACAGCTCCTTTCAGGACTTTTTGGTTTTTTTTATGTTTGTAGGTGAATTTGTACTAAGTAACTTTTAAACAGTAGATTCTCCATTCTAGGCATTATACTAATATCTATTTATTCTTTTTTTTTCTTTCTTTGATTTGATTTCTGTTTCATTTTCCTTTTAAAAATACCATAAGTATTCATGCTTAAGTTACTTCAGAGCAGCTCTGGATACCATTAGATTTTGCTTTAGTAGAATTTATGGTCCACAGACAGTATGTTTACTTTTATTCTATTTATTATCAGTTGAAATTGTGCGTTTGGCGCTTTTTCATTTACATATATCAGGTTGTCCTTTGCTTTGGGCCTTTTTTATGTTACCATCCATTTATCACAGGCGACTGTCGAGTCCATCATGAGGGACAAGATGCCCAAAAAAGGTGGAAGGTGGTGGTTTTCATGGCGAGGGAGGAACAGCACTATAAAAGAGGTAAGTTTAAGAAGCAAGGAAGGATTTCCATCTGGTTGCAGTGGGAAGGTTGAGTATCTCCATGTTCATCCATCAGAACTTCAGAGAGTAGCTGGGTATTCCATTTAACTGAGGATATACAAATGAAAAGATGTGTAAACACGATCTGAAGTCTGATTTCTTTTGATTTCAGAAAGGTTTTGGTCGAACCCTACCTGAAACATTCGCCTGAAGAGTTTTAGTTCTGCGTTTGTTTTCATTACACAAATCTGAGGCAGTGTTATGTAGTATATTTAATCTCTTTTTGGGAACCTGGAATCAAAGAGTTGTGCCTTTTAATTTAATGTTTTCATGCAGACTACCTGCTTTTCTGTGATTCTGTAGCTTTCTTTTGATAATTGAAGAGCAGACATATTTATGAGTAGCGTGAGCTGTAAAATTCAGCAAAAACTTCAGATGGAAAGCTAACTATATATATTACTTTCAAAGTCTTCTGGAGTTTCTTTTCAGAGATTTAAAAGTTTGTGGTAACAGCCTTAAAGCCATGGATGAACATTAGGAAGCAGTGAAAAAACCAAAGCTTTATATGAAATATTGATCTCCTGTCTAGACATATTTAATCTTTAAAGTTGGCTAATAAAACCTCTTCATATTAATTTATACTACTGAAGCATTAGTATTGAGGGGAGAAAATGACTTCTAATGCAATTTTATGGTTGTGCCTCAGTCAGGAACTTCTTTAGCCTTGCATGAAATAACCATTGTACTGGTCTGGGTATGGGCTTCAGAGCATGAGCTTTTAGTTATATAGTTGTTTGAAGTTTTTAGAATTTAACTGTAGAAGTATTTGGTTATCTCTTGAGCTGTGGAAACTTTAAATTGAACTATTTAGAATAGAACTATTCACTATTTAAAAATCTCTGGGAATGACATTCATAGTGTTCAGCATCTCCTTGAGGTAAGAGCAGTTTGTAAAGTTTTATTGGATTAAAATTTTAATGATTCTGTGAAAGGTAGTTGTATATTTTTTTTTTTCCTTCTCCAGAGTCATACTTTGCTTTTTTTAGGTGAAATCTAGCTATTTGGGGTGCATGAACTGAGTAGTTATGAAGTTGATCACAGAACTTCAACAGTACTAGATGTGGGATCTGATATTTCTTTCCTTCTTCTATGCAATACTAAATCTTAATTATCCTTGTGGTTTTATATTGGCAATTTTTAGTTCTTTGTGCAGCCTTTATTCTTTAAGAAAACCACGAGATTGTATTTACCTACAAAGCAAAGGAAAAAAAAGGAAAAAAACATGCTGAAAATTTGTACCAAAACTGTACAAGACAGAATTTGATTTTCAAATATTTTTTTTCTAAAAAAAAAGAAAATTTGCTTTCTGCTCATCAGGAGATGCACAGCTACTCATACTTGTGTTTTTACAGGAAACAAAGCCAGAGCAAGATATGAGTGAAAGTGGATTTACAGAGGACTCTTCACAGATGAGCAGGACAAACAGGTACCCCCAAAATTATCTGTGTCTCAAGAGTTACCATATAAAAATGAAAGCAGTCTACCTCATACATGATCAAAGAAATACTGTCAGTAAAATAGGTTTAATTTTTCACTCGTTGCACCATGTAGGTGCAGGTAGGAAGTCTCTGGGCTGCAGACCTTGAGAGGGCATCCTGACATTTCTGTGACACACATTCCAGCCCTTGAAAACAAACAGTAATTGGACAGTTCACAGGTTATTCTGAGTTGGAAGGGACCCACAGGATCATCTAGTCCAACTCCCAAGCGAATGCCCACCCGGGGATCAGGCCCACAAGTGTGGAACCACGGGCACCATGCTCACCTTTAGGAGGGTCCCGTAAGATGAGCTTTAACTTGCTTTGGAGGGATAAGTTATCCAGGGACACCTAGTTGGTGGGAGGCTTGGATGGATGGAGTGTGGTGCCCATGGTTCCTGTGAACCTCTCTTTTTCTGTGCATACAGATCTTAATGTAAAGACAGTTCACCTATGTATGGTCTGCGCTTTACAGCTGAAAAGGGCCATTTCCAAATATTCTCATTACATTAAGTTGGGGGAACACCTTTCTGAAACAAAAAGACATTAGCTTTTGACAGTATGTTGTTCATTCTGGTGGACAGCAGCTGCAGTCCAGGTAATTGTGTTGAGAGCAGGATTCCTCATTCTGGCTGTTGTCTCCATTTCCTTTCTGAGTCTGAGAGCCACAGAGTAAATCAGAAAGGCTGATTTTCCTTTCAAGGGTGACAAGTGACATTTAGGTATGTTTCTTACATGGTTGTTTAAAGTTAAGCTTTAAAATGGGATTGAGACTTCAAGCAGACTGGATTCTGAAGTTGGCGTTCTTTGTTTAACTTTGGAAATCTGTCATTAAAAATTTATTCTTTGCAAATAAAATGTGGCAGTTGGGATGTTGAGTAAGGCTTTTGAGATCAGATGTTGCAAAGGACAGGACAGGCTTTTAAATGTTGCTAGTCATGACATGCAGTACCTTGATATTGGGTCAAAGCTTCCTAATGTCAAACAACAACTAGGTGTGATTGAAATAAGAGGCCAAATGCTGATTGTTTTAAGTACAAGATTTGAAAAAATATTTTACCTTATGCCTAAAGTGATTAGAATTTTTACTGTAGAAAAAAACTCTCTGAAGAAAAATACCCTTAACAAAATTCTAAAAAATGGTTGTAGCAAAAAACCCCTCACTATAGTGATGTGTAGAGTAGTGTTCTTACTGTTAAATTTAAACACAGTTTTGTGACTTTCCATCATTGTATCCTGAATGGGGTAGCCCTGGAAAAGAATAATCCAAGGATCTGAACTTGCTCATTGAAAGAGAAGCATGAGTTACTTTCTGTAATAAAGTCTCTACCACTTGCATTTTTTTACTATTTTTGGGGGGGAAGGGAGAAGGGGGAAGAGAGACAGGATAACAAATGCATCTTTCTTCTCCTAACAACAGAGGACTTTTTGTAGTTAGTTATCTACTGAGCGTTATTTTTTTAACCATGAGATTTTTGAGTCAATATAGCACATTAATATATATTTGTTGAATTCGAGTAATGAAAAGTAGCTTAAAAACAAGTGAATGGCTAGAGCAATCCAAGTATGAATAATAGGTAACATACTCGAATGAAAATTTGCCACTTTCTTGATATATTCCAAGTCATAATGTCAGGGACTTCCTGTGAGACAGTACTTGGGAGCAGAGAATCAAGGCCTTATTTGGTGTTAATGCATTTTTAATGGGTGCTGTGATGCGTTTTCTAACGTGATAATATCATTTTCTGTGTGTGCAAAGTTCCAGAATAAAAGACGAATCCTCTTCAAGCGATGAAGACCCGAGAGCTGCCAAACAGAACCTGGGGTCATTGCAAACCAACTCGAGTCATCTCTCATTACTGTCTGGAATCAGTTACAAAAAATCACTTCGACTCACTTCTGACCAGCTCGTGAGTTAATTTTACAGCCTTGTCCTGAAATGTCTGTTCTAATACATCATGAACCGCACTTACTCAGGCTTCCAAAGCTTAATTAGCTCTCATGTCTTGCATTTAATTCTCTCTCTTGTTACATTTTTCAGAAAAAACCCTTTTCCCTTCTCCTTTATGTATTAAACGTGAGTGTTGTTCCTTGCAGCAAGTGCTGGCATGCAGAGGTGGGGCCCCATTTAGAAAAATACCAAATTTAAATTCCAAAGTGTGTATTTTTCACCTGACTAAGGGGACTGGAAGCACATCCTTTTTTGTAGTATGTGTATGATAACCCACAGGCCTCTCTTCTGTCTTTTTTACTTCCCTCCTTTCCTTTCCTCTCATTTGTAGGCAGGCAATCACATTTTGCATAAATACAGTTTTCTGTTAGTTCTCCTGAAAGAGCTGCTTGTGAATTTACTATGAGGCCAGGCTGTTAATTTGTTTGGAGCCTATTCTCCTCCTTTGTGACAGAGGTGTTTTGACTAATGATGACAAAACTTTGAGTTTCATGTTCTGTACGTTCCAATTTGATCTGGAAAAATGGGCTACTTTAGGGAAACCCACACAAGGTGTACAGCATTAAACAGCCCAACACTCACTGCCTGGATAACGTGTAAGAAATACAGAATTTTTTCCCAAGAGACAGATGGGATGTGTTGATAATTTTCCAGAGCAAATGGAAGGCCAGGGTGGCACAAATATATTGGTGCTTTTCAGTTTCAGGAACCTTGCAGAAATTAGCTGAACCTAAAACTGCTCTTAAATTGGTTTCTTGATGAAACAGTGGGTGAGGCTGATCAGTTACCCATTGGTTGTTCTTCATTCCCACCTTCTTTTTAACTCATTGAAAAATTGCAGGGAAAGATAACTAAGAAAAAGATCAACTTAGAGTATTAAATTCTGACAGGCTTTGGGAAATGAACAGTTAGGTCTGCAAATAGAATCAAATCAATAGTCTCTTGTCCAGGATGTCATTAAGAGACCCAGAAAACAGTGAAGGTCGACAGAGTGGGAGAGTGAAGAATATTTAGGGGAGACTGAAGGTTAATAGGTCGTATGGTGTGAGAAATGGGTTATTGTATTAAAGAGATCACAGTATCACAGTATTGATGAGGTTGGAAAAGACCTTGAAGATCACCAAGTCCAACCTATAATCCAACTAAAACCTAACAGCTCTAACATTTATATCATGGCCCTCAACACCTCATCCAGTCTACCCTTAAACACCTCCAGGGACAGTGATTCAACGACCACTCATGTAATTCCATAAGACACAAACCCCCATATAAACACTCTTAGAGTCTATGGAACTTCTTGTTACATGTCTCTGCGTGTATACCTCTACCTCAGAATGGAAAACTCCACAGACAGTCCCACCATTTTTTACTGTGATTTTATTTTATTTTTTTATTACCGTATTGTGAAGCAAAAATTTTGTTTTCATTTGTTTTGTTCTATATATGAATGCCTAATATACACCACACAGGGCAAACCTCTGCTGTCATTATTTAAAACTTATCTCTGCTGAAAGCCCTGAGATTCAGTGTGACCCAGGCAATGCTCATCCGTGGCTTTGTGTTTGCACTGTGCCCGTTTCACATACTCAGTTTGTTGATCATCTTGCTGATAATGTCTTGCAGAAAAGCTTAAAGCTGAAGAATGGCCCCAATGATGTGACCTTCAGTGTTACAACACAGTATCAAGGCACTTGCCGCTGCGAGGGGACCATTTACCTGTGGAATTGGGATGACAAAGTTGTTATTTCTGACATTGATGGAACAATCACACGGTGAGCTCATGAACAGAGAGAGACTTTATCTGAAAAGGACAAGTTGCCCTTTAGACTAAAGGAAAAAGCAATTAACAAAGAGTTTGGAGTCAAGAGAAAACACTGGAATATAATGATTGTTTTTAATTTGGGTTTCAAACATAGCTGAATTCTTAATTTAATGAAGACACATGCATTAGGTGTCCATTATTGGTGTTTCATGGTAGTATTTCGCAGTATCACAGTATAGATAAGGCTAGAAGGACCTTGAAGATCATCTAGTCCAACCTATAGCCCAACTAACCCAGCATCTGTATCTAGATCATGTCATATTTACAGCAGTATTGGAGGACCTTCTGCAAAATCCTAATCTTTTTGCTGCATCACACTTGTAAAGTACTTGATGCATTAAAAAGAAGAAATGTGGATTTTGCTTTAAAAGACATTACTGGAGCATTCCAGTGGGAGGCGTTATTATTGTTTAGGAAAAAGGACTCCAGAAACAATGTCAGAATTAGAATCTGATGGAGAGTTTCACATTAGTACTTTGCATAAACTCCACAATTTTGGAGTGGCCAGAATGATACACTGACTTGCTGATTTCTGTTCACTTAGTTATTTAACATACAGGGGAAACAGAAAATAAAAATACAAGCACCTTCTTTTAAAGTGAAATGCTTAGATCTGTTTTGAAATCAGTTTATTTCAAAGTTAAGCTTAGCTATATCTAATTAGAAAAAAGAGGAAAATTAATTTCCAGAAGCAATCTTGGAGGAATTGAAATACTTGATGTAAACTGAAACTGTTTTCTTTCTTCTGATTTATCCATTGTATCTCAAATTTCCTTTTTGCTGCAAATGGAAATGAACATCTCCCCCCCACTTTATTTTCTTAAGCTGCAGTAAAGTGAGTGGGATCTATTCTTCTTGAACTGCTCAGAGTCAGTTAATCACTTCACCTTTCAATACCAATGGAAATCCATCCTAAGCCACTGCCAGATGTTATCCCTTCTAGGATGCAGGATATTCAGGGTGTGGAGCTCTTGCTGTGTATCTGTGCAATAGTCAAGCAAGCATCTCATTGGCACCATTTGTTATTACACTGTAAATATTCTTCTCTCCTATAAAGTGGAAAAATACACTGAAACCAGAATAAATATTTTGAAATACTTCATACATGACCAACTCCTGGCTTTATTTGGAGAAGTTTGTTTGAAGTAAGCTAGAATGTGACTTACCTCATGCTTTCAATTTCCCATAAACTTCCCTTATGGGTAGGTTTGGTTTATTTAGAAGACATTTAATGTAATCCTCAAAAAGTATGCTTAGTACTGGGGAGCTCCTTTACATGTCTGATTGGTGGTCTGTGTGCTGTAACTTCCACGTTACCTTTTGGATGACAAGCTTATCTCTCTTGGGGCACAAGAGTAATTAAAACAACGTGGCCAAGGATGAGCATGTCAGTCCGTGTCCAAGGAAAGGGGAATAAAACAATCCTCCTCTGATTACAATCAGTACCTTACAGAAAAAATTTGTTTTGCTGCTAGCCAAGTAATTTTGTCGTTATTGTAAGTATTGGGTTTTTTTTCAGTTCAGTTATGTTGTTTTTCCTTTATTCAGGTCTGATACTTTAGGTCATATTTTGCCCACTCTTGGCAAAGACTGGACACACCAAGGCATTGCGAAGTTGTACCATAAAGTGAGCCAGTGAGTATTCAGTAAATCCTTTCAAACATCTGTGGCTCGTTTGTATTTATTCATTTGTGTATAAAAATTAAAATTTCTCTAGGCTTCGCTTGACCTATGAGGGTGATAATTTCATCAAGATCATTTCAGTGATGCTCACGCAGTGTAAACATCTCCTGCATGATATCCACACAGCAAAACTTGCTTTGTGATACCAAAAGCAAAAGCCCCCTATCTATGAGTAGTGACTTCTCTTCCCACCCTCCCAAACAGATCCCTACACTTAGTTCCAAAGACTGGTAATTGGAATGAGTTATGCCATTGCAGCAAGTGTAACTTCTTTTGCAAACTGGGAACTGCAGCTGTATTAATTCATAAGATGCTATTTCACCTTCCCTTCTCTCCTTGTTGAGGAAATACTTAAAGATTTGGCAGAGGGTGGTCGCTGTAGGTAGAGTTCTTCTTGCCAAACTTGGCTCACCTGGAGTCATGCAGGGGTGGAACCTAAACCCCAGGATGAATCTAGGGGGGGAAGCTCTCTCTTTTACCAGTGAGTAGAAGGGGAGTTCAGTGAAACATCTTAGATTGAGCTCTCTGAACATCAGGCTTCTGATTAAGCAAGATAAATCCTTAAAGCACGGCACAATGTCTTACCATGAGTAGACATCTACCCCTTTTGGGTACTCACTGCAAATATAAGAATAATGATGAGCTTCAAGGACATGGATGATGGTCTTTACTACTGATGATTGTACAATTTATTTTGTTATTTCTGCATAAAAGTGTTTGTTACTATTCCGTTGTTATATTGAGATGTTAGGAGGGGTCAGTCTTAATGTTTTTGTCATTGGTTAATTTTCAGAGTAGGTGATAACTTTAAATTGCACTTCAAGCAAGTTTACTTATTGACAGTCAATAAGGCGTACTGATACCTGTTGGCTCACAGTAATAAATACGTTCCATGCCTGTGGAGAGGGTAAAGGACTTGGATTCATCATGTTTACATGAGACTTTTACATTTTTCTGTTATCCTTGGAGAAAGGCATCTTCAAAAAGTAGCTCAATACACCTGAGATCTCACCATGTTCAGGGAAAAAAAAATCCCTTTAGCTATTGAAGAAATATTGTGCAAGAGTATATCAGCTGTGCTTTGTGTCAGTCAGTGTCATTAGCAAGGAGAGTATCTTGGTATGACCTAGAGCAATATATTAAAAAAAAACAAAACAGGGAATGTTTCCCCTGATGAATATAAACAGGAGAAAAATAATCTTGAGTGTAGCAGCTCACATGGGGTGGTGTGTGGGAATGCTTCTAGGTGAGCAAGACGAGTGAAAAAGTGTGAGTATATTGTTGATTCCCTGGGTACATTTAACAATGTAGTCAAGCCATTGTGTACACTGGAAGATCAAAGACAGTCTGGTGACTTTTGTAATTACTCACTGAGAGAAAAAAGGCAACGAGGAAAAATTAATTGATGTCGGAATGGGATCAGATGAAGTATTTGATTTTAATTTTTACAAGGAGGATTACTGATTTCTGTTTTCTTTTATTGCATTAATGTTAGCTTTTCTTATATATTCAAATTACTATAAATGTTTGAAGAGCCTCTGGTACACATCACAACTATCGTCTTGGTTAATCTGATTTGTTCTGTGTATTAGGATTATGCTAAGGTTCGTTTGTTGCTTTTGATTTTACATGGATGATGAATTATAAATTATGGACGGTAGAATCTAAATTATGCCAGAAACACTTGTCTGTGTGTAGACATTGTTCACAGAGAAGACAGGACAGCCTGGGAATTCACATGCCGTGTTCTGTGTATAGCCTCTGCGTTACATTTGGCGAAAATGTTAATTAATTTTTTTAATTGCAGTTGTTATTTCTATGCCTGCCAGCGTTGTCAGTTGTTAGGGCTTTGGTGATCATAAACATAGGGGAAAAAATAGATTTGAGTCATGCTGGTTTTCAAATTACTGAGTTAATTATGTACTGGCTGGATATTACAGCTGAACACATATAAATGTTCAATAGTTAGATCTAATGACCATGCGTGCACTGAATACAATATTTCTTTATTTTATGAAGAGTAATTTCTTTACAGGAATTGGTAAACTGCTATTAAGTTGAAATAATTCCAGATAAGACTCTTATCTGTCATGAGCAGAACCCAAGGCAACCTGTGACTTATGCCAAAACTTTTATTTCAGTATCAAGCTAAAGATTAGCTCTCGTAGTGTATTTTGAAGTTCAAATTAGTTCCAACTTGAAGGAATACGCTTCCTCTGCCCGTAGACCAGTCTGTTTTTGGAGAGGCCCAAGAGGCAGGAATGTAACACTGTTACTACAGCAAAGAGCAACACATCATTGTTTGTTTCATGCCAAGCGTTTTCCTCTTCACAGATGTAATTTCAGTTAATTCTAAGGACGCTGGTTCCACCACCCAGGGATCAGTGCTTGGCCCAGCACTGTTTAATATCTTTATTGATGATATGGATGGAGGAATTGAGTACACCATTAGCAAGATTGCAGATGATACCAAGCTGGGGGCAAATGCTGAACTGCCAGAGGATAGAAGGGTCCCCTACAGAGGGACCTCGATAGGCTAGAGAGATGGGCAGATTCCAATAATATGAGATTTAACAAGTCCTATGTTGGGTTCTTCATTTTGTGCATAACAACCCCATGCATCGCTATGGGCTGGGGGATGAGTGGCTGGAGAGTGGTGAAATGGAGAGNTAGGAAACCATAGTGAATCATAAGTTATGGGAAGAGCAGAGATAAACGAGCCCCCTGTAATTGCAATCACTAAATGCACTGGAGCTAGATGGGTTTTAATTATCCAGGTTTCTGGGATTTTTACTCCTTTTAAATTAAGTTAGGTTAAACATAACTCTGTTCAACAGTCATGTCTTGATGTAAAGTAATCTCGCAAAATTATTAATATCTATATGCCTGCTTTATTTTTACAGTAGTTTCTTCTTTTATATCTGCTCACAGAAATGGATATAAGTTTTTGTACTGCTCAGCACGTGCTATTGGGATGGCAGGCATGACCAGAGGATACTTGCACTGGGTCAATGAACGTGGAACTGTGCTGCCTCAGGGGCCAGTGCTGCTCAGTCCAAGCAGCCTGTTCTCAGCTCTGCACAGGTAATGCAATTTCACTCTTAGCTGGAAAGGAACTCCGAGGGCTGTGGCAGCTGAATTCTCAGCTTTTTTACATGGAAGTGCTTGAAATAATTTATAATGTTTAGGGTTTTTTTGTTGTTGTTGTTTTTCTTCTTTTCCTACATATTGCTGCAAAATTTAATTAAGAAGAAATTTTGTTAGGGAAAGAAGGTGCTCTAGTAGATACTTAGCTTTGTTTATATCTTATATGTATATTGAAGCATGTCCATTTTCACTGTTTACCAATAGGTACTGCTTGGTCACTTCCTGTGTTAATAGTGTGTTAATATTTACCCACAGGAGAAATGTGGACATTTTAACAGGAATCACTTTTGTCTTGACCTATAAGGTGTTCCAATTAGCATAAATATATTTTTGTGGAAGATTATTTCTTGGTGGGTTTTGAAGATATCCACGTGAAAAATGAAATTAACTTTTTATATGCCTGACTGCCCTGTGGGATTCTGTGTGGACAGTGTTACCTTTTCTAGGTGTTGAACTGCAATAAGTGAATAATAATAGCACAGATTATGAGTATCATACCTTCTTCCTGATTCATTGAAGCATGTCAAGTGATTACTGAAAATATTTTAAGCTGTTAAAGGCTGCTGTGACAGGATATATTTCATCAGAATTTTTAATGGAAGGTTGTTCAGATGTTCTCCTGATTGAGTGACATGCTACAGGCTGTTTTACCAGTCATGTTCTAAATATAAGAAACTGTGGAGGTATTACAGTGCACTTCTCAGACTGATTAAATAACTAATGCAGTGAACGAGTAGTTACTGTTATCTTATGCTCCTCATATCTAGAAATACATTTGAAGGGATATTCTTTTTGGTAGTATCTTGTTCAGATTAAGGAGTGCTCCTCTTTTGGTGTGCACTGGTATAATCTGCTGTGGTGTGTGGGCAATAAATCGCTTCATGGTTAGCCGTAGATTTAATTATTGCAGGTTTGAGATCAGGTGTAGGAAACATGGTTTTATTTGTCTATTGGACATTCTCAAACTTTGATTTATACATGGGGCTGATGTTCCAAAGGGCTGTTTTGCTCCTGTGAACCTTCTGTGCTATTCACATCTTTCTTGACATATGTGTTGGTGCTAGGATCTGGGATTCTGAGCTTCTTAAGTGCTTTTGTGTCATGCTGGCATCTTCCTGTGTTGTGGGAACTCCAGACTCTGCCACCTGCTCAGTCTTCTTGCCAAGAGAAGCTGCTGTGAAAGGGCTTTTGCCCTGAGATGAGAACTCCTCTGTTCATTAATGAATTCTGCATTTCTTAAGGAACGACTGAGGAGGAATAGAAGATTCCTTCATGCCTTAACTTTTGCTAATTAGCAGAGATGGAGAACCCTGGCTGTAGAAATATCTTAGCAGGCTGAGGTGCTTCTAGCACATATGGTGATTTCAGTCCTTTTAAAAATAAAATTAAAAAAAAAAAAAGGTGCTCTACATAGTGAGGGATAACATAATCTATGAATCACTCTGCAGTTCTCGGGAGGCAGTTTGCTTGATGACAGTTTATGCCTCAGAGGGTTTGATTTAGCAGCTACTCCTTGAAATCCACCATCCTTGCCCAGTACATCTTTGCAGTGTAGGTTTCAGTGAAAGTTCCCTCGTTTCAGAGGATTTATTTGCTGTGCCCAGTATTTAAGCTTGGGAAGTGTTGTTTTGTTTTCATGGGCACTCTGACTTCCAAAAGATTTATTGGAGAAAGGTGGGTGCTCTGTTTCAGTATCCAGCTAGGTGAAAATGTTGAATAAAGAAAATAAAAGGGTTTGTTCTGTATTTCATGTGTGCTTATTCAGCTTCCCTTTTTTATCATTTCAGGGAGGTCATAGAAAAGAAGCCAGAGAAATTTAAAGTTCAGTGTTTGACAGACATCAAAAATTTGTTTTATCCTAACACAGAACCCTTTTATGCTGCTTTTGGAAACAGACCTGCTGTAAGTAATAGCTGAATTTTTTTCTATCGCAGAGAACAGAAAGGTTGCTGTTATTTCATGGTTGTGTTGCATGAGAACCTACATGAAAATCAAGAATATTTTATTAGGCTCTGCAAAGGAAAATATAAAGGTTCTTCCTCAAAAATACCACCATGTAGGTATTTTTATAAACAGAGGTGGAAGAGCAGCAAACTGTTCTGTCTCCATAAATGATAAGTTAAGCCTGTATGTTACAGAGGTAGACAGTGCATGGACTGTCAGGATGCTGAATTCTTGAAGTGACTGCTGTGCGCTTTTACTCTCTCTTAATTTTTTTGGCACAGTCTTTATAATGTAGATAGAAAGATTATTTTTATATCTTCATTGACATTCCAGTTTTTCACCACCTTGGCTTTTAAACCTGTGATTTATATTAGCAAAATGGAAGATTGTTTTTACTGTGATCTTCTGGGGGATGTTTTCATCTTTGGTTTTGTCAAGCTTTTCTTCAGATCAAAACCTAACAATCAGAATTTCTTAGAAGACATTCTTGCTTCTAATTGTACTTCCCATAGTTGCATCTGCATTAGCTGCTGGGGCTCACTGCTGCTATTTGGAATATATTTCTTGCTTTCCCTTCTTTTTCCCTTGGTCTGACATGGAGTGTGGCACAAATGTGAACTCAGGAGCCAAGAGATGTTTCCAGGGGTTTTGATATAGACATGTTTGTTATGACTTCCTTTTGTGACCTTGTCCCTAAAAAATAATTCCAGTTTTGTGTGTCAGTTACATTTTAACCTGTGTACACTGTTGTATGACACTTGGTACAATCCATTCAGGAAATTAAATATTCTGAAATAATAATGAAGATGCTAATGCTTTTACACCAAATATCACTAGTTTTATATTGAATGTTATTGTTGTATCAAGGGAAGTTACTGGGGAAAAAGAACATGATTTTGATTAATAGTTTAAACTGAAATGGCAAACTCTCTACCCTTCAGCAAACTGTTTCATGAAGATTCCTGTAGATTTACCTCATTTGAATCATAATGGAGAATTTCAGTTACACAAAAACCAAGTAAATTTAGTACCTTTACTGTGTAAATACGTTCTTTCGTCTAATATATTCCAGCAAGAATAAACATTATTGTGCAAAGGTAGAATCATGACTTTTCTTGTTTTATTTTCTTTTTAGGATGTTTATTCATACAAACAGGTGGGGGTTTCTTTAAACAGGATATTTACAGTTAACCCCAAAGGAGAACTTATACAGGAGCATGCGAAGACAAACATCTCATCGTAAGTAATCTCTTATCCCCAACACCTCGTGGACTAAATTAATTTGCTGTGCTAATTTGAGACTCAAATTGCCCAAAGATCCATTCAGTTCTAGTATGAAAGATTCTTTAAAATGCTTCAAAGAAGACATAAAAAATTAAAAATGAACTACAGACTCTGCACTTCACTTAAGCTGACAAAAAAGAGGTTTTTTGTGTTTAATACATACCATCTACTTGAATCATGTAAAAGGATTATATTCCTTTTCCTCAAACTCCTATGAAGAGCCAGAAAACAAAATCTGAAGAGAGGGTTGAGTGCTTCCAGCAAGATGTTTAGGCACTGGTAGCACCTGCCACTGGAAATGGCCTTTAGTTAAAAGTGTCCTTAATTGAAGGGACACTTGAATTGTATCTGTATAAAATAGGAATAATCAGTTGAGCACGGAGCTGCTTGAGCCCAGCTGACCAGAAATGGAGAAGCAGAATATGGTGCCTGAGTATTTAGCAGATGATCTAGATGTAAAATGGCATCTGTTTCTAACTAGGTAAGTATCATTTGTTAGAATTAATGGACTAGAATGAGTTTCTTACCTGAAATGTAAATTATTTCTGGAAACTGGGCACACAAGAATGAGTTTAGTTTTATTTCTTTTTAGGAGGATGACTTGTCCACCTTATCTGTTTGTAGTAGTCATGCCTTAGTGATTGGGGGCTTACAAAAGAATAAGATGATCTGAAATGGTTCAGCATTCTGTTTCTTTGTTTATTTTCCAGCTATGTCAGACTCTGTGAAGTGGTAGATCACATTTTCCCCTTGCTGAAAAGAAGCCATTCTTCAGACTTCCCTTGTTCTGACACCTACAGTCAGTTCACCTACTGGAGAGAACCTCTGCCGCCGTTTGAAACTCAGGATGTGCATCCAGCCTCATCTTAATGGCATCTCCAAACTTGGTTTCTGCTCAGAGAATGAGCTGGTTTGTGTTGAAAGGGCTCCAGGTGGCTTTTCCTGTTAACAGTTCAGCTGGAATCTGTGATGTTGTGAGCATTGTATTCTTTTGCTGTGAGCAAACTGAGAAATGCTTTTTCATACTTAGTCACATTTCCAGACAAGAGGAGTCTTGCCAGGAATAGGAGTTGCATTTCTAGGTCTTTGCCCAGCTCCTCAAATTGTGCCATGCACTTTTATTATATAAGATCAAATAGAAGTGAAGTGATGTTGGAGTTGCAGTTAAACGTGCCATGAGGTTGTGAAGTGGTTCCATGTCTGTTCTGCATCACTGGAGCCATCTTTCATCTCATCAGAACCCCTTTGACAGTAAGGGAGCTGAGGATTCTCACCATTCCTGACATCATCTTGTGACCCAGACAGGGTTTGCAATGCGTATATAAAAATTATTCTCTCTGAAGGAGCAAATAAGTCTTCCCATTTCCCCTTGCTTGATCAACAACTGTTTGTTTAGGAGTTAATTACTGGTCTAGCTCCTCAGCTGATACACAGCAGTGTAGTTATCAAAGCCAATTTAGCTGTGTTTATTTTTTCCATCCTGTTTTGACATGGGACATTTCCAAGGAAATAAATTGTGTGTAATCTAAATAAGAAGTAAATGGAGTTGGATGGCCAGATTCTGCCGGTCTTTTTCAAGCTGAGAAGTATCAAGCTTTAAGGGTAACTATTTGGATCGAGCAAGTGGAAGATATACTGTGCACAGTGCCCACCGTACTCTTGTGGGTGTTTTTCAATAAAGACTTCTTACCCACAATGTGCTGAGGCTCAAGATTGTTACTGAGCCAAGAACACTTGAGTATTTTTTCGAAATGGAATAGTTTTGTTTGAAACATTATTTTGGCTAAAATGTGAATTTTGATGCTGGCCAATGATGCATCTCAGGTTTTTAGTGTATAGATCTTTTTTGCTTTGTTTTGTATCATAAAGAATGGGTACTTTTAGTGCAATTTACTCTCCCCTAAGGTAATGAACTCTCCTCTTTCATCTTTTTTGTTCCTTATTTATCGAGACACCAGCTGTAGATACTGTTTTTGCTGCCTGCTTTTGACAGCCTTAAGACTTAACTATGCGTGCTAAGAGCAATACAGTGGATCCGTTGGTAACCTTTTCCACATAGGCTCCCTTTACACAATGTGGTATTTAAAACGTGGACTTCAAGTGCCCACATGCCAAATGATTCTCAAATGTGCTTGTCATTAGGAAAGAAAGGTTTTTTTTTTTCCCTTTTAAAATATAGTGAAAAATCTAATTGTTCTCTGAAACCCTGAAAATGTCGTAGTAGAGTTCTGTGTATATTGTATTTCAGTATGGCTAAAGCAGTGGTTCACAAGCTGTGATCTCTGCCAGCTTGTGATCTGTGAGGCTAAAATACATGTTTTACAGTAGCTTTGTAGTGTTTTCAGTTAAGAGCTTCCAGGAGAAAATTTAAGATGGTAAGAGTGATCAGCAGCAATTTTAAGATGTGATGACGGTTGGTTATCACCCAGAAGTTTGGGAATGACTGGGCTGTATTGTATTTCTTCTGTTATAACAAATTCTAGTTTTAGATGTCAGGAGTGAAAACAATCTAGATAGGATGGTAACTCTGTAGTAGGGGTTTTCTAACTTTTAGTACTGCAGACTGTATCTGAGATGTCAGTGGGCCAATGTAGGATGTTTCTCTGTGCCTTCAGTAGTAATAATACGGGTGCAGGGTTTTACACAGCTGCAGTGTGCAGTGGAGAGCACTCCCCCTAAGTCTGCCTTCCACAGGACCGTTGCTGCTTCGGGGACACCAGGATTAGACACAGAGGAAGAAATGCATGTTTAACACCCCAGACTGATTGCTCTCTCTTGGAAGTTTGAAGAGAATGTGAATGTCTTTTTACATAAAGATGGAAGAAATGTGGGGTGGATTTTTCTGAAAGACAATCAGTGGGGATTGCAGGTTGCCAAAGTGGGCTGGTTGCATCTCTAAATATAGCTACATTTTCCTTTAAGTATCTATTAATACTTGTCATTGCTGATTGAGTAAATGGATGAATGTCCTAGCTGCGTCCTATTTAAATTCTGTTTTGGTGTAAAGGCTTATTTCAATTCGTTTATTATGCGAAATAAACCCAACCAACCCTTCTCTTCTGCAAGAGACTGTCAGTTTTGTGGGTTTTATCCTTGGGAGTAGTGAAGATCTATTTTCCTAAGATACTACACACAGCAACTCCCAACAGAAAAGACAGTCCCTGAAAATTCTCAACAAGTCAAGGCTGTGATATGTTGATTTATAACTAAATAAATAGGTAATCTAGGGTTGTTTGTTGCCATTAGTATTTCAAACCGAATGATGGTGTGACTGAGGGTCTGTTTTAATTCTGCCAGATTTATAACTGTGCCACAGGACTGTTACAGGTATCCCTGAGGTGCTGTGAAATCTGCCCCAGAGTTTTTCAAGACGGGGTTATGGCTGACTTGATCTAGTGCTTCAAGGCTGAAGTTGGACTTCATGACCTCCAGGGGTCCCTTCTGACCAACATTTCTGTGGTTCTGTGACATTAAACGCCTTACTTCCGACATGCTGTATACACCTTTTGTATCCGAAAGTTGGAGTATAATTGTGTCAGGAATGTGTGTTTCTTATAACGTGTATCAAATTTGCTCGCAAAAAAAGGTACTTATGAAAAACCAAGGGTTTGACCTGGTAGAAACATCACCATACTTATCCAGAAAGTATAAGACATTTTGATTTGGTAGCTGATTAATTTTAGCATAACATATAAAATGCTTTGTTAATTCATGTAGAAGAATAAGGAACGGTTTAATAAAATCCTACTCTTTCTGTGAAAGAAAAAAAGAAATCAACCTTGTTTGCAGTGTAATGCTGGTTTTTGTTACAGAAAGGATATGCAGACACATTAAATCACACTATATTCAATTCATGCAATACACAGAAACAAGAATATGTAGCAGTGAGGAGTGACTAATGTTTATTTTCTTGAAGCTGGTGACCACACCACTCCAGCTGTGTCATGAGAGGGAAATAACACTATACTTGTGGCATTAGTTATGTTGAAGATAAAATATTACTGCTGTGATTTGTGGAGGGAGGAGAAAGAGAAAGGGAGTATTGGGTATTTTTTATTTGTAGATATGGATTATTGTATTATTATTTCAAAGCTTATTTATATACAGTATTTACTCTGTATATGTACGTGCTATGGCAATGATGAAAATAATTTTAATGCTTCATTTTGATCTGCTGAATGCAACAAGGGTAAAAATACATATTGTAATAAAGGCAAATATAATTTTTTCCTGACTTTTCTGTTGTTCTCTATCCTTTGATAACAGCAGAGTGCTTTTGCAGAGCTGCTCTGCCTGTGAAGTTTGGCTCTTGTAGCTCCAGTCTCTGTTGCCCGTTTCTTATTGGGGTATCCAGTGTAGCTTGCATTATTTTTGCTGTTTGGCTACAGTGTTTTACCCAGAGCCTTTTCAAATGGAAAGAGTTTACTTAGGGCGACGGGGCCAGGGTCTGAGCTCTAGCTCTTTTGGGATACAGGAACAGCACCTTGGAGCCAAAACCAGCCAGATGGGAACAGGAACAAATTGGAGCAGTTGGGAATCCTACCCTTCCCCAGAATTTTTTTTTTTTTGAATCTTCCTTTTGTGCAATTCCTAGTGTGACCTAAGCGAAAACCAGCCATCTGTTTTGAATGAGGATGTTGTCATTCATGGCCTGTTTTCTGGGTCTTTTTTTTCATTCTCCTCTTTTTTGACAATGGCCATTCTGCTGTGGAGAAGCCAATACCCTTTTTCCCCCCCCCCCTGTCCCTGGGAACACAGCGCTGCCTTTTGCTCCCATTGCCAGGTTTGCTGAGCAAACTTAACTGCAGCATAGTGATAGTGCCAGGCTTGTGCGTGCTGGTATGAGAACAAAGATGTTTGGGGTTGATAAGGCTCTGCGGCATCTCAAGTTCTCTGTTAAAAATACGAGAGCAGCCGTATTTGGGCAGCCTGCAGTCACTGCTTCTTCAGTCTTCTCTATTTTCTGTATGTCTCTTGCTTGTATAAACATTTACCCTGGAGCTCTGCAGATGGGCTTTGAAATGAAGGTGCCCTTTTAATTAAAAGCCAGAGGAATGGTGCTTTTTTTGCATCGGCAAACCAAACTGTATAAGGACATACTGATTGCTCCTGGAATATCTCATTAGCGCTAGAGATAAAACAGTTTGAGGGAGGAAGCCTCCTGAGGAGCAAAGACCATAAAGTTGTTAGGATTTTTTTTTTTTTTTGATGGCATGAGGAAGGTAGGAAATATTTCCAGAATCCTGTGTTTTTATTCTTGCAAATAAATAGTTTCAATTCAGTATGCATTGCATATGCCAATCAAGAGGCAGGCAGACAATGGTTGGTGCTAAGAGCTAGTGCCTAAAATTATAATTATTATCACTTCCAGCTCTTCTGTGAATGCATAAAAAGGTGAAATCTGAAGGCTGTCCTAAGTCAATTTTGGTTTGGTTTTCTTTTCTTTCATAAAAGTCCAGCAAAGAAGGGTCATAAATGGAATATACTCATGGTGCCACACCCTTAGGGAGTCCTTGCTCTTTTGCTTGCAATAAAATACAGCCCCTCATGCTGTTTTTGTAGCATGTTGGGGATATGCAATGAAAGGGCTGGTTGTAAATGAGAGCCAAGAGACTGTATCTAAGAACACCCAGCAGTGGTGCTGAGAAATTACAGCTGCTGGATGCTTTGGGAAGAGATCTTCACCAAGACCTTTCCACCCACTGGGGTGTGAGGAAGCAAAATAAAGGTAAACCAAGAAATTATTTTTCTTCTAGGAGAAGCTTGAGAAAGAGAACAAAAACAGAACAAGAGGCTAAAAAGCACCTTCTTGTTCCTATGCCTGTGCTGACCCTGGGTGGTACCAGGTCAGGTGCTGAGCTCTGCCTTTTGCCCCTTCAGCAGTACGGCCTGAAATCCCCCGTGTCTGTGCTGCACGGCAGAGGTGAGAAGGCCATTTTGGCTTCGTTTCCCAAACAGAAGAGAATAACATTGAAAAAATAGGAAATCTATGCTCAAGTGTCCAAGGGGTACTGTGCTAACAGCAAAACAAAGTTGCAGTTCTAGCTAAATTTTAAGCTTATGTAAGGACCTGGGCTTCTTTATCATTTCATGAACTTGGGAAGCAAAGCTTTCACCTGCAGTATATACACCTCTGTGGTACCATGCCTGCATCCTTTTAATATGGCTTGCCTCAGTGAATAAATACAGACATCATCATTTTACACCCCTTTTAGACAAGTGTTTAACTCATCCCTCCCTGAGCTGAAATTTAGGCATGTTCTTAAGCACACTGGTGGATTAAGCCAACTAATTCCAAGAAAACTGTGAGCTGGGGAGATACAGTTTGAGCTCAAGAATTGATCTGGCTTTACTAAAAACCCTTGGACCGGTTTTTAGCCTCCGGCACTGTCAGGTGTTCTGCCTACTGCCAGCAATCTATTTATTGATACAGGAAATCCATTTTGCCTTGCCTTGCTTTTAATGAGTTTTGCAAGCAAGTGGCCCCTTCCTGTGACTCATTCTGTGTTTTCTGAGCGGGAGATTGTGGTTTTAAGTTTCACGTTGGAAAGTAACCGCTGTGTCTGCTTTCCTTGTCTGCTGGAATTTCAACAAGAGGAATACATTTTGGAACAAAGAAATGTAAATGGAATAGAACAGTTCATGTTTCTCTGCAAAATTGTATAAACATGCTTTTCAGGACAGTTACTAGCGCAAAGTTAAAATAAGTCGTGTTTTAAAATAACAGCTTTTTCTTAGAACAATGCTGTTAACAAAGGCAAAAAAAAAAAGATGTTTTCCCTAGTATCTCAGTGTATGTTGGCACTTTGATTTATAGCCAATAAATGTCCAAAAATTAAACAGTGGCAGACTTTCTCTGACCTCAGCGACACAGGAGCAGCTCCATTAGCATCTGATGCTCAGATCTGTACAGCTACAATTGCAATCTGAAGTGTGAATAGTGAGTGCTACAGATTTCTATCCAATTCATGATCACTCTCATCCCTTTAGAATACTGGAGCCAAAGAGGTAGGAGATGTGGATGTATTTGTTTCTGACTTTTGCCAAAAATATGGTGGCGGAAGGAGAGGATCCTCATCAGGCTTGGGCCGTTAGCACTGAAAAGTTAGATTTACGTTAAAAACAGCCATAAATACATCAAAACCAGGACAGTTTCCATTCCCTATTGCTAGATACAACTGTTTATATTTTGGGCTCAGTGGCTATGTCTGTGCAGATAAATCACTGCCCAGTAAAGGGCTGGGATCGTTTTTAGGTGCCCTCACCAACGGGCTCGCTTGGCGAGTGTCCAACTGCCTGCCTGCCACCGAGGGTGACTGCAGCCCTCTGCTGACCCTCAGGCTGTGCCCAGACCTTGCTGGGATGAACACTGGCTGCCCTGGCTGAGATAATGACTGTCAGCATACTGGATAGGCAGCTGTGTGCCTGAGCTGGGGTTTGTGCCCTGACACTTTGCTGATGTGTCCGCACTGTCCCTGGGAAGAGCCGAGTCTGGGGCTTGAGTTTGGGCTGTAGCTCCTTTCCCCAGGTTTGTCCCATCTGACTGGGTAATGAGATATTTGAACATCTCCTTCCAGAGGCTTTGGTGTGGATTGGGCTCTTCCAATGCATTGAGGAGGTGCTTTAGTTCATCTGTAGTTAGTTCGATCTCAAAGGAGGCACTTTCGTCCTGAGCTGCTCTCACCTCTGCCTGGTGTAAGCTTGTGCAATATTCACCGATGTTAAGGAAGCTGCAGTTCTGCAAAAGGTCACAAAAATCTAAAAGCTCTTCTTGCACAGAAGAAGAGTTGAAATGGATTAGAGTTGAAATGCAGATAGGTATATAGAGAAAATCATACCTGAGAGCAAATAAGCACCTTGGGAAAGCAGAAATTCAACAAATGATGTTTAAAATATGACCTTCCAGTTACCCCTTTCAACCATCAAATTCAAGTTGACAGAGACAACAATTGAAAGGAAAAATGATGAGGCTCAGAAACTGAAGCAGCTTTATTGGGAATGTACTAAGAGGGAAGGAAGAGGAAGATTCAATATTATCATACTCCTTTCCCGTAGGGATCCAGTTATCATGTAATAATGCAGTGCTCTGTGGAGTTTGTTTCTGACCTGTGTATTGTGTGAATGGAAAGAACGTGAGAAATGTCTTTATTTCTCAAAGTATGATGGGGTGGAGTGTTTTTCTGGGGGGATGTTTTGTGTCATTAACAGATTGTATGGAATGACAGTGACTTAGGGAGCAGTTCACATCTGCATGGCTTTCAAATGCAGTCTCTGCACAACCTGAAAGTCTGCACAGGTATTGCACCTCTCTGCAAAGCTAATTTCTTCTCTTGCTCTGGATTGCTCTTCTGCATTCATTGGTGTGGAATCACTTCCATTTCTTTCGAACTAGTAAATTCTTGTAAACCAAGACTGTGGTTTCATGGGTGACTGATGTGATCCACAGGATTTGTTACTGCCTAAAGGAAAAAGTCACTCCCCCCGTTCCTCCTTTGATTCTCCCTCCCACTGTACTTCTTGGATAGTTTTGTTCTGTATTAGCGAATTAAATGGGCTCAGAGGGAATGTGCTCATTTGGTCTCAGGGCTATCCTCACCTCCACTTCACCTCTAAGAAACCTATGCTAGCAGAGCTTTTAGATTTTTCTGGTCTTTTGCAGAACTGCAGCTTCCCTAACACAGCTGAATATTGCACAAGCTTGCACCAGACAGAGGTGAAAGCAGCTCAGGACCATCTGCTCTTGGGGTCACTGAATGATGGCTGTTTGCTTGCGGGTTACGTCCCAGCTAATTTTGCAATGTGAGTTTAAATCCTTCAACCGCACATCCAGTTTGTAATTTAAGCCTGGGTAATTTTATTTCTGCTTGCTTACGCCCACTGTCTCCTGGTTTACACAGGCCATTGCTGGTTTCTGTAAGAATTGCTGCATTGATTTATACGTGGAACAGGAAGGTAGGATGTTTTAATGTGGAACGGCATTCGGAGAGATGCAGCATCTGTGTCTAAAGTGAGAGATAGTTACAGGGTTAGACAAGTAGGCCATCAATTACTGGAGACTGAGGTTAGGACCATCTGGCTGTTCGAAAAAACACCAGGTGTTAGCAGAAGCAAATTTCCTGTGTTGCAACATAGGAGGAGAGCAGCAGGCAAGAAGCAGCCCTCCAGAGCGAATCTCAGGCATGAAAGAGGCCGCTTCTCGTTTCCTTTTTTAGTGCTTGTCTTGTGGGAAAAAAAAATCACTCCAAGAGCCTGACGCACCTGTGTCTCCTGCTTGGTGCCTCCCGGGGCCACTCAGGGGGCACTTCTTAGCTGGACATGAGAACCCCCTCCTCTGAGGAGCACTGGTACCCTCACAGCTGCCTTTGCCAGCTCCTGGCTTTCAGGAATCCTGCCCCTTGCTGATGGATCTTAGCATCAGTGTCCTGGTTTCTATACCCAACATCCATGGGCCCCTTGAGGCCCTCCTTGCTGCCAAATCCACAGTACAAAGTGTCTCCAGCTGCACACATCCCTGCCTCTGTTTCCCCTCTCACCTTGAACTGTCTCCATCGGCCGAGGCAGGCAAAGGTGGGCTGGTTGTTGATGGGCAAGAGGTGCAGAGACATGTCTGCCACCCCCAATCTGCTTAGCAGATGATCATGGACTTAGAGCTGTGCTCAACCATTGGGCTGTGTTTTTAAATAGTCACTGGCTTGATATATGCTTGCTGTTGCTGCATTGCCAACTGTTAAATCTGAAGGAGTTTCTCACGTGGTTATGCTGCTTCAAAATTTCTTGTGTATACTTGACAATGCTTTATTATTATTTTTATTGTTTCCATTATAAAGAGGAATAAACCATAACACTGATATTCATCCAGCCTACAGGCTGCACTTACATAAGTAAATCAGGAAACAATCACGTCTTCCACTAAAGTTATTCTTACTGTACTAAACTTTAGGTGTAGCAAAAACTTGATGACTGTCTGGCAAGGGGCAATGTCCAAGGCAGTTGTTTTTGGTAAGCACCCCAATTCGGCAATGTCCTCTCATGACAAGCAAGCAAAAGGTTGAAAACTAGGTAAATGCACTTTCAGTAACTGGCAACAGAGCCTTAGATTTGTTTTTCCTAGTTTCTAACAGAGAGAAAAGGCCCTTACAAGTTATTTTTTTTAACTTTAATTACTGTAGTTATTTGGTGACGGAGGGAAAAGTCTTAGATTTGGTTATAAATGCCAAACTGATATGAATTCCTTCATAAAACACTTCATTTAGAGGCCACAGCAAAGGTTGCTAATTGATGCCCTTTGGTATCAGAGCACTTCCAAATCCCTATTGCCAGGAAGAAAATGAAATAGTTGGTGACACCTGTGTGAGTGGGAAGGTAAAGGGCTCTGGCTCATAAGCAAGCCCATGCCTAGGTAATTTTAGCTCCCTACCAAATGCAGGCTGGTTTTCAGAAGCTTTGAGCCCTTATGACATCAGCTGAGTAATGGCAGTGCTGAGAGTCTGGGTCGCTGCTCCCCAGGTACTCTGGTGAAAGGGATAATACAAATCCTCCAGCAGGATTTGTAACCATTGGCCATTATACAAATCAGAAGGGCTCACGCTGTCTATTAAAATGCAGCAAGATGTTGATTCAGGGATGTTTCCAAAATGTCCCTGTGACAAACACAGAGGTTGAATTTTGGCTAACGGGGATTTCTAAACATTGCGTTTGAAGAGAAAGCATTTGGTGGTGAATGCAGCAGATAACATCAATAATCTCTTCTGAAAATAATGCTTCCATTGTAATTCATACTTAAACAGTATGGAAAATTTCAAATGTCTGGTCAAATTAGTTTCCTACTGATTTACCTGCGAAACAGATAGGTATGTATGGGGAATAACCACATGCACAACCTTCCATAGAGGTAAGCAAACACTTATTAAATTCAAGAGGTGTAAGCATATAAGTCAAATAAAACACTGGTTTTTTTCAAGAGTGGAATAGTGATTTTTATGTTGCTTTTTTGTGAAATATTTTATTCTATGTGACCATTTCATATTTTGCACTTAGAGATGAGAAAGTAGTATTTATTTTAATGATGGGTGCTACAAATATATTGTAGCTTTTAACTCTTCGAAACGCTTTTAAAAGTTTTTATGTGACAATTTGTCAGGCGCTGACTTGGGTTTTTTATCTGGAATCATTTTACTTAAAAAGGAAATCTCATTTGCAAACCAAATTAAATTCTAACTTCTAACTTATAAAGCTAGATAAAAATGAGATAGAGAGTTTGACTGCTAAATGAATGTATAAAATTAACACATAATCACAGATTTCTAAGATCAGGCTAGAAAGACAAATATCCAGGAAAATGTATTGACTGCATCTATGCAGGACATTTGTTTCAGTGTTTTGGGTGGCCTATTACGTATTTCTCTCTTCTTTTGCATCCAGCTCTTTGGCATTTCAAACTGCACTCTTCCTAGGTGTTTAGTCCTTACCTTCCTTACAAACTTTGTGTTTTGTGTGCAAGTGTCAGGACTTGTTTCTGTTTCAGATGCACATGAGACAAGGCTGTGTTGAGTCTGATCCTGCCTACACGCTCATCCCCTTCTCTGTTGACAGGAGGCTGTGCTGAGGGGTTGCGGCAGGAATCAAACAACAGCTGCTCGTGGCCCCAAGGTTGGCTGCAAAGATTTCACAATGACTTATTTTATTTATTGACCTCTTGAAAACCACTAGAGCTGCCCCACCTAAAAAACCCTCCAGCTTGTCCACTCCAGCAGCCAGTTTTATCTATGAGTAATGGTGCATGGGGTTTGTGCAGAAACACAGCATAGCATCACTTTAGAAAAATACAGTAATCCCTCGAATTTTGTGGGGTTTGGGACTGCAGGATATGGATTCTGTGAGGAGGAAATCCACTGTATTACAGTGGTGAGTGTCCCCGCCTCTCATGCAGGAGACCGTGGTTCGATTCCTGCCAGGGAGGCAGTGGTGCCGTTTAAAAGTTGGACTCGATGATCCGTGTGGGTCCCTTCCAACTCAGAATATTCTGTGATTCTGAGTGTCGGATCAAACATATGCAAATAAGCCATGCCTATCCACACACCCCCTCATCCCTGGAGCATCGGGGGGCATTCCCGCCACTGACCCACACCCTGTGACGGGACAGGGGAGTGGAGAGGATCTCTTCTGCCCCTCCCTGCCCTGGGAGTCCTGGGGAATCCACGGGGTGCCTTGCGGCTGCACCACCGCCATGGGGAGTCCCCAGCTTTTGTTACCATTGAGCAGCAGTGAGGTGACAGGCTGTGGTGGTGTGGTGACAAGCTGCCCCATGGCGATGGGGTGATGGGGCTGAGCCCCTGCAGCTGTGGCACGGGGGCCTGGGACCCCGGGGGTGGTGGTGGCAGCAGCACCACTGGCTGATGGAGTCCCAGCATGGCCCTGGGGCAAGTAGCTATAATAAGTTGTTGACACCATACTATAAACCTTCTGTGCCATGTTAACTATCACCGTCCCTAGAGGTCTTTAAGAAAAGGTTGGATGATGTACTTGGTGGCATGACCTAGATATTAGGGTAGTGTGTTATAGGTAGGATGGTGTGTTGGTAGCAGGATGGCAACAGGTTAGGTAACAGGTTTGGCTAGGTTAGGTAATAGGTGATAGGTTCAACTTGATGATCTCTATGGTCTTTTCCAACCTTACTGATTCTGTGATTCTCTGTGATTCTGTGAACTCTCCAACACTCATAAAGGAGTGAACTCTGGGCGATCCCCAAGCAAGCGAGAGGCGCTGCCCCCTTGCCCCACAGGATGTGCCAGTCCAGTCCTGACCCCTGGTGTGGCAGAGCCACTCTATGGTTGTGCACACAGAAAAACGTCACCAAGAATCGAGGGAAGACTATGGTGTCTTTACTGGAAAAAATACCGTGAAGATGTGAAGCCGCAAAACTCCGTGTGCAGAAGTGAGGGATTACTGTACTTATAAATTCATCTTTATGAGGCCTTCATACAGGAGGCAAGCGACTGGCTCTATTTGCAGCTCCATCCTGGTTTCACACATACATTCAAACCTGTGTGAGAGTGATCAGGAAACTTTGTCCCTGACAGCAACAATGTGGTGAGAGAAGTAGAGCTCGGTCCAGTTTAGATTCAGTTTGTGGCTTATCTAAGCCACAGGGTGATGGGTGTAGCACAGACCTTGTGCTGGATGAAATGTGGGTGTTTGGGCAACTACCGTTACTTTGGCTTCTCAGGTCACTGCCCAGACTGTGCTAACTGTGCAAGGCTGAAAGTTTAGAGTTTTCAAAAGCAAAACACATCTGTCAGGCAGCTCCTCTGCTTGGCCAGGTCCATGCAGACAGGTGATGAGTTTGGCTGGCAGTAGGTTGCTCCATGGTAGAACAAGTCTGATTAGCAGGAACATGGTGCTGTCACATCCTGTAGGAGTTTGCTCTTGCAGCCAAACTACTGGACCCCCAGTGAGTGCCCTGGGGTATTTAAATACTCCAGGCTGAGGGTGATGCTGAGGATGATTTTGGCACCTTGATTGTTGAATCTATTCCTGGGGTTTATGGCCAGGACACTGTTTTGGGTACAGTCTTGAGGTAATGCCCAAACAATTGCTCCGCAAGTGATCCTGGTAGGCTCAGTGCAACCATGGTGTAAATTCCTGCCTTTCTGATGTGGAGGACAGGACAGAAAACCTGATGATCTGTGATACAGCCCCCTTCTAGTTGGCTTGTTAGGAGGAATTAAAAGAAACCAGAGAAAGAAATACATATTAACACAACTGCATTTGATCTGACTGAGAAATGTATTCTTAGAAATAATATGTGAGAAAGGAATCAGAATGTTTGCCTGCTCAAAATTTCCCATTGTCTTCTAAGGAGAAAATACTTTGGTGTATATTTTGTTTAGCTGGATTCTTTTGCTATGATGGTGTGTCTACACTGACTAAATTCTTGTGCTAATGGCTCCACGAGGCTGCATTTAAAGATTATAATACATTTATAGCCCACTGATTAAAAAAAAAATCAGCTGTATAAAAGCCAGGTATTAGCTATTATTAAATAAAAATAATTTACAGCTTACCACAGTCACAATGAATGAGATTGACTCACTCATGGGCTTTAGAACATTTTTTCTAGTTTTTGTTTTACGAGACTGTACATGAAGGATGTTAGCTCAGTTGGAGATTTTCTCTTTTACTCTATGCCAAGGTTTTCAGAAGTGACTAATGACTTTGGGTGCTTAACTGGAAACACTGTAATAACGCCTGAATTTCAGAATGGCTGAGCACCCATCATCTGAAATTTAAGTCCTTTTATGGTCGTTTAAATTCAGCTCTAAAGATTGAGATCCTCTAATTCATCAAGAACTCTTGAAAAGCTTAGAAGTTATGGAAATATATTAAAAAATTTAAGATGCAATTTCCTCCTTATAAGTGTCCCCGTGCCAAATTTTCCATGTCCCAATATGTGTGGAATTAGAAGAAAGAAATTGGCAATTATTGAGTGCAATATGCTTTGAGTTTATGACAAAGAAAATACTGTGTTCATTTCCTTACCACAGTGTGGTAGCCCTGCTTTTCTGATAAATTGTGATAGACATAACCTTGTTTTTAAAGAGCAGTGTGACAGTTCTCCAGATCTTCAGCATAAATCAGTGAAGTAGTTAGAGGAATTCAGCTTTTGCTTTGCTAAGGTGGACACAAATCTGTTGTCTTTATACAGGGAGGAGTGATTCACGGGATGTTGCAAGCACAAGAGGCTTGGGATACCTGGGAGTGAACATCCCACACAAGGCGACAATACTCCGTATTTCACAGACTTTCTGGTGCCGTGCTGCCAGAAACCCACATAACCCACTGGTGTGTAGTGGACACATACCACCTTTCACTTACACAGCCTTTGCAGATGTGGAGTCGGGTCTGTTGTTGATACCCACTGGTACAAACTGCCACCAGTTATGTTGTGCCATCTGACACCAGGTGGGCTTAGAATTTCACTGGGAGCTGAAGCCTTCCCTCAGATAACTGGAGAACTCTGGCTGATTATCTCATAAAAATCAGCTATTGCATCAGGCACAGAATAGGAGGAAGTGAGTCTCTTAAAGGAATTATATCTGCTGTCTCGCCAGGCAGTTACCCACAGCTTAGATCAGATCCGATCTTTTTATGCTTCCCTACACTTTTGCTTAGATTGTCTCCCACTTTCCAATAAACACTCTAAGAGACCACTGGGCAATTACTGAGGAAGTCCCTGGGAACTTTTCCCAGCAAGTTTATCCGTGGCATGCGGGGTATAAGGGACTTGCTCAGGATCACATGCTCCCAAATACACAGGGCACATGGATGGCTGTTCCCAGACGTGGATGCCAAGAAACAAGTTAGTGAGGGGCATGGGAACAGCCTTGTGACCGCAGCCCACGGTAGCAGTGGGAGACTGAAGGCTGCAGCTGCACTGTGAGAAATGAAGCAGCATGTTTGGTTTTGAAGTGAGAAATTCAAATGCTTGTCTAAAGCATGCTGGACAACACCGAGCACCCACCTTCACAGAAACAGTGCTGTACAGAGGTGCTGTGAATCCTTTATCTCTGACTGACTGATCATTTCCTCACCTGGATGGTCCTGAAAATTTAGCGAGTAAGTTTATCTTGGCATCTTCTACTCTCTTTTAATTAAAGGGTTATAGCAACTCTAATTTCCTCCAAATACGTTCCCATATCCTACTTCTCTGGGCCTGGACTGTAATCCTAAACTTGTTCCTGTACTGCCTGTTTACCTTTCCAATCTCTGTCTGTCATATCATCTGAGTGTGTTCTCTCAGAGGCTTCAGCCAGGGGACCCCTTGCGTTTGTGGAGGGCACAGTGGAGACAGCAGCTTTTCCTACCTTTTTTAAATAACTCTTTATTTTATTTCTTCTTGTCCAGATAAGCTTACTCCAGACTGCTTTATGGAAATCCAGCAAGAATCACAGAATGACAGAATCACAGAATCAGTAAGGTTGGAAAAGACTATAGAGATCATCAAGTCCAACCTATCANTCATAGGGCTTGTGTTCCAGCCCCTTCACCAGTGCGCAACTCCAGCTATTGCCAGGATCTTCAGGACCCCACTACCCACGTCAGTTCCTCCTGTTGGGCAGGCTCCACTCCTTTTCTGACTGTGCCAGATACTCTCAGGCACCAAGTCTGGCCAAGAGCAGCCAGGCCTGCTGTGCAGCTGCACCATCTGTAGTGGCAGCACAGAAATGTACAAACATGGAATATCCTGAGAGTTGGAAGGGACCCAGAGTGAACTCCTGGCCCTGCACAGGACAGCCCCAAGAGTCACACAATGTATGGGTTTGGGTTTTTTTATTTCTGTCCCAAGAATCACACCAAAAGTGGGTTTTTTTCCCTCCTGCTATCCTGCATCCTCTGAATTACCAGTCTGGTAGTTGAAGTCATCAGCTACGCAGACATCACAATGCTGAGGGCAGCCGAATGCCACATGCCCCTGCATTGCTTCTCTGTCTCCTTTCTCACGATGTGATGTACTGGAATGGTTGCAGGAAACATAACAGAAAAGGAGGGTTTGTGAAACATTCTGGCTTCTCAGCCACCCTTCAGCTGAGTGTGAACAGCTTGTGCTCTTAGACATACCCAGATGCCCCGACACTTCTGTTCATGGTACCTGTGTCATCGTCCTTCAGCTAAAATACGTGATGTCTGTTTTAATAAGAGCATAAAAGCAAGATATTGTGTGTCAGACATCAGAAGTCTTGGGACTTAAGTTTTGGAGGTATAAAATAAAGTAGGTATTTTGGGGTTTTGGGTGGTTTTTTGTTTGTTTGGTTTTAATGAGTCTAAGAGTTTGGACAACACCAGTACACAAGGGAGAATAAAACTGCCTGTCCTTGTACATTGTACTGGGTTAGTGTCTGGGCTGTGTAAAAAAGGTAGGGCAATGGACTCTACAAAGAGGGTCTGAGAGATAACACTGGAGGCATAACCAAACCAGCCTCATCACCAGGGAACAGGCTCTACCCCACTCACAGGGAAATGTACAGGGCCCTGGAGGTATTTCTGTAGAATGAGATGCTGTCATCTGCACTAAGCATGGATCAATATGACCTCTAAACCTCCAAGGTCACCTCTTCTGCTGGTTAGGAAGCGGCGGTGCTCTGGCAGCGCAATGTCAGTGAACACTGTGGTGCTACAGCCCCACTGACAGCACCCAGGGCAGCGAGATCTCCAGCAGAGTCGCAGCTGCAGGAAAAACATCTGCCACCCCAACCACATCCCATCTTCTTCCACTGCTGCGGCCACAGTGATTTTGGTAGCTAACTAGATGATCTTTAAGGTCCCTTCTGACCCAAATCATTCTATGATTCCATGATAACACCTTTATTTTTTTACCTTTTATTTCTGTCCATCGGTGGCTGTCCTGTGCTAATGAACAACACAACGGCGTCTGACAGACAATATAACATTTTGGGGAGGTCTTCCACAGCTCCATCCCCTCCCAGCACAGCACCCTCCGCCCTTCCAACACCCTTCTCAGGCACTCAGGCGCCTGTGCCTAATTGAGGCAGCGGCTGGTTTTAATATGAGTTCAGAGCACTGGGTTTTTGGTGTGGGTTTTTTTTTTTTTTTCCTTTAATCCTAAATTGCTTTCAAAGGGATGGTGCATCATCCCCCCGCAGCCCGGGCCGCGCTGCCCCGGGAGTGGCGGGACAGCTCCAGAAGGTGGTGCCCTGCTGTTAGGAACAATGCTGCGAGCGCAGTCATTCCAGTTCACTGGCACAATGTCACACAAAACGCTTTGTGTCTGTCAGCACATTCCTGGAAGGTCACAGTGAATGATGAATGCTCCTGTGTAGGAGCTGAGGAGGGTTTGGGTATTTTTTTCCTTTTTTTTTTCTTTTCTTTTTTTTTTTTTTAAATTTCCTTTCCCTTTTCCCCATGAATTGCATCACTTGGCAGCCTCTTGGCTTCATTCATTTGACTCCTGTGGTTACAAACCTTTCCCAATTGTTGTGAGCCTGCTTCCTCCACAACCCCTCTGTGGCCAAAGCAGGATATTCATGACTGACTGCCCTGGAGAAGCTGGATGACTTCCAGCTACTTTCCACAGCAGAGTTGCTCACTTCCCTCCCCCCGAGGGCTGAAATATCCTGTGGTTCTGGTTAGCTTTCTCTCCGGATGCACATCAGCTAAAGCATATGCATCATCATGTGATACCCAAGGTTGTTTCAGCACAGCTAATTGTGACAGAGGTTTTATTTAGATGCCATGTATAAAAAGATGAATAAAGCACTCCAGCATGAAGTCAGAAAGATATTTGACTTGATCCTGAATGAAAAGCTAATTTTAACTGGCATGTAGCTTTGGAGCTCTCCATTGAGCTTGCACATATGTCTAAGATGTTTAAATAATTCCAATAAACTATGATGTCATCTTTGTAGCTCCATTGCCATTTCCTATGATTTGGTTCATGATTTCTTTCCGCTCTGAGTTACTAATTGCTCATGAAGCTTGTGCAATTGAATGGGGCTCTTCTGGTTTTTTCACACTCCCTTCCCCCATATAGAAAACACACAGACTTGCTAGTTTTAATAGGGGAAAAACACCTACAGCTAAATTCAGCATTACTTCTCAATGGGAATTGACCAGCACCTGAGTAGCAGTAGTCACTTGGCACAGTACAGCCAACCACACTGAGGAGTATTTTGTTGGTGTGAGGAGTGCCTGGATGGGGAGGTGGGTTCAGAAGATCCCTTGCCCAAGTGAGATTGAAAGAAGAGCACCTGAAAATAGTGCTCATGGATATGTTCACAGGTTCATGTATACGCATGCTCTTCTGAAGGATGCAGATGTATTCAATGGTCAAGACGGTTAAGAGCCTCCAATACACCTGTTTTTGTTAGAAGAAATGGCAGCAGGTTCTGAGCAGGGACCACTGGGACCCTGAGGGTGCATTTCTTGAGGACTCATTGTCTCTGAAGCCGTCTGGCAATATCCATACTGTTAAACTCTCTTTGTCTTCAAAAGAGAGTGGCTGCATCTAATTTGGCCAGTCAACAGTCCCTGCTCTAGTACCTTAGCTGTCCCCAGGAACTGTCTGGAAGACGCTGCGAGGCCCAGTTCAGAAGTGGTCCTAACACTGCTATAACCATTCTCCAGTTCAGATGATGATGTGTTCTTGTGTCCTGGTTCTACTTAACTGGCAGGTATGGACGTGGTTGGACAGACTCCCGTGGGCTGTGCACCTGTTGGACTGAGAATCTTCATTTTGGAAGTAAGAAAAACATCCTTGAGTGGAAGAGGAGAGAGTCAAGATAGAAAGTTAATTCCTGGTGAGAAAAAGTATCTGGACTTCAGTAAGAGACTACATAAAGCCAGAGAGAAAGTAAAAATCAGAGGCCAAATGTGTCTTTGGGAGTCAAAGTTTGTGAACTAAAGTAGGATATTGTATTTTCCAGAAAGCTGCAAGAAAGCACATATTGCTGCCATTTCATTAGCTTGTAGGGAGAAAGCAATCGAAACATCAAGGGGGATTTTCAGCAGCAAGAAATAAGGTCATTTTACAAATGCTTTGGTGAAGACAAGCAAATTGCAAACTACTATCCAATAATGGCTACGTGCTGCAAAATGTGAGATGAAAGGAAAAGAAGCTTGAGGATTTTTCATACTTCATACATTTTCAGAGAATTCATCAGAACTTTCAAGTTGTTGAAGAAATGTCAGGAAGTGAAAAAGCAGAGGTTTTGCACAACCTATGAGAAACTTTAAAAAAAAGCACTCCAGTCAGAGAAAGAAATTAAAACCTACTTGTTTTTGGATTGTTTGTTTTTTTTTTTCTCATGAAATCCCTTGATGTTATAATTTCCCAGGTGCATTTACAGGCTCAGGTTTCTTCCTCACTTCCCTTTGTACAGACCAAGAACTGTTCTACATGCAGGCACACAAATAGCATCAAAAACCTTCTTTGGATAAAGGTCACTTTGGATCAAGTGAGTTCTTTGTCAGCATCTCTAAGAACCTGATAACAATATGTGGAAGTAGGTTGGCCAAGAGACATAACAGGATTGAAGCCACCTTTTTCTTTCCTCTTCAGCATTTCTTTATGTCAGTAAAGGGAGTTGCTGGCAGGACTGTTATCCCTTTATTGCTGTATCAAGCCATGGTAAGTGGCCATGTGTGTCACTTGTGAAAAACACAAAGGAGTACTGATGTGCTTTGGATGAAGAGCTGCAGGCACTGTGTGGTGCGAAACCAGGTCTCCACAAATTCCAGAGATGTGACAAAGCTTCCTGCAGACATGACACCACCAGCTAGAAGAGCCCAGCTGTGGCCATTTGGGCTTCACTAGAGGATCTATATGCTCATGCGGGACACTGGCTTTGCAGTCGGTGGCTGTCAGTCCACGGTGTCTGCTTTCCGCAGGTTGCCTATAGTTCTCTCCATTGTGTCTGAGGATGAGAGATCCTTATATCTCCTTGCCACATATGAACTACACACCCAATACCTCTGTGGAGGGGATCACAGAATCAAAGGATGGGTCAGGTTGGAAGGGACCACAGTGGGTCATCTGGTCCAGCCTCCCTGCTCAGG
Source organism: Pitta sordida (assembly GCA_013390025.1). Lineage (NCBI taxonomy): Eukaryota > Metazoa > Chordata > Aves > Passeriformes > Pittidae > Pitta > Pitta sordida. The sequence continues at coordinate 422,111 of WEKX01007985.1, forward strand.
CAGGGTCGTCCTAGAGCTTGTTGCACAGGATCATATCCAGACAGTTCTGGAATATCTCCAGTAAGGGAGACTCCACAATCTGAGCAATCTGTTCCAGGGCACAGTGACTGGCACAGTAAAGAAGTTCTTCATATTCAGGTGGAAATTCTTGTGCAAATGTATATGTATATGATGCCATGTATCCGAAAAGCAGTGAGAAGGCCAATGGTGCTCTCTGCACTTGTTTTCCAGGGCTGTCACGGTGATATTTGTATAATTACTCAGTGATAAGGACTACAGCTCATTTGACTGTGCATGAGAAGAAAACCTGCCAAATCTGCCTTTTCCGTCTGTCCAAGAGCAAACCTCAGTGTGCCCTGCTGCAGCCAGAAGGGCCTGCAACAGAGGAGATAAGGAAAAGCTGCCTGTTATCATTCCCAGTGCAACACAGCTTGAGTACTCATGAGTCACAGTTTGTTCTCACCCCTGACTGAAGGAGAATGACTGGGGATGCGTCAGGAACTTGAGAAATGTAATTACTCTAAGGGTCTTCTCGAGGTATTCTGACATGCACAGCACAGCACGGCAAAACTGTTACCAAGTTCCCCGAAGAAGGTGGTTTACCATGCACTCTGATGTTTGACCCATGCAAATAAAAACTTCCTGCTTATTTTGCTCTCTGCAAATGGCACTTCCATACCAAGGTTCTGAGCAGTTAGAGTTCTTTGAGAGTGAGACCTCCTCTACCACAGATGGTGCAGATGGAATTTTCCTAGTTGTCCTTTTCCACAGTGGCAGCAGGGCTACCTTGGAAAGACAGCATGACTTTCTCTGCTATGGTCCATAATCAGCACTGACGGAGGAAGGCAGCACCCTAGTTATTTCCTCAGCTTCTCTCCCTGCTGTCTTTGTGAGGATGAAGGTGAGTGAGGACAAATCTTCTCCACACATGAGATGTTGTGCTCCTGGGTGGTGCAGAACTCCCATGTCCTGGCTCCTTTATGGGTTTGTCACAGACAAAATCCATCCTTGGTTTCAATTTTGTTCTTCTGAGGCCTCCAAGAGGGCAAGGGCAGGACATTGTGTGATGGACGTGAAAGCTACCAAGCTTGATTTTCAATTACCAGTACAGTAAAGATAGGCAAATTCACTATTGAAATCAACAGGGGTCTTTTTAATGGCTTCAGCTGGGCTTGGATTCTTACTCTAATTGCATGCTTCCACAGGGTTTGAAGACTGGGAGTCATCCACCTAAATATAGGTTTTTGATAATGATGTCTAAGGTAGAATAGTACAAGGAGACAGATGTAGTCAGGCAGCAAGTCAGACTCTATGATTGAACCCATCCCATGCTGTTAACAGTGAAGAGTCATTATAAAGCTTAATCTTTTAATTTGTTGCCTTGAATAGTGCCCAAACTTAGTGGGAAGACACGTTGAAGCACCTCAGTACCAAACTGAAACAGTGGGAAAATTAGTGCATAGTTTTCCTGTGTCACACTTACTAAGATTAGGGTGGAAATGTGCATGTGTTGCTGAGTCTGAAAAGGGATGAAGAAGGAATATAATAAATTAGAAAAATGAAAATAAACTTTAATTTTTATGCTTTATCCTAATGTAGCTACAATGTTAAGAATTTATCACCTGAGATAAAAGACTTAATCATTACTAAACCCTTTGGAAATTGTTTTAATAACATTAATCAAGATGAGCTCATTTAGTGTTAATGGGGGTGGTTTAAGTACTTTTATAGGATTTTCACTGAAATTCAGAATTAAATAATTGAGCCATTATTCTAAAGTGTTTTCGTCATCCCTCAGGGAAGTCCCAGTTTCTTGTATTTCATCTGCTTGGTTTTATTTCCTCTCAAGCATTAATTCTCATTGCCCTTGACAATTTCTGAGCACCTCCTCCTAGTTATTAATTTGACCCTCTTCTGGACAGTCTGAGGTTGGTTGCCTCTGACAATGCATTTTGTCAATGCAGTCATGGACGAGAAAGATTTAAAATACCACTAAATAAGGCTGGTGATGGATGATGAGACAGGAAGGGTGCTGGTTGCCATCAGCTAAAGGATCTAGTAAGTTTAGTTTTTCTCAACACTCAAACTGGATGAGCAAATGGCTAATTAATTGCCCAGTTCTCCTCAATGTTACCTTAAACGTGCTTAGTTCTTTATCAGTAGTCTTTGCAATCTGGGACACGTTGGCAGTTGCTGAAGGCATTATGAAAGGAAGGCAAAGAGTCAGCTGCCTGAATTTTATGTTTTTGATGCCAGCTGTTATGCCAAAATATGTCTGAAGCAGCCTCATAACGATGGAAGATGTAATGTAGGATGTAAGGTACACCTTTGTCTTCCCTGAAAAGCAGTTCGATGCCATGAGTGATCTGAAACAACACTAAATGTTTTGAGCAGTTCTGTTGAGCCTTGTGGTTGATTTGAGCGGAATCCACTTGAGGTTAGGACTTCACAAGTCCATGTGTATCCATAAACCAGGCATCTAGACTCCCGTTACAGTCAGTGGAGATCTAGTTAATGCAGTCACTGAAAAGCAGTGTGTCATTTGGCTGCTGAGACACTCTCTGTCTATGCTGAGACAAGCTGAGTCACCCTCCAGACTCTGGTGACCGTATCCAGTAGATCTCTACTAATACAGTGCAAACTTGGATGCCTCAGGCTCCGTTCAGCTGACTGAATTTTGATGCCAAGTGCCATGGTAGATGCTCCAGAGTATCCTGGCTGGCCTCCAATTCTATCTTCAGCAGAGACAGGTCATCCCTGCCAGCCCAATGTGGACATCTCAGAAATGTTATGATACCTAAAAAAATGGCAGGACACATACACGTGGGCACAAAAGTGCTGCATTTTGTCGCAGACCACAGGGAGTCATTTCAATACAAATGCTAAAACTCTCTGAGTCATTCATATAATGACATGTTCATTTATATGATAGTCATATTTTAGAAGGTTTTATTTAATCTGGAAGGAAGGCCTGTATCAGCCATTCCCAGTTTTGATAAATCATGGGAGATGTTGCCATTTCAAACTCACTCCATCAAATTGTCAGGTCATATTCTACCAGCATGTTTGGTAATTCACATGCCTAAACATAAAGAATGACAGCAGAGGTTAACTGTAATACATTTAAACAAGAAATAGTGCATATTTTTTCATATTCAACCAGTCTTATGACTGCTGTTTTTTATTTTTTCTCAGAATAACTGAAAGTTTCTTACTCTTACTGTATTATGATGATTTAAATAGTATGGGCTGGTAGATATATGAGGGGGAAATGAGGAAGAACATTACTTTCACTTTACATCTTGTCTGGAAAATAAGCTCTGAAAATTTCTTTGAAAAGATTATCCTCAGTATAAAGATCTTTACTCCAATCATTATATTGAGCACAATAAACAACTTGCATTACATACAGCAAAACTCCAGCTTCATAAATCCTATTTTCCAAGGCTTTATGTGATAACAAAGGTCAAATTTTGTAACCAAAGTGTGTATTTCTTGTAGTGTGTACATTCTGTTTGGTGTCAAACCTTGTCAAACTACTTAGAATTTCAGATTTAACAATTTCTAATTTTTTATTCATAGAAAGAAGTTGAACCAGCTAATATGACTGAGGATAATTATTTTTAGGATAGAATTGGGGAGGATCATTAAGGCATATTTTTACTGTGTAAAGTATATTTACTTTTGTGTGCTTTGTGATCCCACAGATACATTTTAGGTTTTTCAATGTACATTGGACATAGTCTATGACCATGCCAAGTATGTTATGAGGTCAGGATCCAGGTTAAAATACGTGACATGTACACTGTTCACACTCACACTATTATATTAATTCCATCTTTTACACAAAACTGGTGCAGCAAGTTTCCATTTTTGGAGGTTAAACTCTGTCCACATGGGCGATAAATGCTCTGTTGCAGGCTGCAGCTGACGTTTAACTGTCCCCGCTACAGCTGCATATTGCTCAGCCTAACAACACTTACTGCTTCCAGGTCTGGAAATTACTTAAACCTTCTACAGGTCTAACTTGATTTGAGCTTTACCTAAGCAATAACTGAGTAAGGTTGTCAGGATTTTAGCTGCAGCAGATGCAAAAGTGAACCTGAAAAATTCACACCTCTTGTGCCTTTAATTCCTGCTAGTGTTACACCAAACAAGAACCAGAATGGTCATGTTTGGAAAGGTCAGTTCATCATGACTAACCCACTGGGCTGGAGCAGAGGTAAAAGAGTTTGATTAATAGTAACATTTGTTTTCATTTAATAGCTTCAGAGATTCCACGACCAAAAGGGAGCACTCTGATTATCTAGTCTGACCTCATGCAGAACAGAGGCTGCAGAGCTCCACCAGGTGATTCCTCCACAGGCTGAACCTTTCTTCCCTGGGCCATAAGGAAACTCTTTAGCCGGATATATGGGTGAGCATTACCTCATGCAATATATTGGGCCATATCCTGAGCTCATTTTACCATCTTGTAAATATTAAGAAGTTTCACTTGAAAACCCAGGGTTTATATGAATGAAAGAGAAATCAGAATTTGGCTCACCCTTCCTCACAACATGGTATCAGTGGAAATTTTTCTTTATTCTCCTCTATAAAATGTATAAGATACTTATTTATGTACTCGTGGTAGACTGCTTTATCCTGAAGTGTAATGTTTCAGTGAAGTGTAGGGAACTGGAGCCTCGGTGCGATCATAGATTTTTTCCCTAGTTTAGATGACAGAGAAGAGTCTTCAATACCTTTGTTGCAGTTTATAGATGTGTCTGACCTTCTGCCTTGTACACATCAGATTTCATACTTAATATCAGCACTGAATCTCATTTAACCAGAGCAAAACCTCAAAAAAAGACACAGCTCTTTCTAAGCATTTTCAGAAGTTATATGCCTACCTCTAGAGAGGAAAAAAGTGAAAATAATGATGTTACAGACTGATAATCCCTGAGAGTAGACAAATTGCATATTTATCATTCCTATTAAAAGCAAACCCAACATATTTTAAATACAACTCAATCTAATGTGACAAGAAATGAAACAATTCATATATAGTCACTATTCAGGGTAATATTCTGCTGCTCAGAAATATTCTGCATCTGTGCATCTAATTATAGCTAAATAGCAGACAAATACTATTGTATTGTAGTCAGCAGAGAAAAAAGGGGTTAGGACAGCTATGTGTGTCAATCAGGTTACTAGGTAGCCAAAATTCTCAAGGTCTATATATGGCTGAGATCACCTGGTTTCTTTGATGCTCACAATTATTTGCATGTCTGTATCTTGCTCATTGTGTCACTCTTCTTTTCAAAAGAAAAGGATGTAGTTCCTTTAAGTTCTGAGTCTGGAGTGAACATATGAAAATGATCCATGATGTTATTATCCCAACGACACTTCCCGAGTGATACTTTCTAATATCAGAAAAATTTGTTGCCATGGTGACTGGCCTGACCTGAAACAGTTCAGCTGATGCTGAGCTTCCTTTCCCTTCCCCCCAAAAAAGAGAACTAAATATAATCTTTTAGAAAGGCAATTTTTCTTTTGATTATTTCCGAGAATCTCTCACGACCTGTTGTTTATGCCATATTGGCTTATTAACACTCTTAGTTAGAAGAAATAGAAAACTTCAAGAAAAGTGAGCATGAAAGTAGACTACAGTATTAACTGAAAATTGTCCTTGCAAAAGAATGTTGTGCCATCTATTTTAGAACACCATCTAATTTAGCTCCTTTTGAATGGAAATGGAAAGTTCAAATGTACCATTAAAATCCAAGAATTCCAGTAGTGAGTGAATTCAGCATTACCTACCCACAGATAGGCAGTTGCATGCTACAGGTTCCTTTGATCCTTTAGAAACTCGGTTAATTTGCCTCATCATTAGCATGCATTTTACTTTAATCCTCTATTGGATTAAAAGGTGACCTTTGCCTGATCCTCAAGCATAGTTATATTTTGTGGAAATTTTCTTTTTTTTTTGAAAGAGATGTTAAGAAGGTGGAAAAGTCAGAAGTGACATCCCTCTCCAGCTCTGGTAGCAGCTGGTACATGTTGCATTAATGGTGAATAAAGGGCTGAAAGCGACACAAGTCCACAGGTGCTAAGGAAGGAGTCAGATGGCTTATGCTTTTTGAAAGGCCAAGAATGCAAACCAGAGGGCCCATATTCAGCACCGGCTATGACTTCATTGTTCAAGTATTCTAGGCATCTCGGCGAAGGTTCCAGCTGTTTGGTGTGATCCAGTTTGCCTAGGGGGCATGCCTGGGGTTTCTAAAGGCAGTAAATTACTGAATCACGGAATTAATAATGTTGGAAAAGACCATAGAGATCATAAAGTCCAATCTATTACCTATTACCTAACCTGGTGCCACCTATTACCTAACACACCATCTCATTATCTAGATCATGTCACTAAGTACATCATCTGGTCTTTTCTTAAACACCTTCAGGGACGGTGACTCCACCACCTCCTTGGGCAGCCCATTCTAATGAGAGATCACTCTTTCTGTGAAAAAGTTATTCCTAATATTTAGTCTAAACCTGCCCCGATGCAGCTTAAGACTCTGTCCTCTTGTTCTGTCACTGGCAGCCTGAGAGGAGACCTACTCCCGCCTATCTACAACCTCCCTTCAGGTAGTTCACAGGTTCACAGGTTATTACAAGTCGGAAGGGTAGAGAGAAATAAGGTCTCCCCTGAGGCTCCTCTTCTCCTGACTGTACAAACTCAGCTCCCTCAGCCACTCCCCATAGGGCTTGTTCTCCAGACCCTGCACCATCCTTGTCGCCCTTCTCTGGACCCTCTCAAGCAGTTCAACGTCCTTCTTAAACTGGAAAAATGAGAACTGGACAGCTTCATCCTTGCTAAGTTCACTCACCAGCTGCCACAAAAAACAATCATCAAAGCACTCCAGGTCTGAACAGGGAAATGACTGTAACTTTGAGGTCACTATGCTGAATGCAGCATAGTGAGCTCAAAGAGACATAGGAAGTGTCTTCATGTCTCTTTGTGGGATATGGTGTATACTAATGTCAGGGGAAGCAACTAACTTGCTCTGTGTTCTTGGCGCATCATTTCACCTCTCCCAGGTCTCTTTCACAAACAACAAGAGAGGACTGATTAAGAGCTGCTCAGAATACGTCCACTGTAACAATGTCTGAATAGAGAATTAGGATCTTAGCTGACCCATGACATTGATGAAGAATTTCTGCATTGCTCTGTATTTTCCCCTTTTTGGCTGAAAAAGTTTTGAAGCAGAATTGCTTGGCTTTCAGCCATGTTTAGCTTACATGATTTCTGCTTTGCTAGTTCTTTTTTCAGGAAAAGATCATTCTTAGCACCAATATTTACATAAGACATTTCAAAAACTAGCAATGAAAAATGATCCCGAAATTCAAGATGCAGTAGTGTTACATATAAGTGAGGACACCAGCAAAGTAAGATTTGTAGGAACAGTAAAGTTTTTAATAATATCATCTTCTATAGTCGGGGAGAAAAAATGGACATGCAAAGCCTTCCTCAGACCTCACTAACTTACAGAAAAGCCCTAGCTACTAATAAAGGGCAAAGAAGTATGCCTTCAGCTTCTCTAGAATTGCTCTCCAGAGAATGTAATTGCTCTCTTTCACACACACAAACATACACAAACAAGTTTTAAAACCACTTATCTTGAACAGGTCTGTAATCTGCCAAATACGATGTTCTTTGAAAGGTTACAAAGAAACATGGCATTCCTCTTACCTCAACAAACTAACTGACTTTGACAGCTAAATTTTCCTTTAAATATGTTTAGAACTTCCTTTATATAGAAGTGTGAGTCATTCTGACAGGCTTAATTTGTACTGAAAAAAGAATGTGTTAAACTTATTAGCCATTCAGGTTAGAAAGACTGTAAACAGTAGATTGATGACATTTGAACTGGCTGTACTACACCCCGTGTGCCTTAAAGAGAAATTATAAGAGTCAGTCAAAGACATGCTGAAGATTTGCTAGAAATTTTACCTTAATGCATTTCTGCTCTTGACTTGATATTTCCTTGATATTTCATTTTCTATAATGAGGAGTATATGTATGAAGTGATGGCCCTCTTTTAACAGCATTGTATTTAAGGCAATATATTAATATTTTCAGCAGAACTAAACAACTAACAGCAAATACGGAATTTTGTTGGAGTTAATAAAACACTGCATAACAGACCAAAAGATCTGTTTCAGTTCGAAGACCAAAAAATTGATACTTAAGGAGATGTTGAAGTTCCAACCTTTGCTTAGAGCCCTTGACATTATCTGGATCTGAACTTCTTTGGCTTGTTTCTGTACTAAAATCTTGCCTGACTTTTAAATAAGAGTGAGTGGAAGGGATGTGGTATTCACAAAGTCAAATGTGAAAAGGCAGGAGTGTTCATGTGCTTTCTCCAAGCTTTTTCCGAGCATACTGGCTGTATAGTTGGATCTTATGTCTCAACTTGTCTCCGAAAGCATCAAGGGTGTATCAAAGCTTTTGGCTTTGAATGGTCCTCTAAATTTCTACGAGGGACATATAAAACTGGAAAATTAGGATTAATAATGGTAGAAATAACTCCTCTGTGCCCTTCATAATCAAAGAGTGGACAAGATCACAGAATATTCCAAGTTGGAAGGAACCCACATGGATCATCTAGATCAACTCCAAGATCATAGAGTCTGAGAAGATTCCCTTGTTTATTGTGCTCTGATCTTTGCCCTCTTTGGGAACTGGTTGATCAGACTTTGTATCCAAATCAACCCCAGTGTCAGTAGGTCAGGTACAGGGTGTCAGCTAACACTGAGTCTGACTTTGTCAGTATGGCCCTTCCATTTCTTCAGCAACTAGCAGTTCAAGAAGCTTTAAGAAGCCTAGTGGTATCAGGTAGGGCATAATATTTTAATTTCCTACGTATTTATTTTATGAAGAGTTTTCTATTGCCAAGAATTAATAAAAGTGTAGGAAAACATCTCTAAATTAGAAACACTTTAAGGGTTTGCTTAGAAATCATACGCTTGTCACTGATACTTGGAAAATCTTCATAGCTCATTATGAAATCCAGTGAGTATCTCTGTAGTCAGGAAGGAAATGTCTGCTGAGGTTCTTTCTGGTACTATCCAGAGCCTCTGCAGTTCTCTGGAGTGTATCAGGAATGTGAAAGAGAAGATAATGAGAATGCAGAATCCCTGTCAAATAATAGCGCACAAGAACAAAAGAGGATTAGGGTGGTATGAAAATAAACACTCATCTGATCTGAATGTGCCAGTTTTATAAACCCTCATGTAGCTGATAGCTTTGGTGTGACGTCCTCCGCAGAGGACTTCGTTTTTCTTCCTTTGCTGACAACTTTTCTGCTGGGAATCTAATGCATTATTATATTCCATGGCAAATGTTTGCAGTCCATGGAACAGTTAATGAAAACATGTAACTCATTTGGAACATTTTAACCTGTATGTGTGTGTGTGTACTTTCAGAACTGTTTATGTGTTCTGCATCACATTTGCCACTAGGCCAGACTGCAGATCTTCAATACCTCAAGAACAAGGGCTTCTGTAAAAACACATACCAGAAAAAGATGCAACTTACATAGAGAAACAGTACAAGGAGAATAAGTACATGTAGAAGCACAAATGAATCTAACTAGTTTGGATATCATTTTGTTTGGACATGACGATCTTTCCAGATTGAACTACAATAAGTTAATAGTTTCAGATTTTTTACATAGTACATCAGAAAAGAGTGAGTCTATTTAATATCTCTATTGATGATATGGATGGGGGAATTGAGTCCACCATTAGCAAGTTTGCAGATGATAACAAGCTGGGGGCAAATGTTGAACTGGTAGAAGGTAGAAGGGTAGAAGAGCCCTTCAGAGGGACTTTGATAGGCTAGAGAAGTAGGCAGACTCCAACAATATGAAATTTAACAAGTCCAAGTTTCGGGTTCTTCACTTTGTGCATAACAATCCCATGCATCACTATCGGCTGGGGGGTGAGTGGCTAAAGAGTGGAGAAATGGAGAGGGGTTTGGGAGTAATGGTTGACAGAAAACTTAATATGAGCCAGCAGTGTGCCCAGGTGGCTCAGAGGGCCAATGGCATCCTGGTCTTTATCAGGAACAGTGTGGCCAGTCGGAACATGGAAGTTATCCTTCCCTTGTACTCAACACTGGTCAGACCACATCTTGAGTGCTGTGTCCAGTTCTGGTGTTCCCAGTTTAAGAAAGATGTTGAACTGCTTGAGAGGGTCCAGAGAAGGGTGACAAGGATGATGAAGGGTCTAGAGAACAAGCCCTATGGGCAGCGACTGTGGAAGCTGGAATTGTTCAGCCTGGAGAAGAGGAGGCTCAGAGGTGACCTCATTGCTGTTTACAACTACCTGAAGGGAGGTTGCAATCGGGTGGATGTAAATCTCTTCTCTCAGACTGCCAGCACCATAACAAGAGGACATGGCCTTAAACTGTGTCAGGATAGGTTTAGACTGGATGTTAGGAAGAGCTTTTTCCCCAACAGAGTGATCCCTCAGTGGAATGGTCTGCCCGGGGAGGTGGTGGAGTCGTTATCCCTGGAGGTGTTTAAGAAAAGGCTGTTTGAGGAACTCAGTGACATGGTCTAGATAATGGGAGGCTGCGATGAACACAGCATGGTGCCCATGGCTCCAGGGTTGTGGGTTTGATCCCTGGGTGGGAGTTCGCTTGGGAGTTGGACTAAATGATCCTTGTGGGTCCCTTCCAACTCAGAATATTCTGTGATTCTGTGAAAAGTTAAATCCTAGTGAACCTCTATAGTCTTGTTGCCCTAGGACTCTAAAATTGATTTTATGTGGTGCAGTCTAAGCTAGGTTGCACTAGAAAAAAAAAGAAAAAGTCTCACCCAGTATCCAACAACTGTTAAAAGAACACTTCTAATATTGCAGCTGCAGAGATTTAAAAATTAACAAAATACCAGAATTAATGTTCTTTGTGGTTTTCCATTCACTTTCTTAGGCTACAGTATTGAATTAAATAGTTACATATGATTTTTCCTATTCTGCCAGGGGGATGAATCAGACTTGTGTTGTGAAGGCATCTGTTGTCTGTTAAATCCCCTGACTCATTTGTTGCACAAGTTGGAAGATATGAGATGAATGAGGTGGGGAACAGCAGGGAGAAAGTGGATTGTCTGGTGGCTGAGGTAGATGGATGTCATTCAGGAGAACTGGATTTCATCCCTGTCTCTGACACAAAGATCATGTAAGGGACTCTGAAAGTAATTTAAACGAGGGTTGCTATATTCTGCCATAAACATGAAGAAATTGCACAATTGTCTTCCCATTGCATAGATATGGATTTTAGTTTCTCTATGGATCTCCCTGTTACAAACAAGGTTTTTCTGGACCTCCTGCTTTGTAATTGATTTGGAAAGCAGAGTTGAGTCCCCTCATCCAGTACTGACTATACACACACACACACACACACAGACCTTGTTCATTACCTCACTGGGCCTGTGGCACTTCCAAGCCAGGATGGGGTAGAAGTGTCCTAGGAGATGTAAGGGTGAAGAATGTGCACTACAACCAATGGAGGATTATCTAGCTCACCAATCTCATGATCTCTTCCTAAAGTTTTGAGAAATAAATACAGTAATCCCTCTAATTTATCTGGGGGTTGGTTCCAGAAAGATGCCGTAATAAGCAAAATCCGTGAAGTAGCCATAAATACAGTAAATATGGTAAAGCCTCTGTTTTCCGCAGGCTAAGGGATGGGGTCTGGCCCCAGGGAGGAGGAGGAGGCAGCCTGACTGTGGCCCAAGGGAAGCAGGGCTCAGCCCCAGGGGGACAGGGGGAGCAGGGCCACAGGGTGAGGGGGATGGTGATCCCACCAGGAAAACCTTTCACAGAAAAAAACACCCCTGAGAGAGGTGAAGCTGCGAAATTTGAGCTGCAAGTATTGAGGGATTACTGTGATAATGTATCAAGTTTTGCTCACGTTCAAGAGAGTGGAGCTGACCTCCCCTTCCCAGCAATTCCACTGTGGTGTCCCATGCAGGTATCAGCAGTACTGCATCTGGCAGAACATGGCTGCGGGATGTAAGAGGGATGCTACAAACTTCACACACATACACCAGCAGGGGATGGCATACGTAGCTGGGGAAAAGAAATGAGCTGAATGATTTTGGGCTTAGTAGCTCTGAGGATGGTTGTGCTCAGTTTTTCCACCTGTTGAGCAAAACTGTTGGGCTGCCTGGTCTTGTTTCAGTCTCCTTTCAGTCCTGTTTGAGTCCCATTCCAACCCTGTTCCGACTCAATGCCTAGGTCTTCACTTAACAAAACTGACGAAATACAGATATGTCTCATTTATGAATTTTTGTACCATTCTCACTCTTTTCCTTTCCCAAAACCTTTCCCTCACCAAGTATTCAGCCTGTCTCGGGCAGTTCTCAATCTTCTTCCTGTGACCTCTATTCCTCTGCACTGGCATCCAGTCTCTGCAGTAGGATCCTCTCCCCATGCCTTGTGCGTTCTGAGCACAGTTTCTTTGCACACAAACAATCCCGTCTCTTCCCTCACCATGACCATGGCCACTGCTTGGACCTATGGCACACATTACTGTGTGCCATACTCTGCCTGTTCCTCTTCCGGGCATCCCAATGTACTGGAGCCTTACCAGACACACTTAAGGACAGAATTTTTAACAGCTCCTGTAACAATAAGGCAAACTTAACAGGGCAGATTCAGACTGGATATGTGGAAGTGATCTTTTAGGAGAGAGATGCCCAGAGAAATGGTAGATACCCCATCCCTGGAAACATTCAAGGTCAGGTTGGACAGGGCTCTGAGGAACATGATCAAATTTAAGATGTCCCTGTTCATTGCAGGGGAGTTGGACTAGATGATCTGTAAAGGTCCTTTCCAAACAAAACTATTTCTGTCATTCTATATTTCCAAGGTTTAGGCCCAATCTCTATTCCTTGACATCTAGACCTAGTGTTATCCTTCACAAAAATCCACATTTTTCTACATCCTTACTTTTCCTGACAGCCTTTGTTTTGCTTCTTGTCCTTGTCCAACAGGAGGTTGGTATCCCCCTTTTTTGTGATGCTCTGTTTCAGCTCCCTGTGCCTACAGCTACTCTGGCTCAGGACGTGTTGGAAGAGCCACTACAGAAAAAAAACCTGTTTTCATTCCTATAACCCGTGCTTCAAAATATTATTTTTTAAAAAAACTTTATTTTTCCAGTGACTATGAAGCACATACAAATTAGCATATACAGAACTTGTAAAGAGCTCAGACATACTCAGTGAAGACAGACTGCCGGGGGATTTTAGCTGTTAAACTCTGGAAAGTCTTTATGAAGTATATGTAAACTACTACTTGTCAAAGACTTGTACATTTTTATGTTGTGTATATATTTCACAGGGAACAAAAATGAATAAATGAGATTTATGTTTAACAAAAGCTACATACTTCTACCACACAGGGTTTCTGCAAAACACAGAATTCCAAAGTTTTCCAATTAAATTTTTAAAAATGTTCTTTAGCAGTTATTTTTATTTTCTCTTCTGCCTTGTTTTTTTTCAAAAGGTCAAAATTTAAAAGAAAAAAAATCAGGTAGCATGAAAGATGACAAGTGTGAAATCTCAGAAAGTTTCTCCAAGCTTCAAGTGAAAACAAAAAGAAATGTCAGGCAGCCTGAGCTGGTTTGAAAAGACAGACACACAGCTGAAGCACAAACGGACCTTCTAGGTGTGTTCATATCCATTATTGAGCCAAAAATCTCTTGGAAGTCAATTAGATTATCTCTAGCCCTTGTACTCAAATTCTCCAAGACTCTATAGGTGTGCAAATATAAAGAAAACCTCTTTTCCCATTCTTCAGCGTCTGTTTTAGGAGTCAGATCCAGAATCCCATTTTCACTGAGTAAAACACCCTAAAAGGAATGGAAAAATTGAATATATAGTATCCTGCTGCATTCCCCACAGTGCAGTGGAGGTTCAGAACCTCTCAATGGCAGTGCCTGGCCATGTGCAGCCTCATGGAGGAGCGGTGCTGCCTCTTTGGTATGTGCAGCTGAGTTCTGGGAAGCCACAAATGGGGCCGTTTGCATCTGTCTGGCTGTGAAGCTCGTCTGAGAGGAAGAGGAGAGGGAGACCTCATAGCTCTACAACCAAGTAATTTTTGTTATGGAAACTGATTTTTAATTTGTTCCATATGAATCTTGGGAAAACGAACCATTTGAGAAATTGATCATAATTCTAGTCTAGATAAACAGCTCAATAAAGAATGGAAAATATGTATTTTGTCAGAAGGCACCACTAAAAAATATTCGCATATGGCAATGATTTCCTCAGCATTCAGCAAAAGATTGGCTCAGGAGGCTTCTCCTGTAGATACAGATCAGATTTATCACTGTGGTAATGTCACCTGACTTATACCATGTTTGAGCTGTGAGTCAGCAGAGCAGAAAGACCTAGTTCTTCACAATGTACAGTATTTATCCTCTCCTTTTCCGTTCACTGGCACTGATTTTGTTTTTAACATTATTAAGGAGTTATTCTTCATAGCTAAGGTTACAAATGAGTTTGTCTTGAAAGTTTGTTTTGGCTTGTCCTTATGACCTACCCTACCACTCCTCTGCTACAGGACCTTGGAGACGGTAATCCCAGCCGAGAAAAAGAGAATCCATCTTTTTAAACTGTGAATTGAGTGGAAAGTTTCTTGGATTCTGGCTCTCAGAAAATGAAAGTGCTCCCACACCAGAAAGAGAAGTCCTCTTTGTTTTGTTGCTTTGTCCATCTTCAAGAAATTAGCAGAGAATTGCTTTATTTCTCTGAGGGATATTCTGGATGTTTCCCCATAATCCTGAAAAGAGACCTCCTGTTTTACTCATCACAATTTAAAGACAGACATTGGTTAGAATAAGGAAAAAACCCAACAAAGCCCGATATATGTCAGTGTTAGCTCTTTGTAATGAGCTGAACAGATTGTGGATTTGAGTGCTTAAAGCCTGCAGGGCAGTGATTCAGATATAGATCCACGAAGTGAAGATGGTGAACCTGAATTGAAAAAATGTGATCTGGCTAAAAACAAAGATAAAAATCTGTCAACCTGAGGCCACTGAAGCTGCAGGGTCTGCTGCTCAGCCAGTGTGGCCCTGCATGTGTTGTGCAGCTCTGTGCCCAGCATGGTCCCTACTGGGAGCAGGTGGGAGCTGGGGGAAGAACAGGTGCTGCAGCATCCACTGCTGACAGTCAGGGAGCCCTAATGTCCTGTCAGCACCTGCCTGCTTCTGAAACATACCCATGGCAGCATCCTTCTGCTTTCTCCACTAAAATATACTGTCAAGTGTGAAGACAGCACACTGCCTTCCTTCACTCCATTATTCTTCCCAGATCGAGTGGAAAAGCTGCTCATGTCTGAGACTCTGAGGTGCCCTGCTGCTGAATTTAAGAGTCTTTAGATGTCTCTCTTTTTCTTTCTTGCCTTTTCTGAAAAAAAATAAAATTATTTCCTTCCACTTAGCACTGCCTCTAACAGGCAGTTTAAGATGGCAATTAATTTGTGATGTACCAGTTTTTCTACAAAAACATTTTAGGAATTGTAAAAACTTAATGCAGGGACATAAATTCCATCTTGTGCGTCACGGACATAAAAACTGAGTGTACGTAGCTTTTTGCTGGATTTTTTTTCCCTGAACAACAAAGCAGGGAACATCCCTGAACAAATTCAGTTTAATGTTTACATTCTTTTGGTTTAGTTTAATATGTTATTGTTACTAACTACAGAAATCTCAGTCTAGGGTTTTCTTATTTGAGTCATGTTCGATCAGCATAACTCTCACATGTACTCTTAACACTTTCTCTGTTAGACCGACATGGCACCACCATTGTGGTGGGATCAGCTGGACACTGCTCAACTAGAAACCAACTTTGGTTGGCTACTTCAGATTTTACAGATTAAATGATGTCAAATAAGGCAACACACCAGATTTTTAGCCTAGGAAGGACAATGTCACAGCAGGAGAGTTCCGTTTGCAGATGTGGGAAGTGGACACTAACATCAACATCAAACCTGAAATCAGTGGAGCTGAACTGTGTCACAGGACAGACCATCTGAAGGCATGTGACTGTCTTAAAATAATGAACTTTAGAAATTAGAAAGCATTGTTAACTACTCTTGCCTGCCTTTGGTTTATGAGCCTGCAGTGGTAGCATAACATTTCCAAGCTTTCTCCTGGAAACTTCTGTGAAAGAGACTGAAAACTGAGATACTTGGCTAATCACTTGGCTCCAGAAGTAGAGGCTTTGGGAGAACACCAAATGTTGTAATTTCATTACTAGAATAGGTGTCATAATATTTTGTTTCTTTTTTTTGTGTGGAAAATGAGAGAGCTGCAGTTGCTGATGAGTTCTTGGATAGGAAAAAGGTGATTCACACAGGAGCCCATTCAGCCCTTTCTCAAACATCACGGTTGATTCATCACTACTCATCGCTGTGATGGATTTCAAATTGTTGTGACAATTACAGAATCACAGAATCACAGAATAATCTGAGTGGGAAGGGACCCACAAGGATCATCGAATCCAACTCAATTCTTTGACATGATGAGAATTTACACTGCAACTCCCTATGCCATACACAGCGGGCCCAGGGGCACCTTAAAGGTTTGGCTGGGCATGTGATCAGCAGAATCTGATCTCAGCCGACATATCACATGAAAACAAATTGCCTGGGGTATCATTTCTGGTTTGTCATTAACTTTTGCTAAGTTCACTGTGGGATGTGGGAACCATCAATAGTTAATACGTGGAATATCAGATAACCATTAGTGAGAATTTGTGGGTATTTACTCTGACATATCACATTGCTGCGGCACTAACTCGAAAAGATGTTTTGCTTGCTATTGATTAGAATTTGGAGGAGGGAAAAGTATTTAAACTCAAGAAAGAGCTACAATTATGTGTGATGGATCTCAAAGTAGTTTAAATATTTACTTAATACATGATAATTTAAATGAATTAGACGTTAGTTTACAATTGCAATCAAAATGTGTTTTCCCTAAGACTTTAGCTGTTCTAATGATACTTTAAGTGTAAAGAAAAGCCTGCTGCTTGATTGAAACATGTCCAAAAGGCATCACAGCTGACAGGAACTTGAATTGGTCTTCTGCATTCATTTCTGATAGCAGAGGCAACATAATCTGACAGCAGATGTTAAGCAGGCAACATTTCTCTTTTGCTCCTAGGAGCAGCTGACAAGAATCTGTAGCCTAACTTAAATAAACAAACACAACCGCCACCAACAAAGTTGTCCAATTAAAATTGGCTTCCTTCTTTGGAGAGAAATATCATTTAAAAAACAGCAGGGGCAATTAACTTGTCTTGATTATTTGTAGAATTGAGTATTTAATATGTTTTGCATTGCTTGCCTAATTTTAATATTTCTGTTCCTTCTCTTTGAATTTTTTTTCTTGGCCATTCTGTTTAATTGTGGCAGACTGATCTATATTTCCTGAAGGTGAGGAACCCCAACAATGATTTTTTTCCTTTTAGGCAGGAATATATGATCCTTATTTACCTCAAGAGCCTTCTGAGTTGCTCTTTGATCTTGGGTACAAATCTATTTATCTATCTCTCAATTGTACAACGATTTCTCATTTCTCTTCTGTAAAATGAGTCGGCTTCTAAAGGGGGACTAAACCCTCTTGCTCCAGTACTGGTTTACCCCAATAATCAGAGCAGCCGGTGGCCTAATGGTTAGAGTTTTCAGCTACCAGCAGGAGATTTTTGCCTTCACCTTAAGATATCTAAGTGTCTGCACCAAGTCAGTGTTAGGCCCGGTACTGTTCAACATCTTTATTGATGATATGGATGAGGGAATTGAATCCATCATCAGCAAGTTTGCAGATGATACCAAGCTGGGTGCAAATGTTGATCTGCCAGAGGGTAGGAAGGCCCTCCAGAGGGACCTTGACAGGCTGGAGAGGTGGGCAGGCTCCAACAGTATGAGGTTTAACAAGACTAAGTGCCGGGTTCTTCACTTCGGCCATAACAACCCCATGCACCGCTACCGGCTGGGGGAGGAATGGCTCGAGACTAGTGAAGTGGAGAGAGACTTAGGTGTACTGATTGATAGGAAACTCAATATGAGCCAGCAGTGTGCCCAGGTGGCTAAGAAGGCCAATGGCATCCTGGCCTGTATTAGGAACAGTGTGGTCAGTCGGACTAGGGAAGTTATCCTTCGCCTGTACTCGGCACTGGTCAGACCACTTCTTGAGTACTGTGTCCAGTTCTGGGCCCCCCAGTTTAAGAAGGATGTTGAGCTGCTTGAGAGGGTCCAGAGAAGGGCGACAAGGATGGTGAAGGGACTGGAGGACAAGCCCTATGGGGAGCGGCTACAAGAACTGGGGTTATTCAGCCTGGAGAAGAGGAGGCTCAGAGGCTCAACCTACCTGCAGGGAGGTTGCCCCCAGGTGGGTGTGGACCTCTTCTTTCAGGCTGATGACACCAGAATGAGAGGGCACGGCCTCAAGCTACGCCAGGGGAGGTTTAAACTTAAAGTTAGGAAGCGGTTTTTCACAGAGAGAGTGATTGCCCAGGGAAGCTGTGGAGTCGTCGTCCCTGAAGGTGTTTAAGAGAAGACTCGATGAGGAGCTTAGTGACATGATGTAGCTGGGGTTGTAGGGCTGGATGATCCTGGGTCCCTTCCGGCTCGGAGTGGCCTGCTAGACTGTAAGGGAACTAGGTTTGTGTTACTGCTCTGGGATGTGCTTTCGGTCTCTGTACGGGTGTTAGATGGTGAGTTGGACTAGATGACCCTTATGTGTCCCTTCCAACTCATAATATTCTGTGAATTCTGTGAAAGTGTCTTCCTCTGCTGGAAGAGTCTGGGAAAGCAGCGTTGTCAGAGAGGGATAAAGAAGCAATTTAAACACTCAGGTACTAGCTGCCTGCTGTAGGGTGCATTGAGTAACTCTGCTGGGTTTATTAACTAGCTCCCCTGTGACTACAAAAGGGAAGTTAGACAGCTCCAGCAGACATCTACATTTATTTAAGTGTCCTATGCTTGAGCAGAATTCCCTTTTGAGGGTCCCAGTCTGTACTTCAGACACGACACTCACTACCTCGGAAGATCCTCCAGGATATGCACAACATCCACATGGGCTTAGCAGGTATGATGCCAGCCCGAGGAAAGAGCTCCATCTTTTTTGAGTAACAGCAGCAGTGGCAGCAATTCAGATAGGTAGCACTATATGTCCGTGTTTGAGCAAATGAACTGAGCAGGGAAGATGGGATTTCATTGCCAAGGTATTGACGGCAGATATGTAAAAATCTTGAAACAATTTGTGTTCCTCCTGGAGGAGAACCTGGAGGTTCTAAGAAAAAGAAAAACCCACCTTTGTCCTGGCTCTCCCTTCACATTTTTAAGATATCTACACTTCCTCTTCCTTTCAGCTGCAATAAAAGGTTGCCTGAGCCTCTGTGCAACACTGAAATAGGGCCAGGGTCCTTAATGATGCTGCTGTTGCTAGAAATTTCCTTCCTTTGTGCACTGGATAATGTCAGAGCACAAAGTAGCTGGGAGAAGTGCATGCTGCAGTCCACAAAATGCTTGTTATGGGCTTATGCTTCCATCCTTGGTGATGCCATTTTGCCTGCAGGAACACTGGACCATTACTTTTACTCTTAGCTGACCTGGTGCCTTAGAGACACAACTTACAGTCCATTATGCCTGAACTTTAGTAGTGGAATAACCCAGACATTTATTTTTATTTTTGATGATGATGAAAATAATTATGCTGATGATAACAACAACAATAATAAAAAAGAGCATGACAATATGAATAAACTCAGAAAATATCCTCTTTATTCTATAACAACAGAGCACCCATTTTTGGTGATTTCTGTGTCCCAAAATCATTGTCTATATAAAAATGTTTGTGGCCATGATGACCAATAGCTATATAGTGAGCTATTCATTAAAATTCCTTTGTTCATTACTCCACTACATACCTTCATATAATTCTACTTGAAAAAAAGTCAAATAAACCCCTAAAGAAGGGTTGCACCCAAACCAGCAAAGCCTGTTTAAAATGTATGGCTCACAGTACATCCTCAGAGCAATTTCTGGATGGTATTCATGCTTCATTTAGTTCTGCATTTTGTTCTCCAAGAGCTTCTAATGAGCCTACTCAGGATTTAACAATTTCCTTTCCAAAAATGACTGATTTCAAGATAAAAAAATGTTAATAGTCACAAAAGCAATGACCAAACAATGCCCAGGTTGACCCTTTTGAGCAGCAAAACTCACATTGCTTTCTTGACAATATTGTTGATCTTGATGCAAAGGGATCAACCTACAACATTTAGACTTTGACTGTAAATTGGATAAAAATGTCTTTGTTTCCCAAATTTGTTTGGCTCTAGGATAGCAGCATGTTACTATAATTGTAATATGTAATTATGAATTTTTGATTAGGAGTCTGGTCTGTAAAAGCAGGGGCTTTATATTGTTCTACATCCCTTTCTTTGGCTGAAGAAATTCAGCTGACCAGGGATTTACTCCATTAAGCCCATCTAAGGCCTTATTGTTTAGAAATGATGAAGCTGGATACATTTTAGTCCAGCAAACTGTGCATAGACAAATATTAGGACATTTTCTACTACCTATAATAATAGTCAGCAATGCTCATCAAATAATCAGTGAGTGTTGTTGGTCCTCACTCACATAGAGTAAAATAAAGCCCCACTTATTTTGAGAGTGAATTTAAATAAATTTGTGCACATGTATCTAAACAAATATTCCTCTCCTTTGGATAGTAACCAGGTAAAGACGGTGTTTAGATTCATTATCAACAGCAAAAAATATTTCTGTTCCTTTAACTATCATCAGGGACTTTTTGTGGAGGAGCCTAATTTGGTGTGCTTTCAGAAAAGTATATTTGTGTCTAAAAAAGACCACCCCACCCCCCTTTCTTCTTCAAATGTACATCTAGACATTTCTATGGCTAGATTTTAATATGAATTTTAGTAAGACTACAGCCAAAATCACTGATAAAACTACAAATAGGTCTTCAGTGTCTTTATTCAGAGGAATTTAGTGGAAATCCTGCTTAGGGCGTATTAGACCACTGCAAGGATACATGAGAGTCATGGGGAAAAGAATCTCATTAATTAAAAGCCTGATCTAAGCAAGCAACATTCTTAATCTAAATGTCAACAGCAAGAATTCTGAGCCTAAGGTTTCACATATGTTCATGTGTCTGGTTGAATCAGGAGTTTGGGTTTATATTTATAGGGACGAGGTTTGTGGGTTTCTTTCTTTTTTTCTTTTTTTTCTTTTTTTTTCCCGGTACCGTAATATATAGCCACTCAAAATGATATTCTCTGCAGATTCCTTACAAATGCCAAAGTATGTTTCCCACAGACTATAGAAAAGTCTTGGATATTAAGAGGTTACTCAACTCCTAAATGACACGCAAACCAAATACCAGTGAAACTACCAGTGGTCATGCACATAATTGATATCTCTGTTGCAGTCTATACAGTCTGTCTTTGTGGCATATAATTTATATGGATGGTTTTCTAAGAACTAACCTGCATGTATCCAAAATAAGAATGAGCATCTGATACAAATTATTGTTCGCATACTCTGGTTCCACCACTGTGTAAGTACAGATGATAACACTCAAAACCAGTGCAGACAGTGACAGAGAAATATTTTCGAAATGTTTTTCTTTGGCAAGGCGGACACATTTTTTGGTTTATTTTTATTCGCTTCACATCCATCATTTCAGTAGAGGTGATGCAGCAAACAAATATTCCTACTCATTTGATTTCTGTGGTCTAATATTTGGTCGTGACTCCCTGGAAATCCTGTAGCAAGGGATTCCCAGTTAGTCTCTCTGTGAAGCACAAAATTATTTAGTTGTTGTGATGGGCTCAGACTGGGGATTCAGTCTCACACAGCCATAGGTAAAATAATATGGAAACCAAGAAAAAAATTAATAAAGATTTGGAAAACAAAAATTCACATGAACCTTGGACAGTCAGTCAAGATTCCATGATTGAGGACATTTTAAATTATATTCAAGCCTTTAAACTATTGCTTTACTTTTCACTTTTTGTTTCTTACCAGAGCTGCATAGAATAGTCTACTGGATTAAATAAGCTCCCGGTTTTCTTAGTGGTTCCATCATCTGGACTTTTTAGTCTCTGTAAGATTAAACCTTCAGAAAATCACCAACTTCAGCATGAAGTTCCCACTTCCATTTCTCCAGGTGGATGGAATTTTTAAGAACTGAAATCACGTAATGGTTCGAAAGATTCTCCTCATTTGCAGTTTAGATATATGTACTTCTTTCAAGAAGCTGGTGTGCTGTTGTTTGAGAGGAATAACTTCTAGCATTAACATAACATAAAACCAAACCATCAAAGGTGTGTTAGGATGCCAGAAGTTGGGGTCTATGTTACTTTGTAGTGTCAAAGCTCCCTTGAAGCTAGAATATGACTTGCACCAAGTTCAGTAGTGCCATCTAGTACACAGATCACCACAACCTAGGAAAACCTAAATGGTCTTATGACCTGATTTAAGTCCAAATAACTTGTGTTCAAGGCTCACCAAAGTGTCACAGCTCACGGAGATCTCAGAAAAATGTATTCACGTTACAATTACTATTCCAGTAAAAGTGGCACTCTTCTTAGCAGAGAGGCTAAGGCCTGGATGGACATGCACTTGAATTATTCCTTGTTAACAGTTGATGGCCAATCAATAAGGGCTTCTTTTAATAAAGTGCCAGGAGTCATGAGAGACTAGGATTTTCAGGTCATCTCTGTCTCTTCCTCAGACAAACTAAATTTTTTAATAAAACAGTGCATTGATAAAATCAGCTACTTATTCAAGATGTCACTCTACCTATATTAAAAAAATTATCCTTTTGTGCAGAATAACTTGATTTGATGTTTGATGGTAGGAATCCTCTTCAAAATATCCTCTGGAAGAGCCTCCCATGACACTTTCAGCCTTCAGCCTCAGGGTGCAGCCAGTTTGCTTCACACAACTCTTCTCTCCACGGCTTTTCTGCAGTGGCTCCCTTCTTTCATAGAGCAGAGACTAGAATGGACACAAAGGCACCAAATTCAGAACATAATTTTAGCCCTACTTATTTGATCTAACTTCCTGTCCATAATTTGTCAAAGAACAAGACTCAGGCAGCAACGAACCTGTAAAAACATATCTTTGCTTTTTCATAATTTTCTAAAGTGCCGATGTACTTGTGAAGTGATGGGCATCATTTCATACTTTAAAAATAGGGAATAAACCATGTAGGCAGTTTATTAGAACAGAAGAATGGTATGAAAGAGAGATGATAGGGAGAAATGTACTGATCATGATGCATCTTTCCTGTTGACAGAAGCTGGCTAATGATACTAAGTAGACATATGTCTGGATAAATGGTTACCATAGACATATTTCACGAATATTAAATTGATGTATCATTATCTAGATTTCTTTGTATATTCCTGTCTTTGCTGGCAGGGATAGGTCCTCTTGGGAAGAATCTGCGTTTTAGTTAGTGCTATTTTTTAGAGTAAGGGAAAGACAAGTCATTCAGCACCTTGACCTTTTCCAAACACGTGAACAGCTCAGCCTTCCTGTTCAAACAAGGAGTGAGAGAAGGGGCAGGAGAAGGGAAAGTTGTGAGGCAGAAAGTGGAAAAATGGTAAGGGATGGAAAAAATGACTGAGCTTAACTGATGTGGTAGAAAAGAGAAAGAAAATTGTTCCTCTAAGAAAAGAGAAAACAAAATGCTTGAAATAATTTAATGCTACATTTTTTCTGCTATAATTTTGGGAAGGTATTCAGATACCATGGTGATGAGCACAGCTGAAATATCTAAGCACTCTGGGATAGAATATATTCAGACAAAAAGGATAATTAAAATAGTCCTTATATAGATGAGGGATAATGTCTCAGTTCCTATGCAAATGAGCATAGTTAAAGGATCACTTGCCTTTTTATGAAAATGAATATTGAAAGTTTGATGAGAAACTTGGGAGAGAGACAGTGTGGAAGTCAAAGCAAATGCAATCTCTATATGCAAATGAAATCAATTAATTTTAGCAGCCATGTATGAGTGTAAATGAGAAAATCAATGATTTTCAAAATCTAGTAATTTGATAGCCATTAGTCTCATTAGACTTCCTTTTTAAAGCTTAATTATTCAAAAATGCAACCCGATTGAAGTGTGGTTTAGAAAGGACACATTCTTAAATTAATTACAGTAGTGATTTTCCCTGCAGCATGAGGATACAGGGTCACTACACAGCTTTGTAGATAGAAATATGTTTTTTTTTCTGCTGGACTTGGGACTTCATTTTGATGAGGAGTCCATCAATCATCTGCAGACCACCTAAATACCAATGTAGAAGCATGTGAGCAGACCCACTGAAGCCCATGGAAAATGTACTGCAAGTACCTTATGTGGATCTAGCCCTTGATTTTTAGGGACATGCATAGACTGAAATCCTTGATGAAGAGTCCAAGCTGAGCAGAAAAGCCCTGAGGGTTGTGACTCCAGGCACTGGCTTGCAGGGGACTCATCTTCCCTCAACTGTCTCTAGGGAAAGAATTTCTGCCCATCATCTCTAAAATAGCCTCCTGTCTGCAGCACTTGGGGAATGATGCCACGAGATTTATGCTGTTTGTCAGTCTGGAGGAGATTTAAAGAGATTATGACTGTAAATTTGGCCTTTTTGAGAATTGCCTGTGAACTTGGTGAGCTACAAAGGCATCTTCTGTCTTAAATAACACAGTATCTGTTTCCCCCCATTTTTTAATCCATTCAAGATGGGATTTGTTGTTTGCACACATATATATAAAGAGAATTCGACTTTTCTGAGCATGAGGTCCTGGCCTGTCTTAGCTGAGTTTATCCCACTGAACCCAGTCACAGGCTGAAACAGGTGGCTGCATCCGGACTGCTTGTCAGGGATTGCCCTTGGTGTCTACCAACTCCAGAACTGTGTCAGTTCCCAACTGGCAATTGTTGAATGAATTCAACGAATTGTTGAAAAAATGAATTCTGCCTGGCTCAGGACGAAATTAAGCCAAGAGCCATTAAAAAAAG
This sequence comes from Pitta sordida, assembly GCA_013390025.1. NCBI lineage: Eukaryota > Metazoa > Chordata > Aves > Passeriformes > Pittidae > Pitta > Pitta sordida. The sequence continues at coordinate 447,207 of WEKX01007985.1, forward strand.
TTATCAGCTTAGACAATGCAGTTCATATCCCCAGGACATGCCATGGTGCTGGTTCATTTACTAGTGTTGATGAACTTTCCTAAATAAATCATTCGACAACTTTAAAAATCCTTTCCCCATAGAAAGATGTGTGACTGCTCAAATTCCTAGCTACGTTTCTTCGCTCCATCTAGGGTTCTGCCCTATAGCATTTCTGAAGACCATATGTGATAACTCACTGCACTACTACAACATTTGCCTATTGCCCTTCCTCTGTCCTCCTCTTTGACTCCTTGCAGATCTTCCCCTCACTTCCCTCCTCTCCTCTCACCTCCTATTCAAAATAATCAAGATATAAGGAAGATGTATTTTCAGAGGCCAATTAAACACAGCAGGGCACCAGCTGAGATGAAGAGCTGCAGTGAGTGAATTTAAATCAAGCTGCAGTTTCTGGGAGATGATCTCTGTACCACCACTGGAATATTTGTTAACAGTGGAAAAGAGCTTCAGGCGAATCTGCACATCACCAGGGAGGTTAAGGTTTACTCAGATCATTATGTGAGCTAGATGTGTGAGTAAAGAAAAAAAAAAAAAGGAAAACCAGCTAAATTATTGCTTGTGAATCACAAATGTCTGCAGAAGTTCATACTGAGTTTTTCTGTGTGACAAGGAAATGGGGAGCAAAAGAGAAAGAGGCACAGTTGGATAAATCACAATATTAACATACATTTATATAACATGTGATTGTACCAGCTCAGGATTGCAGAGGATTTAAAAAATAATTCTCTTTTATGTAAGGCAGCAAGTTTTCAGCAGTGATATTATCATCTCATATCTGTATTCTCTGCTTGGCACACAGTTTTCAGACACCCCTCCACTGAAGTAGGGATGTTTTAAAGAGGAAGGTATCAGCACGGCCCAATGGATTTTGGGCTGCTCACAATTTCGAAGATAACCCAAAATTTCACCCCTTGCCCCAGAACATCCCCCCCTCCCCAGTCCCATCTTCTCATCTTCCACTGCAAAGTCCTTGATCTCCTGTGCTGTGAGCCAGTTTCTGCCCCTCGGCAGATGGTGTGTGACCGACTGCACTGCCCCTGACCTCGGTCTGATCCCTGCTGCCTCCTGGCTGCTGGCCAAGGGTCCAGCTCTCATCTGCCTGTGGCCTTTGGAGCCAAAGCTGCATCTGTGTGGTGGTGCATGGAAAAGCTGTAGTGTGGCTTAAGATAGGAAATAAATAGTTCCATTGCCTGTCTTTGCAGCAGAGAGCTAGGAAATGTCTTCTACTCCAAAACACCATCAGGTGAGTGCCCTTCAGGGTTGTTCATGATGCCTTCTGGCATTGAAAGCAGTAGGAATTTTACTTTTATCTTCTCTGCCAGCAAGCTCGGAGACAGGACAGACAGACAGGACAGACACGGGGTTCCCAGTTTGCAGTTTGCTTGACTCTGTCTCGTGGTGAAGAATGTTTCACGTATTACATGTCCTGGGTTGCCCACATAGTGACACATGCTACATGCTGCAGCTGAGACAATGGCTTTCTCAGACAAACAAGGCAAAATGAATTTGCAGTGGCATGTCTTTTCCTGAGTCACACAGAATCACACACAGAATATTCTGAGTTGGAAGGGACCCACGAGGATCATCAAGTCCAGCTCTTAACACTGTCTCCCTGGCGGGATTCAAACCCAGGTCTCCCACACGCCTGGCGGGGATACTTACCACTGTACTAAAGTGGATTTTAAGTCCTGTGATGCTTGCAGGGATCATGGTAGCAGAATACATTTCCAGGCCATGGACTGTCCCAGAAATCCATGTACAGGTGCCATAAGGAGGCTCTGCCAGTGCAGGAGAGGAGGACTTTAATCAGTCAAAAGCAGAGCAATAGAGCTCTATGAAATGTCCTAAAGACTGAGTATATGTTCCTGTTAGTGCCCTACCTAGCAGTAATAGCAGCAGAAGGATTTCAAGGTTCTGCCTCTTTGCACAACTTTGCCCTTAATAAATGATTAAACTCTGCACTTAATAATAAGTGCTGGTAGAATTTAAATGGGTTGCAGTGCCCAAGCTTGGCTTCTCCTCCCTTTTGGAAGCAGGACTTAAGACAGGCTTATAAAACCTAAAGAAATGCAGCTGTGACTAATTCTTGGCTGAAGCTGAGAGGAAGAGAGAAGGAGCCATAAAGAGCAGAAAGGGTTTTCTTGAGTGCTCACACTGGCCTGACCTCTGCCTGCTTATCCTGTTGAGACTAGACAAGGGGACTGGATGACCCATTCCAAACAGGTCTATGGAAAAGTCCAGGTACATGTCCTGATAGTTATATGAACTAATAATAAAACCCATAAAATTAAATAGCATGATTTCATTCTGCAAATGATTTGGAGGCATAGTTCACAGGAATGACAGAACACAAAGAAAAATTGTATTGAATGGTCTATTTCTTTATGAGATTTTTGTAGTTTAATGTGATATAAAATTCATATTAATAGGTGCCATTTTTATGAAGAAATTTATAGCTGAAATATGGCAACTTCTTTGCTGTAAGAAAATTAAATTTGATGATAGTACTTTTTTATTTGTATGAATGTTTTGGTGTGAAGCAATGAATTGTTTAAACTTGAGAGCTTTTATAATATATGCTCTTTTATTAGCCACTTTATTCATGATCAGCTTTTCTGTGGCATCAGTAAAAAATATGGTATCTGTCCACGGGCCAAAATGACATCTGTACTTTTTCACTTGAATCAGTCAAAGAATGTGTAGCCTAGAGACACAATTAATGCTAGGTTGGCCTCTTCCCCAAATTAGTGGTCTCCTATGCATAACTTTATATACCATATGTGAAGGGCCAAATTAGTCCCTCTTGGGTCACACACTTTCCTTGATCACTTCAAGAACTAACTCCACAACAGTGGGTGTTTGTAGAGATGTAATTTTCCATGACTGAACTGGTACTTACCTATAGACGGATTTTTCCATTAAACATTCCATATGAGATGTTGGGACATAAAACACAACAAGATATATTTATTAGTAAAAATCTATCAAGATTTAATATCTCTTCTGAGATAAAAATGTCTAGGTGTAAAGGCTGCTGCTATTTTTATTCTTTGGCTGGGCCTGTAAAAAAGTACCCTAAACTGTATCTGCATACAGTCATGGAAAATTTCCAGCTTTCTTCATTGTGTCTTCAACCGAGAGGAACAAAACCACAAGCCAATTACTTGACATAAAGGACCAGTGCCACGACATAATAGCCAAGTATATTTAGGCATACTGATATTACTGAGGATGTGGCAAATTGTGATGTCTTTCTGGGTATGGGATTTTCTCCACTCTTGGCATTTCTCCTCTTGACAACTCTGCTGTGGGATTTAGGAAGTAGGGGAACATGCAGGGTCATTAGATAAGTCTACAAGCTCATGGGAATATTACTATATATCAGCAAAACAGAAAAAAAATCACAATAGAGTGATTATGTTGAAAAGACCTATAAGGTTATCAAGTCCAACAGTTAACCCAACATTGCCAAGTCCACCACTAAGTCATGTCCCTACGTGATAGATCTACATGTCTTTAAAATGTCTTCAGGCATGGTGATTCCATCACTTCCCTAGGTGGTCTGTTCCAGTGCTTTACAACCCTTTCAGTGAAGAAATTTTTTCTAATATCTAATATTATCCTCCCCTGATACAACTTGAGACCATTTCCTCTCATGCTGTCACTTGTTACTTTGGAGAAGAGACCTACTTCCACCTCACTACAACCTCTTTTTGGGGAGTTGTAAAGAGCAGTAAGTTTCCCCCTGAACCTCATTTTGGCCAGGCCAGGCCAGGCTAACCACACCCACCTCTCTCAGACTCTCCTCGTCAGGCTTGTGCATCAGACACTTCACCAGCAACATTGCCCTTCTCTGGACATGCTCCAGCCCCTCATTATCTTTCTTGTATTGAGGTTCCCAAAACTAAACACAGGATTTTTTGTGTGGACAGAGAGTGATCGCTCATTGGAATGGACTGCCCAGGGAGGTGGTGGAGTCGCCATACCTGGAGGTGTTTAAGAGAAGACTGTATGAGGAGCATAGTGACATGGTCTAGCTGTTGGGGTGTTGGGCTGGATGGTCCTGTGGGTCCCTTCCGGCTCGGAGGGGCCTGTGGGCCTGTGAGGGATCTAGGTTTATGTTCACAGCCCTGGGGTGTGGGTTCGGTCTTTGTATGGGCGTTAGCTGGTGAGTTGGACTAGATGATCCTTGTGGGTCCCTTCCAACTCGTAGTATTCTGTGATTCTGTGACTCACCAGTGCAGAGCACAGTGAGATGATCCCTTTCCTAGTCCTAGGAGTAGGAAAGTCCCTAGTGGCTAGTTCAGCTGAACACTAGTTCTGATACAAGCCAGGATGCCTTGAACCTTCTTGGCTACCTGGGTACACTCCTGGCTCACATTTAGTAAAGATGGATACAGAAGAAGGTGGGAATTAGGAGTTTCCTAATTTATACATCACAACTTAATTTGTGATTTCCTTCTCCACCACTTTGCCCTTGACCACAATTCATGGCAGTCTCTAATGTTCTTTGGTTGGAAGTGACTTAAGACGTTATACTGGAAAGAGCTCTACATATTCAGGTTATGTCCTTTTGCATATGTGCTAGGATGTACAGGCATTCCTACTGTTTACAGGTTATTCTGAGTTCGAAGGGACCCACGAGGATCATCTAGTCCAACTCCCAAGTGAGTGCCCACACAGGGATCAAACCCACAACCCTAGAGCCATGGGCATCACGCTCTATCCATCTGAGTCTCCCATCGCCTAGACCATGTCGCTGAGTTCCTCATCCAGTCTTCTCTTAAACACCTCCAGGGATGGCGACTCCACCACCTCCCTGGGCAGACCATTCCACTGAGGGATCACTCTCTCTGGGAAAAATCTCTTCCTAACATCCAGTCTAAATCTCCCCTGGTGCAGCCTAAGGACATGTCCTCTTGTTCTGGAGTGTCAGCCTGAGAGAAGAGGTTTACACCCACCTGGCTGCAACCTCCCCTCAGGTAGTTGTAACCAGCAATGAGGTCACCTCTGAGCCTCCTCTTCTCCAGCTTCCACAGTTGCTCCCCATAGGGGATTGAGGGGCAGGGCAGTGGGCAGGGCATCTTTTACATATGTATTTTCTGCTCCTTTGCAGAAATCAACTTTTGTGGGACCTTTCCAGAATGGACCCCCCATGAAATTGGAAAGGTTATTGTATTTGTTACCTGTTACAGGGTGCAGTTACAAAGTGGGGGTATTATTTAGTGTCTTTACAATACAATTTAATGTGTTAAAGCCTGGATTGTTTTCCAGGAGAATTTCTGACCTCCTTGTTTTTTGACTGCTCAACAATGGTTGAATCCCTGAGTGGGCATTTGCTTGGGAGTTGGACTAGATGATCCTTGTGGGTCCCTTCTAACTCGTAATATCCTGTGAACCCGTGAGTGGGATAATAGANATGTCCTGTAGTGTTAAGAGAGAAAACAAAAACCTTCCTTCCAAAATTCATAGGAAGACATGAACATTTTTGTCGTTGTGTACCGCCCATGTCCTGAGCATTAATATTAAATAGCTTGGTCTCTAGGTGGGGAAAGATAGTTATATGACCAAATCACTGCCTTGTGTTCTTGGTTTCCTCTGTGATTGCTTCAAACGTGTATTTATGCTCCAAAGTCTAAAGTCATTAGAACTGCAGGAGTAATCAGAAAGAGGAAATGGTCTCCATCTATCATCCTGTTTCTAACAAGAAGAGGTAACAGACCATTTTAGTTACAGTAAATTAATGCTCATTACTGCCCTAATGAAGATTTGTGTTGCTTTTCCAAGAACCTTGAAGCTAATCTTCAATTTCCTCCTAGCTTTCAAAGAAACATCAGTTTTCACATGACTTCAGCCTATTTGAGCAAATGAAGTATTAGTCTGACCATTAGAGGACATAGTTTCATCAGGGAAATTGATATGAAAAACACAAGTTAAAGTCTACTTATTACTGTGGCTAAATCCTGTGAGTTTGGCAAACACTGACTGACTCAATCTTTTTGATTGTGCCCAGACCTTTCTTCTAGCAGCTGGATCTATACTGCTAACACATGGCTAGTATTAAACCATAACCTATGAAACTATTATCACATATTCAAGTCTATATGACTGTGATATATTATAGTAACCATATGGCCACTGCATATCTTGCCTAAGCTAGATTTCTACAAAAGTAGGCTCAGTATTATTTCAAGTACCTTAATTTTTACAGTGAAAGACTCAGCCTGCAGTGGGAAATCCCAAATGATCTTGGCTGATGACTTTTTGTGATGTGTCACATACCATTACAACACACAGGTCTCACAGCGAATACTGCTTGAGAACTGGCTCTGCTTTGAACAGTATTTACTGTGTTTATCCTGTCCAGGAGAGATTAAGTTCCAAAGGAGCTGCATGCAGGGCTGATCTCAGGTCCCAGAAAGGAAGGCATGCCACAAAACCTGCTTTTCTGGTGCTCCATGTCACTATTGTCTTGGTGCTGGACACAGTTAACAAGCGGACAAGGGACTGAACTTTCACTTACTAATGCAGGTATTAGGAAAATCCTCTCTAAACAGTGGGTTCAGGTTTTCACTCTGTTTTTACACCCAACGGAATTGGGTGTTTGCTCAAACTGAACACCTGTTCAAATACCTTGCCCTATCAGACAGCCTCAAATGTCTGAGGCCCCCAACACATAAGGAGTTATTTCCCTGAGTTTTGTTTAAGCATCTGTTGGAACATGTTCACCCTTGGTGATTACTTGTCATTTGGACACAAAGAATTCTAAAGAAAGGAAGTACCTTAGTGGACTTAGGAACATTTATACATGCATCCTAGGGAAAGACCGACTTGAGTGCTGTTTGAAGAGCTTTAATTTTGTTGGCAGGGCTATTGGGAACTAAGAAAGCCCTTTACACTTGGAAACAAGCTTGCCAAACTATTTCCTTTGCGTATCTTGTTCTGCAGAAGTAACAGAATATTCCATTCCTGCATATTTTAATAATGCCAAGGGAAAAGGTGTATGTAGAGTCAAGGAAAGCAGCTTTCTGACTAGCCTGTTACTGCCTGTTACCATGGTTTAGGTGTAAAAGTGGTGACACACAGCTCCTCCTTCCTTTGGAAAGGATCTCTCTCACAAAGAGAAGTTATGCTGCTCTCTGAAAGACTGACCTCTTTCACTGGTAGCAGCTTGGCAGGTGTTTGTTTTAATTTTTAGATATGTGACTTGCAAAAATTAAAATGGGCTCTAGGGATATGACCATCGTTCTATTTTACATCTGCTTTCATCAGCACAGCTCCATGACCTTGGTTCATGCTGGTGCGAATGAGAAGAGATTTGGATTCTGAGTTTCCATTTTTTTTACTATGCAGGAAAACTAACATTATTATAAAGAGAAGCAGTTTAAGAATACCGTGGAGTATGTCTATATGGAGACATAGATCAGTGACTTCGATTAACATATGGCAGTCAATTCTGTGCCCAGTAGTAGGTATTTGAAGAATAAAGAACTTAATTGTGAACAGCTGTTTCCACATACTTAATAAAGTGTGCACGGCCAGTTCAAGCTCTATAAAGTGTAAAACATAGTTTTATAAAACACATACTGGGCCATGTGCATTTTTTGGAGTGCATCAGCTATTCTGACTGTAAAGTCCTATTTTTCAATTTCAGATAAAGATCTTAAAAATATTTTTTCCTCTTTTTCTTTTTTTATAGTGTAACAGGCTTGGATGACTTCCTAATATTTGTAAAAAACATGACGGTTCTTAAGCAAAAGGATCACGAAATTTTATTATAGGTATCTTTCCACTTCAACTATTCTGAGATGTTAAACGGAGGGAAAGATAGTGACTTAGGAATGGTTTTGTCTCAGCCTGGTTTATGGCTTCAGAACTATCAAGAATATTANTGAGGGGCAGGGCAGTGGGCAGGGCATCTTTTACATATGTATTTTCTGCTCCTTTGCAGAAATCCACTTTTGTGGGACCTTTCCAGAATGGACCCCCCATGAAATTGGAAAGGTTATTGTATTTGTTACCTGTTACAGGGTGCAGTTACAAAGTGGGGGTATTATTTAGTGTCTTTACAATACAATTTAATGTGTTAAAGCCTGGATTGTTTTCCAGGAGAATTTCTGACCTCCTTGTTTTTTGACTGCTCAACAATGGTTGAATCCCTGAGTGGGCATTTGCTTGGGAGTTGGACTAGATGATCCTTGTGGGTCCCTTCTAACTCGTAATATCCTGTGAACCCGTGAGTGGGATAATAGAAACATATAAGAAGCAATTTTTAATCTTGAGTGATTGATATTTACACAGTCTAAAGACAGGTTTTTTGCTTGATAGTATGTATATGTTTTTATGTGTAAATTTACAATTCCCATTTCTTCCAGTTATTAAAAATTATGATAAAAGAATAATAACTTGAAGACCACTATCCTATGTCAAAAGGTCATAATTTTCTCAAGCACTTCAAAGCACTGGACACTAATGGTGCATTGTACTGGTTCTGGGACACTAACTCATAGCCTCATAAGATGTAACTACAAATCTGTTTTGAAGGGGAATCATGGTAGTAAATGAGGGATAGTGAAAAGAGGAAAGTCATGGAAATTAAGGTTATTCCTCTTAGGTTNCTTAATTTTTACAGTGAAAGACTCAGCCTGCAGTGGGAAATCCCAAATGATCTTGGCTGATGACTTTTTGTGATGTGTCACATACCATTACAACACACAGGTCTCACAGCGAATACTGCTTGAGAACTGGCTCTGCTTTGAACAGTATTTACTGTGTTTATCCTGTCCAGGAGAGATTAAGTTCCAAAGGAGCTGCATGCAGGGCTGATCTCAGGTCCCAGAAAGGAAGGCATGCCACAAAACCTGCTTTTCTGGTGCTCCATGTCACTATTGTCTTGGTGCTGGACACAGTTAACAAGCGGACAAGGGACTGAACTTTCACTTACTAATGCAGGTATTAGGAAAATCCTCTCTAAACAGTGGGTTCAGGTTTTCACTCTGTTTTTACACCCAACGGAATTGGGTGTTTGCTCAAACTGAACACCTGTTCAAATACCTTGCCCTATCAGACAGCCTCAAATGTCTGAGGCCCCCAACACATAAGGAGTTATTTCCCTGAGTTTTGTTTAAGCATCTGTTGGAACATGTTCACCCTTGGTGATTACTTGTCATTTGGACACAAAGAATTCTAAAGAAAGGAAGTACCTTAGTGGACTTAGGAACATTTATACATGCATCCTAGGGAAAGACCGACTTGAGTGCTGTTTGAAGAGCTTTAATTTTGTTGGCAGGGCTATTGGGAACTAAGAAAGCCCTTTACACTTGGAAACAAGCTTGCCAAACTATTTCCTTTGCGTATCTTGTTCTGCAGAAGTAACAGAATATTCCATTCCTGCATATTTTAATAATGCCAAGGGAAAAGGTGTATGTAGAGTCAAGGAAAGCAGCTTTCTGACTAGCCTGTTACTGCCTGTTACCATGGTTTAGGTGTAAAAGTGGTGACACACAGCTCCTCCTTCCTTTGGAAAGGATCTCTCTCACAAAGAGAAGTTATGCTGCTCTCTGAAAGACTGACCTCTTTCACTGGTAGCAGCTTGGCAGGTGTTTGTTTTAATTTTTAGATATGTGACTTGCAAAAATTAAAATGGGCTCTAGGGATTTGACCATCGTTCTATTTTACATCTGCTTTCATCAGCACAGCTCCATGACCTTGATTCATGCTGGTGCGAATGAGAAGAGATTTGGATTCTGAGTTTCCATTTTTTTTACTATGCAGGAAAACTAACATTATTATAAAGAGAAGCAGTTTAAGAATACCGTGGAGTATGTCTATATGGAGACATAGATCAGTGACTTCGATTAACATATGGCAGTCAATTCTGTGCCCAGTAGTAGGTATTTGAAGAATAAAGAACTTAATTGTGAACAGCTGTTTCCACATATTTAATAAAGTGTGCACGGCCAGTTCAAGCTCTATAAAGTGTAAAACATAGTTTTATAAAACACATACTGGGCCATGTGCATTTTTTGGAGTGCATCAGCTATTCTGACTGTAAAGTCCTATTTTTCAATTTCAGATAAAGATCTTAAAAATATTTTTTCCTCTTTTTCTTTTTTTATAGTGTAACAGGCTTGGATGACTTCCTAATATTTGTAAAAAACATGACGGTTCTTAAGCAAAAGGATCACGAAATTTTATTATAGGTATCTTTCCACTTCAACTATTCTGAGATGTTAAACGGAGGGAAAGATAGTGACTTAGGAATGGTTTTGTCTCAGCCTGGTTTATGGCTTCAGAACTATCAAGAATATTAGTCTCCCATGGGAGCTGAGAAGGATCAGAAATTAATAGTATCTAGTTAATCTGCAACGTATCAGCAGGAACTGAGTCCTGGGCTCGAGAAATGATACATAGCTGTTATTCTTTCAGCTGTCAGTCCCATGCTTTGCTTTTCATTAGTGATGATTGAAAACCACTAAGGTGTGTGGCCAGACAGAGAGGTTTGAAAGGTCTTTGGGGCATGAACAACTAATATGTTTTCATTCCTGTTTTGAATGCATTAGTCAGGGTGACCATTCCCACCAGTGTCTCTGCTCTGGAGTTGTGTCTCTGCCTCCAGTGGGTATCAGCTCTGGTCCTGCAGATTGGCCACATGCACTTCTTGGTTTCCATGTGAGACCTTCTGACGCAGTAGGTCAAAACTACAAGCTGTTTTTTGAATCAATTCTTTGTTCCAAAGAGCAGTGACTATTCTACAGTTTTCCTTAGAGGCCAAGGACTTTCAGGTCTGATTTTAAGCTGGTGCAGGGAAGAAGTGGAGAAACTCTGCTATGAGTTAAACAACTACAGTAAGAAAGCTGCGTGAGAGAAAGGGTTAAGGAATAGGTTGTGCTACAGGTTTTAAAGGCATTTTGAGATTTGCTGTGTTTTAGCAGAGGTTTGACCAAATTAGACTAAATCAAACCTCAGCAATAGGTTTAATAGCAGGAATTTCCATCTGTTGAAATAAATGCCTTGTAGAGAGGACTTTCCTTGAAGTTTCCACATCACTACCTGAAATGGATAAACATTAGTTCTGAAAGATCATATTTCTGCATTGTACATGAATGCACAGTATTCTGCCAGTCAACAAAAAATTGTAGAATAAAACTAAATAATAATAAAATAAATAAAGCATGGACAGATGAAGATCAAAAATGTTTTAAACAGCCTGTAAATCAATTCCCTCCACTGCCCAGTTTCCCTGCTCCTGTTTCCTCATTTGACCCTTAAACCAGGAAAAATAAACTTGCATATCCAATATAAATAAATGAATAAACAAAATGGGAAAGTTTTTTAGTTCTTGTTACTTGAGTCCACCTCTCACACACATCTTGTTAAACGTCTAAGCAACTAATGCTATATGAACATGAATATTATCAAGCACAAAGTCAAGCAAGGTCAGCAACACTGAAGGACAGTTACTTGTTGACATTTTTTATTTAAGTGGTCATGTGCAGGGCTCTTTGAGCTCAGCTATCTTTCACTTCAGGCTGTTGGATGCAATTTACTATGTTTATTTTTAATAACAGGGAAAAAGAGATCTCCCAGTTTCCTGCTCTTGATGCTTTTATGGCCACTGGCTCCCAGCTGTCACTCATCTCCGGAGAGGACCCGGCACCAGAGGGCGATGGAGACAAACACTTTTCCCAGTGAGTCTCAATTTGCTAGAAAGCAAAAAGAGAGGAATGAGATATCAATTAGCAAGTAATTGAAAGAGGGGTGTGCTACTGCTCTGCTATCCTCATTGCCTTGTGTTCTCATATCTTCTCTCTGGATTCTGCTGACTAAATTGCTATTTGCTAAGTCCTGTGGTAGTTCTCCACGTTACTTCCTTCCTTCCTGTTATTATCACCTTCTGCCCTTCAGAGTTGATGCTCTGTCCTTTTGCATGTGATCTGAAGTGTGTTTCCAACTCCTGATCAATGGTATTTTCTTCAGCAGTTTTCCTTCCCTTCCAATCTTTGCTTTTGGATCTTGCCTTTCCCAGATCTTATTAATTCTTTATTTCATCTTTCTGTCTGTCCATTCTGTCCTTTCCTCAGGGAATCTCCCCCATCATACATCCTGTCCCCAACCTGTACTGTACTCACAAGCCATGAGGATGTGAAAATAAGAGGTAGAAGTTACATCATCATATGTGCTAGTGACTGGGGCAGCGAAAAGAAGAGGCTGGGTCCTGGCCTTTGTGCTTAAAGTGCCCATCCATGGTACAGTACATAAATAATTCAGAAGTTGATACCATATCTAGGGTTTCCTGTAACCTGGGTCAGTGTTGCAATCACTTAACTTTAGTGTCATGTAGCATAGCTCCTTCAGGAGGAATGGAACATCCTTAACTGGCTCAGAAATGATCTGAGGAGCAGGTAAAAGCAGCTTGACCTCTGGCAGGGGGAGGCTAAAGCCTGGACTATTTGCTGCCTAACTGCCAAGGTTGATGTACGAAAATGGATAGGGTCATATGAGACTGTGGATAAGCCTGACAGCTCCTGAACTGTCAGTGCACTGAGGACCCTGAACTCCAGAGAAGACATCAGTACACCCTGCATTGACTTTCCCCATCTGTCAGCTCGATGCTGCCCCGTATTTGCACAGATATCAGTGTCCACTGCTGTGTGGCAAAGGAGGATGGAGGAAATGTCTTCTCTGTTGCTTACAGGCAGCTGTAAGAAGTGCACTGCTTGTTAGGAGTCAGGAGTGGTTGTGTTTGCCCTATGGAGAGCGACTACAGGAACT
>WEKX01007988.1:0-33271 GCA_013390025.1 Pitta sordida
GTCTCTTCCAATCATATCACAATATAACATATTCAAATTGGTCATTTCACTATTTGCAAAGTTCAGTTGTTAAGCCACCATATTCTTTTTCTGAGCCCAGTCAATTCCCAAAGAACTGGAAACTCAATCCACTAATCAAGTCTTAATGGTTTACTTGAAATTTATCACTGAGACACCCCTATGTTACATATAAACTGTAGAGCTATGTTACATTGTCAGTAACTTATTGAAATTCCTAACAAAAATCTTTCTGTAATATTTTTCAAAATCATAGACTAAGTATAATTTATGTCCAATTGTAAATGCTGTAGCACTGCACCTCTCAGACTCAGATATAGAATATGAGAACACAAAATAAAACCACTAAAAAGAAATTATTCATGCCAGCAGCTTAAAGTCTATGGAATCAATGTAAGCTCTGTTTTGTAATTTTTGTAATTTTATTTTTATAATAGTGTTTATTACAGTATTAATTGATGAGATTTGCAGAGTGGACTGAAAACGGAGCTCCAACTCACACAAATAGATGTTGTCTACTTCCAACATCAAAATTGAGGGAAATCCAGAAGTATGGAAAATACAGAGGATATTTTCACTCAAATGGCATCTGGTGGAGATACCATCATTTTTTGCTACATTTATTTTCTCCCTTTCTTCCAATATACAGTGACATATTTACTTGTGTGAAAAGGACTTTTGGAATCTTAGTGACACTGTATGCAGTATACATTAGGAAGATTTTTTCTTCATAAAGGACACATTTTGAGGACACTTTACTGTTAATGATTCACAACAGGAGAAATTGAAATAATTATGAAATTCACTGTTTAACTATGGATGCATCCTGGTCTGTTGTTCCAGGATAATTTCTTCCACCTAAAAAACTTACCAAAACATAACCATCTTCAATGTACAAGTTCATGAACAGCAAGCATATGACAAGGATTCCTAAGAATGACACAGCTGATCGTTTCCGCAAGCATCTCATTTTATCAAAATACTTCAGGCTGTATCTCATGAGAAGAACAATATTCAGTAGTGTCACCTGTGAAAGAAAACCACAGTATTACAAGAGCTGTCTGCCTGATAAGCACGATAATAAATCAACTTGCCTTCAGATGTATCAAATTCCTTCAAACACACATGGACTATATACTTTCAGGTGGAATTAATTGCATTTAATTATTGTAATCTTCAAGTTTAATACTCAGGTAGAAAAGGACCTGGGAGTACTTGTTGACAGCTGGTTGAACATGAGCCAACAGTGAGCCCAGGTGGCCAAGAGGGCCAATGGCATCCTGGTTTGTATCAGGAATAGTGTTGCCAGCAGGACACGGGAAGTGATTCCTCCCTTGTACTCAGCACTAGTTTGGCTGCACCTTGAGTACTGTGTCCAAGTTCTGGGCCCCTCACTTTAAGAAAGATGTTGAAATGCTCGAACATGTCCAGAGAAGGGCAATAAGGCTGGTGAAGGGTCTGGAACACAAGCCCTACGAAGTGCTGCTGAGAGAGCTGGGGTTGTTTAGCCTGGAGAAGAGAAGGCTCAGGGGAGACCTTATTGCTCTCTACAACTGCCTGAAAGGAGGTTGTAGCCAGGTAGGGGTTGGTCTCTTCTCCGAGGCAAACGGTGACAGAACGAGACAACACAGACCCACAGAAAATTTAGGCTGGATATTGGGAAAAAATTTTCGCAGAAGGAGTAATTGGCAATTGGAATGAGTTGCCCAGGTAGGTGGTGGAAGGCCCTGAAAGTGTTTAAAAAGAGACTGGATGTGGCACTTAGTGCCATGGTTTATTTGATGAGGTGGTGTTAGGTAATACAGGGTTATTGATGAGATGGGTTAGGTAAGATGGACTTGATTATCTCAAAGGTCTTTTCCAACCTAGTTAATTCTATGATTCTGTGATTTTAGTCTGGAATTATGTTGTCACTGTGGCAGGAGAGCAGAAGTGCATCAGCAGTTATGTCTCCCATGCTTAACTCTCATATCCCAACATGATAGCTAGAGATGATGCTGTGCATTGCCTCCCTATGTACTGTGTCTCCTCCCAGATACAGGTCAGGCCAACAGGCAAGGACAAAGCTATTGCATGACTTGGTGTTGTTGCCAGTAGAATTCTGAATACCAGAACTTCCTGACACAAATGAGGCGCCTTCCCTGAACTGAGAAAGCAGCATCAAGACTGTGCAACATCCCTTAGCATTAGACCTCAGTACTAGAATGGAAAAACTCTCATTGGAGGTATAATTTTCTTCTTAAGAAGAAAGCTGTATGTCTATCTTAAACCAGACACATCTACTCAGAGTATTGGGAAGTCCTGACCCAATTAGATTAATAAAAAAGGGTGGCATAGAAGTTCATAAAACCACTCAGGGCTGCCTAGTCAAATCACGAAGTTGTATATCGTTTTAGCCATTTTACTCTTTAAAACAAGATGAATAATGTTCTTGCCCACCAAATCATAGACATTGACATATGTAGGACTACATATTTTTGAATAAGATTTGCCCACAAATTGAAAATTGCACTGCCTAAACTCTGAGGGATGATTAGCAAAAAAGAAGATTATAAGATTATTATTTATGTTCTCACTCATATTTTGACTATTGTCCATAGCAGTGCCTCATTTTTCAATGTAATGTAATATATAGAAGTTTCATACAAATGAAGAATTTAAAGCTAGCCTGTGCAAAGTAATAAAAAGCACTACATGTGCAATGGTTAAACCATGCATTTATATAGCTTCATTTTTTAAAGTGTTGACTATCTAAGTTGATACAAAATAGACCAAATTAGAAATTCCATAAAAGATTTGTCATGTCACAGACAAAATTTTCTGACCTAATAACAAAAACCTTCCAAGCACAAAATTCAATATGTATTTGTTTTGCTAAACTGAATAAATATATCCAACAGTATAAAATGAGTCCATTAGACTCTAGAGGACTGGGAGGTAAATACAGTATATCCTCGTTGCATTGCGACCCCTCCATTGCTACCTCACTGATTTGCGAAGAAAATTTCTCACAATTTTGCTCCAGCGATTTGCGATGTTTCCCGGCTGATGCATGCACAGTGCCTCTGCTCTGCCAAGGGGTGACACTGGCACTCCCTGTGGGGTGGGACTGGCCCAGTCCCATGGAGAGGACCACAAGTCATGCTGTCCCCAGTTACTCTAGGTGCAGCCAGAGACTGACTGTCCCCGGCGCGTGTTACTGTTTCCATGGCTACAGGCGGGGAAGGGAAGTGCCTCAGGAAAGTGGGGCTGGCCGCAGTTGCCGTGGAGCAAGCCCTGTGTGCTGGGACAGGGCAGCAGAGGGGACATGCCGACTCCTTTGCTGCAGCTGCTCCCCACCTGCGCCGCAAGGGGCTGGGACACTGTGGGCATGAGCACCAGGGCTGGGGGTGGGGCTCAGGGGGGAGCAGCAGCAGGGGGTTTGGGCTGTGAGCACACATGGTCACAGCAGCCCAGCCCCGGCTGCAGAAGCGGCAGCATTGCCGAAGAGAAGACCAGGGATTCTTGGGGGAGGTCTCCCGAGTCAGAGAGGGTTCAGAAATGCTTCCCTTTGCTTCCCTGTGCTGAGAGAGCCCTTGGGGAGGAGCAGAAAAGTGTCCGCAGTGATACGGAGTGGCAGGGGGTGGAGCAACGGGCGTGGCTTGCATGCATATTAATGACCTGCGTGTGTTTGCAAATTTGACATTTCACGAGAGACCTGGCATGACCCGTTTCTCACAAATGAGGGGGCATAGCTGTAGCTGAAATATAAGTGAAACATGTGTTTAACTGCAAGGTTTTGTCTATATAGATTCAAAATGAACTGCAATAAATGGAGACTGGTTGTACACAGAATATTTTAAAAATCACTGTTGAGAATAAAACCAATTTACATGTTGCACAAATTAAAAAAGGAATTAATAACAATTTCGATTTTTGTCCTTTTTTTTTTTTGAGGGTGGGCTGAATTACAGAAGCCTGATTATTCTGAAGCTGAAGAATCTCAATCTGGATATTTTTCAATTTACATAAAAGATTTCCTTTTTCTTAATATCTAATGAACATAAATAACAGAAAGAAGATATCTTCAAACACTAGCCCTCTTTAACCTCCTGCACCTCCCTTGGACAGCACAGTGATTGCTTGCATCTGTGGATTCCAGCAGGCTGTTGTGGAAATGAAAGATTGCTCGTGTTTTAGAAACTATTGTATTACACATACAGTTTAGGTTTAATTTTTGTCTTCCCCCCACCCTACCTTTCTTCCACCCTCTCCTTTTTCTCACAGTATAATTACTGATTTTCAAAGCAGTGCACTCTTTTAAAATCCCATTAGAGGATCACCGGATGGATTAAACACTGACATTTCTCAGATAGCATTAACTACCCTGACTATTGAAAATGCCGATAGTCTAGGTTAGAGTGCTTGCAGTCACTGACAGCTTATTACATGCTGATTTTTTTTCTTTGGGAAACTTAGGAATATATAAATGCTTGGTTTTAGTTGCAGGATGACTATGTGCCTTATTTTTTGACTAGCCTGCAGTGTTACACAGCTCCATCTTTGCTGAGATCCTGGACTGAAATCCCTAAGGATGAAGAAGAGGACTTAAAACTATATTTGCTGGTTATACTATATTAGTTTTTCCCCATTGCATGTTTCATTAGATCATCGCTATGTTGGATTAGCAATAAAAAATGCAGGAATTACACAGGTGAGGCTGGAGGACATAAAATTGTCATGACTAAAACTGATGTACAGAAAGAGGAGAGCCTGGTGCGGTCACTACTTAGAGGAGAGTACCTGCATTGCCAGTGTGGCTCCACACAAACTTGCTACATTATTGTTTTACAAGTGGAAACAGCTGAAAGCAAAATATCATGCCAGGGAGGGTTTTTTGTTCATCAGACCTATTGGTAGGTACATGGTGAGTAGACACCCAAGGGAAGAAATCCTCAAGGAGGGCACGCCACAGAAGCTCCGGCAGCGCTGCTGACAGCAGGTGGCAGTGCGGGTGCGCCCCTGACAGCCCCAAACCTACTCCTTAGCTTGCTCCTCCCCGCCAGTTTTTCTCAAGGTGCTGTTGGACATCCTTACACTGTAAGCCTTATCTGAAAACGCCATCAGGATCATACATACTTACACACAGAATTCCTTAGGTCTTCCTGGAGCTACTTCCTCTTGCAGCTCCCTTCCAATCTGTACCTTTACATTGTGGAACACTGCACAAGTTAAATTCACGCAGGGAAAAAGGTAAATCTTACCTTTTTTGGTAGGTAATGTCAGTCACCTATTGAAAAAGCAGTCTCAGGACTTCCTGCCGTGAGACCTCTGATGTCCTTTAAGATTATTTGAACAGAATATTCACCAGTACTAAAAATCTAAGACTCTGATATTGGAAAAAAAAGCTTAAATTTATAATTCAATTCTGAAGGCACAGCACTGCTTGAAGATTTTATGCCTTCATTATTCATGCACAATTAAGTAGCTATCAGGATGGTATAAATTCAATTTGTTTCATAAAGCTGGAATTAAGTAGTTGAATATAATAATTAATAAACATGCACGAATTATAAATCTTTTACTTTCTAAATGAGATGCATTGCTTTTCTCAGTCTCTGCAAGAGGAACTGGTAAGACCTCAAATCCCTATGCACATGTATGTGTTGCTATCAGACGTGCAGTGTTACACAGTGATATGAAACTATAACTAAGTACTTTGAATTTCTAAATTGATACAGCAATGAAAAAGGTGGTGAGCTAAAAATGCAATGACATACCTTTACAATGTGAAGAGGCTGTTCTTTATAGGATTTGCAAAGGCGTGAAAGCTCAATAAAAGTCCAAGACTGATTTTCACATGATAATGTGAGGTCTTCTCTTGCAGAATTTACAACACTCAGAAAAAATTTTTTAAAAATGGAATCCAAATAGCCATGCAGAAAGAATGCCGCCCCTGTAAGCGCTTTCTCTAGGCCACATACATTAACACTCAATATGGCAAACCATTTAATATTTGAACCAGCCTAATTATTATTTACTTTCTGATAGTACTGGGGATTTTTGCTTTGTCTTGCTTTCAGAGATTATTGTTTACTTTCCTGACATATTTCCTCCATTAACAGGTACATAAAAAGGCCCTGTGGTGCTCCTTTACCTTTAAGAATGCCAACCCAAGTTAATGACTTAGCTTTACCCAACCAGTACGGTGAATCTCCTTGTATCTACAGCTGTATGAAGATGGAAGAATAGGGTTATCTTTGTATTATTTTTACACGTTTATTATACATATCAGCAAAATCCATAGGTAACACACAAACCATTCCATGACTGGATTATTAAATCCTTTGTGAGCTTTTTTGCAATCCCTGATTTGACTAAGGCACTCAGGAGCAGACACTTCATTCCTCTGTTTTGTGACATACCATTCCACCTGTAACATTCATTCTCTAATTGAATTGCTTTATTTGCAGGTCTCAGTATTAGTGCAATTCATTTTTCAGTTTTTCTGTTTGGAAGGCTGCACATGATGCCTCAGGATAGCATTCAGTTGTCTTTATGAAGTAGCAGAGGAAACATTTCCAGAAAGAAGAAAAAACAAAAAAGAATAGGAAAAAGAATTTATTTCTTTTTACATTATTAGTATCACATTTTGCATGTGCCATGGCTTTCTTATAAAAGGTTGAAAAACCAAGTCCTAGGTTGTGATATACATTAGAGCTACAGATGTTAGTGAACTGTAGAATTATAATGGATAGGATATTCCATGGGGCTTAGCTAGACTCAACAAGATTCACTCTCTGTCATACTGAAAGCCTGAAAGTACTTGGTTAAGGCTCACAGGCAGATCTTTGACGTCACTGGCATCAGGGAAGTAAAAGCTGGTCCGATGAATATGAAAGTTTAACTTAGAATGAGGTTAACAAATACAGAGGGTAGAGATCATGTTTTAAACTAGCTGTAAGTACAGTGTTTGAATGCCTTTCCATAGGCTCCACATGCCTAAATGGTTTAAAAATTATCATATCTTCTGAAATTTAGGTTCTAGGTACAGAAATTTTTTAAAAAGAAGAGATATATTAATAGGCAGATTACTTAAGATTAACACTAAAAGGATGAGCAAAAGAAGTGGGTTTTTAAAAATGATTTGTAAGGAATGTCAATCCTTGATCCACAGAAGGTGAGAGATTATTTTAAACACTGATGTAGCAGACAAACATATATAGATCCCAACAGTTAGGGAAAAGGGATGAAAGTCTCGGAGGAAACAGATGACTCAGCTGAAGAAGGTTACCAAATAGTAAAGAAAAGAGCTTAAATTCAGAACAGATATTGAAGGATGAACGGTATTTCCTTTCTGACAGCTTCAGAGTGACATAAAATGTCAATGTTATTTTGACCGTAATGCTCTGAGCAAAATGTAATGCATTTCTTCTGACGTGGAGGAGTCAAGTCTAATCAAGGGGAAGAGATGACTAGGAAGTGTGAAGTTGTATTGACTCAGAGAGAGTGAGATTAGAAGCTTTTACAGATACAGGACTGAGATTTTAAACTGCATTAAAAATATGGGGAGAAATTGTTGAGCATTGAAAATATCAGTGGGCACAATTCAGAGGAGAGAATTTTTAGAAAGAGGAGGATGGACGTTGTGTTACAAAGATATTCAATAGATTTTATACATTGACTCATCAATAAATGGATAGAATACATGAATACAGTACTGATATATCCAATAGAATATAAAATTTTAATGAACAAGTGTCATACAGTACATTTCTATACTACAGGAGTACTGTGATTATTATATACTACAGCCCATCAAGTAAGATAAATTCCTTGAGTCTATTAGGCACCAGACTGAAAAAGGTAGAGGGTCCTCCTGATCAGAAGATATCCCTGCAGCTCTCAGTCCATTCACCCAAAGTACAGAATGAGCTAATCTCTCAGAAACACTTACTCCAACTTTTGCCTCAAGGTTCCACAGTCTCTTACCTGAGAATTACAGCTACAAGTTTGTCAAGAACATCACTGTTTTAATAGAATTAAACTGAGATGTAGACAAATTTATTTTTATAGTGAAAAGAAAATGAACCTAAGTGTTTCACCAAAGTTATCTAGTCTTGATGAAAAGACTAAATTTCTGATGAAATTGTCATAGGTTTCTCTACAGCATAGTCTGCAGTCTCATCTAACAGAAAGGTGAGTAGCTATTTCACAGAACTGCAAAATCACAGAACAGGTGAGGATGGAAGGGACCTTTCGAAGTCATCGTTCGTGCTTGTGTAGAGCCACCTGGAACCAGGAGCCCTGGGTTGTGTCCAGGTGTCTGTTGAATATATCCAAGGAGAGAGATCCAAAAATTCTCTGGGCAGCATGTGCCGTTGTTCAGTTACCTTCACAGTAAAAAAGTGTTTCCTGATGATCAGAAGAAACATTTGGTGTTTCAATTTGTGACCATTCCCTCTAGTTCGGTCAAGGTGAGTTGCTGGCATCCTTCCTTCAGGTATTCATACACACATATAAGATTTAGTTTGATTCTCTTCTTTTCTAGGCGTAACTGCCCCAGCTTTCTCAGTCTTTCCCTATAGGAGATAGGTTCCAGTCGCTTAAGCATCTTTGTGGCTCTTTGTTGAACTTTCTCTGGCTTGTCCCTGTCTCTCCTTTCTTTACTGGGGAACCTGGAACTGAGTGCAACACACTATGTGTGGCCTCATGAGTGCTGAGGAGAGCACACCCTTGACCAGCTGGCAATGCTTTGTCTAAGGCAGCTCAGGACACTATTTGCTTTTGGTGATTAGGCACAGGCAAGATGCAGGAAAAAACCACAAAAATATCAACAAAATGCAAAGAGTATGGTTATTTTTTATTACTTCACCAACTCGAGAACCTTAAAACAGTACCCAGGCAGATGCACACAAGTGGGGTTGCAGGCACTGCAGAGATTGGTCCGTGCTAGAGGATCATTGAACCTGCTGGTTTTGCCTGTAAAAGAGGTATTTGCACAGATATAGATAACACTATGCTTAATCTTTTCCACAGCAGAGCAGGAAACTCAAGTGCATTTGATTGGGTGCCACTAAGCCTATCACAGGCTGCCAGGTTCACAGGTTTACAGGTTATTCTGAGTTGGAAGGGACCCTCAGGATCATCTAGTCCAACTCCCAAGCGAATGCCCACCCAGGGATCAGGCCCACAAGCGTGGAACCATGGGCACCACGCTCCATTCATCCAAGCCTCCCACCAACTAGACCATGACACTGAGCTCCTCATTGAGTCTTCTCTTAAACACCTCCAGGGATGGTGACTCCACCACCTCCATTCCATTAAGAGATCACTCTCTCTGTGAAAAAGCTCTTCCTAACATCCAGTCTAAACCTCCCATGGCATAGTTTAAGGCCATGTCCTCTTGTTCTGGTGCTGGCAGCCTGAGAGAAGAGATTCTCACTCACCTGACTAGAAGAAATTCTCACCCACCTGACTGTAACCTCCCCTCAGGTAGTTGCAAACAGCAATGAGGTCACCTCTGAGCCTCCTCTTCTACAGGCTGAACAACCCCAGCTCCCTCAGTTGCTCCCCATAGGGCTTGTTCTACAGTCCTTTCACCATCCTTGTGGCCCTTCTCTGGACCCCCTCAAATAGCTCAACATCCTTCTTAAACTGGAGAGCCCAGAACTGTACTCAGGACTCAAGATGTGGTCTGACCAGTGCTGAGTACAGGGGAAGGATAACTTCCCTAGTCCAACTGACCACACTGTTCCTGATACAGGCCAGGATGTCATTGGGCCTCTTAGCAACCTGGGCACACTGCGGCTCATATTCAGTTTGCTATCAATCGTTACTCCTAAATCCCTCTCCATTTCACCACTTCAGCCACTCATCCCCCAGTGATGCATAGGGTTGTTATGTCCAAAGTGAAGAACCTAACACTTAGACTTATTAAATTTCACATTATTGGNGCCAATTTACAGTCTTGTGGTACATGACCAGTAAGCCTGTACTGTTGGTAAATTATGGAGAGTGTCTTAGCGCGTTCATCTGCTAGTTTTTTCATCACCCTCGGATGGATCCCATCTGGTCCCATGGACTTGTGAGGATCCAAGCCGCTCAGCAAGTCTCTAACTACCTCCTCCATACAGGAGGGTTAAACTACACCCCTACTTCTTCCGTCAGCCAGTGGTCCTGCTGGCAATCTGTCTTGCTGTTAAAAACAGAGGCAAAGAAGGTATTAAGTATTTCTCTTCTAAGCTGCTTTCAAGCTGGGTGATGCTAAGCATACACTGGTCCATGGGGTTGTTACTGGTGCAGGATTTTTAAGTTCTTATTGACACTCATGAGGTTTCTGTCAGCCTCTTTCTCCAACCTGTCAAGATCCCTTTGGATTGCAGCACAACTCTGTGGCATATCAGCCACTCCTCCCAATTTTGTGCCCTCTAAAATAATTTCACTATTTATAATTTTGATGTGGAGAAAAAAACCCTGACCGGAAAACCAAAAGAGCCTCCACACAGTGTGTGACTAATGTGGACTTACAATTTGATGTAATGGTAACCCTAAAGGTGTCGTTAGGCACTGAGATGTGATTATACTTATCTATTCTCTTCTTGCTTCTCAGTGTTTGTGGCTTATCAGTAGGTAGCATTACCAGACATGTACAACACTGAGAGGTTTTATGTGATTAGGAACAAGTAATATTTTTTGTGACAAATATTCACTTCTGAGAAGATACTCTTGGTATAACATACAATGGGCCTGTGTGAGGTATTGAAAGATGTTTTAACCTGGCATCCTTACATATTGTTTCAGAGAATTTACAATATAGTGTACATTTGGGGGATGCTTCCTAGATCAAAAAGTACATAATTTTTTATTGTCTGACTTCCAAATTAATTTTTTTAAACAAATGACATTGCTGGGTCCTTCACCCTCTACTTATACTAGGTTTAACTATTTCAGAAGAGGAAAAAAGTCCATTTTGAATGGTGACTAACTGCTAAGGGGTAGCCCTCAAACTAATGAAATTCTACCATATAATCAATTATTTGCACAAAACCATGTGTTGTGAAGGTCATGGTACCCTTGGGAAATAATGTAAAATAGATTGGGAGATTAAATGCAGAAAATTTGTTCTCAGTAGTCAGACTACTAATTGGTCTCTAAGATAAGAATTTTATTAAGACTTTCCACTGAGCACCAGGGCAGCATGTTCCTGATCAATAGAATAACTCATTCTATAAAGAAGGTTGTGTTGGGTTTGCTGTGGCTGTTTTTTTCTGGCAGCAACGGGTGAGAGGCTTTTCTTTGAGAAGTTGCTGGAAGCCTCCCTCATAGCTGGCAGGGTTAATGCCAGCCAGCTCCTGGCTGGGCCTGCTGCTGGTCAAGGACAGGTCAATCAGGAGAGATAGAGATGCCTCTGTGATAACACATTTAAGAAGGGGAAAAAAAAGTTCCAGGAAGCAGAAGATGGATGCTGCAGAAGAGCTGTGAGAAGTTGTAACAGCAATGCAGGCACCAAGGCCAGGGCCATAGGAGGGGGAGAAGGTGTTCCAGGTGGTGTCCAGGTGGTTCCAGAAGGTGTCTCCCTGCAGCCCGTGGTAAGGACCATGGTGAATCAGGCTGTCCCCCTGCAGCCCATGGTATGGAGAGAACACAGGGATGCAGAAGATCCACCTGTAGCCCGTGGAGAGGGAGCCCACTCTGGAGTAGGTGGATGCTTGAGGGAGGCTGCAGCCCATTGGAGCCCACATTGGAGCAGAGTCCCAGGAGAGACATGTAGCCTGTGGAGAGGAGTCCACCCTGTGTGGCAGAACTGTACCTGGTAGGATCTGTGTGCTTTGGGATGGGACTATGCTGAAGGAGCCAAGGCTCAAAGAACTGCACCCTGTTGAGTGACCCCCGGGCAGCAGAGCATGGAAGAGCTGTTGTCCCTGGGATTGGATTCACGCTGGAGAGAGTCATGAAAGACTTTCTCCTATGGGGAGGGACCCTATGGAATGCAGGGAAATGGCCTCCTCCCCTGAGCAGTGGCAGAGAAACACCAACTGCTTGGTTTTCCCCTACTCCTGTTCTCCCTCGTCTCTTGGAGAAAAAGGGGAGTGTGGTATCTGTTGTAAGAGATGGAGGGGTGGTGGAGAAGGTTGCCTTTAAGATGTTACTTCTCACATTAAGCTCTGATCTTGTTAGAAATAAATCCTTTATATCCCCACCTTGAAATGTTGTTTTGCCTGTGACAGTAAAAGATTTCTAATAGTCCTCATTCCTGCTGTAGCAAACCCTTCAGGTTTTTTTCTTTTCTTTTCCTCTGTCCTGTTTGTATGGGAGTGGGGAGGGAGAATGAAGTGATAAAGTGGCTGTGGGTGAATCTCTTGTATCCAGACAGAGTCAAACCACTACATAGGCTTAGAAAACTATGGAGGGGGGTGTGTGACCAATGATTGTCATATTCTTTTTTTTTAAAAAGTGCATACCAAATTTCAGTAATTTTTGATAAATAAGTGTCTATAAAATGAAAAAAAATCTTTATAAAATGATATATTTTTTGCTCTTTTTTTTTCTTCCAATGTTTTGTGTGTCATCTATTGTCACAACAAAAATATACTGCTATGGTAATTTTTTTTCAGTAGAAGTAATCCAATGTAGACAATGTACATCCAGAATTTCTCACCTTCATCCTCGATTCTGCAGTTAGATTAGCTAGCTTCTGGAATAGCCTTGAGATAGCTTTTATATTGTTAATGTTGGATACCAGTCAACTCAAAAGAAACATTACTTAAATAGGGCACTAGTGTGATCTCTGATTTCTTTCAGATCTTGTCAAAGATACATGGCATTTTGAGGACTATTTTAACTTTCATTAGAGGCACAGATTTAGATATCTGTTATTATCTTCTTGACCAAAATATAACTTATAAAACTCTTTTGGAAACAGTATAAACACTGAGGCGTATGGACATGTTAGCTGGTCAAAATAGTTTCTAGAGTTATACCCCGTCATTTGTGAGGAACGGGTCAGGCCATGGGCATTGCAAAAAGCCAAACTCGCAAATACGTGCAGGACATTAGTATGCATGCAGGCCATGCCCTTCACTCCACCACCAGCCAATCAGAAGCGCTGGGAGGCCAACTCCTCCCCACGGGGTTTTGCAGCACAGGGGAGGAAAGGGAAGTGTTTCTGTGCCCTCTCTGCCTGGGAAGACCCCCTCGACAATCCCTAGATTTCTCTTTGGCTGTGCTGCTGCTTCTGCAGCCGCTGACTGCGCATGCTCGCAGCCCAAACCCCGCGCAGCTGCTCCTGCCCCCTCCCTAGCCCCAGTGCTCATGCAACGCCCCCCCCCGTCAATAAATCTTGCTACAGAAAATATGATAGAGTAATCCCTTGCTACTTCGCGTCTCATCATTCGTGGCTTCAATACATCGCAAGTTTTATTCCTGGCTTTACTGGATTGTCCTAGGTTAGAACAATATCTTCCAGGGAGGATGGGAACCATCCCAGAGTGGAGAGGGAAAACCCCTCCTTATTCACTTTACTACACCTTTTGAATCAAAGATGCTTTTGGTAAAAAAAAATAGAAAAAAGAAGCAACAATTATGTACATACATATATATATATAAAGAAAAGAAAAAAGAACAAACAGTAACAAAACAGTAACAAGGAGAAAAGAAAAACAAATCCCAAAATAACACTCCACCC
The DNA here is from genome assembly GCA_013390025.1 of Pitta sordida. Classification (NCBI taxonomy): domain Eukaryota; kingdom Metazoa; phylum Chordata; class Aves; order Passeriformes; family Pittidae; genus Pitta; species Pitta sordida. The sequence continues at coordinate 13,685 of WEKX01007988.1, forward strand.
CTGCCCCTGCATAGCCATCAGGGACTGACAGGCCCATCAAGAGCCATTAGCTCTCCAGCCAAAAAACAAAAGGAGTTCTACACCCACATCCTTGTTGAGGAATTCTGCCTTTGGTTTAGTTGGTTTAACATGTCCCTTCCTCGGATTTTGATAATGGCAGGGTGGTTATCAAAAAATTCAATCTAACCCATGACATGACCTTACCATATTTACCATATTTACCGTATTTACTGCTACTTCACAGATTTCACTTATCGCAGTATCTTTTTGGAACCAATCCCCCATGATGTGTGAGGAATTACTGTAGTATCATGAGGTAAACTAAAGATGCTTATATTAGAGCTTTAGTCTCAGAAGACAATGTAAGATGTCAAATTGATTCAATGAGGTTATAATCAAGTGCTAATGGGTTATATTTCCTTTTGTTTCCCCCCAAATTGATATTAATATGAGCAGATCATAGTTAAACGGAATGCAGTAGGAAAAGAATTCTAATATGTCAGGTCGTATGAATTTCATGTTTCTAATACTAGAAGAACAGAAAAAATCATAAAATGCATGTGAGCACATAGAGCATTTGTAGAAAATAAATGCAATTACATTAAGAAATCAATACATTTTAGCTACAGTGCTATTTAACGGGCTGTATCTACGCATCCTGGCCTGTATTAGGAACAGTGTGGTCAGTCGGACTAGGGAAGTTATCCTTCCCATGTACTTGCGCTGGTCAGACCTCATCTTGAGTCCTGTGTACAGTTCTGGGCTCCCCAGATTAAGAAAGATGTTGAGCTGCTTGAGGGGGTCCAGAGAAGGGTGACAAGGATGGTGAAAGGACTGGAGGACAAGCCCTATGGGGAGTGGCTACAGGAGCTGGGGTTGTTCAGCCTGTAGAAGAGGAGGCTCAGAGGTGACCTAATTGCAGTTTACAACTACCTGAGGGGAGGTTGCTGCCAGGTGGGTGAGGATCTCTTCTCTCAGGCTGAGGACACCAGAATGAGAGGACATGGCCTTAAACTATGCCAGGGGAGGTTTAGGCTGAATGTTAGGAAGAGCTTTTTTACTGAGAGTGATTGCTCATTGGAATGGTGTGCCCAGGGAGGTGGTGGAGTAGGTGTTAAACACCTCCCTGGAGGTGTTTAAGAGTAGGCTGGATGAGGCATACCATGGTTTAGACAATGGGTTGGTTTGGGATTACAGGTTGGACTTGATGATCAACAAGGTCTCTTCCAGCCTTGCAAATACTGTGATACTGTGTGATACTGTGATACACGCCAGGATAAAGGGATGTCATTTTCTGACCTATAGATTGTAAAAAAATATCTTATGGCATGTTATGATTTCTATTTTTTTTTTTAAAGCATGATAGGAAGAAAAACTCCTCACACCTGCGCAGTAGAAAGAATGTGCTTAAGTTCCTAACTTAAAACTTGAAGATGTAATACTATCTTCAGTATCATAGAAAATCTGGTAGTCAGCAATAAGAAAATTGTAGAAGCTGTCATCCAAAATGTTTCCAGCAGCAGACAATAAGTTGCCATTTTACCGGAAAAATATTTTCCAGAAGGAATTTTTCAATTCTTTCTAGTCTGTATTTTTTTCAAACTTCAGATTTTGGAGCTTTTTTAACAACCACTGAATCTCCAGTTGACTTCTGCATATCTTACTTAGGGTCACAGTGTCGTAAGAGTTGATATTAATTTAGTATGTAGAATGTAACAATTCTGACAAAATGTCCTGATGAGTGTCTTTAACTCCTAATTCAGAAAAGATCCAGTGGGTGTGCCTGGGAGCTCAGCACTCTTCCTGCAACAAAAACATGAACTGTGTTCTCATGAAACCTAATTCTTTTGGAAACTGACTGTTAAATGACTCTGTGACACTATTTCATCCTCTGTATGTCACTAAGAAAAGGTAAGGTTAAAGCTATGTAGCCAGTTCATCATCCCTGTAGAGATGCAGTAATGTTCAAGAAGGTAAAAATGTGATATTAAGAGGGTTTTAACCCTTTCATTACTACTGGCCAAAGTGACTTGCTTCATCAGAGAGCTGTCTTAGGTTAGCATTATGATATGTGTGGTAAATGCATCTTAGTATTCTGTATTCCATATTGTTGTTTTAAATCAGCATTGTCTATCCCAGCTATATTTTTAGGTGTCATCAGCTTCAGTATCTAACTGTTGCTCAGGATATATCTAGTATTTAGTTAAATGGGTTTAGGAGGAGAGGTAGAAGAATTTCTGTGATTTCTATACCATTGAATGTTTGAGCTCTAATGACCATTGTGATTTTCATATAAAATTATCATTTTCTATGACACTATCTAATACATCTGGACTGCAGTTAGATATCAGCCTAGGCTTTCAATGTTTTTTTGACCTCTGATTGTACAAATATTGTGACATAAATATGATATACTCTTGTAAAATCAATAGGTGAAATGCCATCTTTCTGTGATTATCTTGAACGATTTCAATACATTATTTTAACATGATCCTTGTTGCCTAAAGGCAGTATATTCCACAAAGTTTGTGTGCAATAAACATCCTAGTTATTGTTTATTAGTATATCTACAGGAACAAAGATGATTATTACACATTATTTATGTGCNTAGCTTGGTAAGTACATAGTGGTTTTTATTGCTTGTTGTTTCAGTTACACTACTTGAAAAACAGTTTGTGTTTCTATACTGGATTACAGTGTGCAATATCTTATGAAGAAGTGCAAAAATGTAAAGTATTTAAATACTTCGGGTTGGAAGGGACCTTAAACATCATCTAGTTTCGAGCCTTCCACTATGGGTGGGCACACCTGCCACTAGACCAGGCTACTCATCCAATCTGGCCTTTAATACTTCCAGGGATGAGGCATCCACAACTTCTCTGAGTAACCTGTTCCATTGCCTCATCAACCTCTGAGTAATGAATTTTTCCGTAATGTCTAATCTAAACCTACTCTCAGTTTTAAGCCATCCCCCCTTGACCTGTCACTACATACCCCTGTAAATAGTCTCTCTGTATCTTTCTTGCTGGCTCCCTTCAAGTACTGTAAGGCTGCAATCAGGACATCCAGAAGCCTTCTCATTTCCAGGCTTAACAATATCAGTTCCCTTAGCCATTCCTCTGTACTTGGTCCAATGGGTTGATGCCCCTCTTGTGCTGAGGACCCCAGAGCTGGATTAAGTACTCCAGGTGCGATGTCATGAGAATGGATGAGTGGCAGAATCACCTCCCTTGACCTTCTGGGCAGTCTTCTTTTGATGCAGCCCAGGATAGAATTGGCTTTCTGGGCTGTGAGTGCACATTGCTGGCTCCAGCCTCTCATTTGTCAGCACCCTCAAGCCCTTCCAGTTAAGGCTGCTTTCCATCTGTTCATCACCCTGCCTTTGTGGATACTGATGTTTGCCCTGACAGCACCTTGCACTTGGACTTGTTAAAACTCAGGGTATTCCTACAGGCCTATTTTTAGAGACTGTTCATGTCCCTCTGGGTGGCATCCTATCTTTCAGTACTATTCAGTTTTGTGTCATCTGCAAATTTGCTGAGGTTGCACTTGATCCCTCTAAGTAATAAATGAATATATTAAATTACACTGGTCCAATATGGACCCTTTAGGGACATTACTTGTCAGTGATGTCCATGAGGATTCTGAGCCATTGACCTCTACCCTCTGGGTGCTACCATCCATCTACTTTCTTATCCATCTAACAATTCAGTCATTGAATCCATCTCTCCTCAATCTAGAGAGAAGGATGTTGTGGAGGATTGTGTCATAGGCTTTACAGAAGACCAGATAAATGACATTTGTAGCCTTTCCCTTGTCCTACTGCTGTAGTCATTCCATCATAGGAATGACTACGTTGGTCAGGTTGAACCTGCCTTTGCTGAAGCTGTACTGATTGTCTCAAATTGCTTCACTGATCTCCATGTGCCTTAGCATAGCTTCTAGGAGGATCTGTGCCATGATCTTCCCAGGCACAGAAGTGAGGTTGACAGGTCAGTAGTTCCCAGCGTCCTCCTTTCTACCATTTTTGTGGATGTGTATAATGTTTCCCTTCTTCCAGTCAGTTGGAACTTTACCTGACTGCCATGACTTTTCAAATACTATGCAAAGTGTCTTGGCAACTACATCAGTCAATTCTTCTAGAACTCTGGGATGCATTTTATCAAATCCCATAGACTTATATGCGTTCAGGTTCTTCAGGTGGTTATGAACATGGTCTTTACTTACTGCGAGAGGTACTTCGTTTCCCCAGTCACCATTCTGATGTCTATGCTCTTCAAACGTGTGAGAAGAGAGGTTGCCATTGAAGAATGAGGTAAAAAGTTGTTGAGTACCTCATCCTTCTCCTTCTATAGAAATATTTTTACATAATACTTTTCCAGATAGCTCATCATACTAAAACTGTTAGCTACTGTTGATATTTCTTAAATTTTAGGAAAAAAACACCATTAACTCTGAAATATTCCACCAAGAACATTATGCTTAAAATTCATATTCCTGATATATTTGCTGACAAGATGTGTTAATTAAAATAACAATGAGCTATTGAGTCATATTTGGATATAACACGAGTTTAATTCACATTTCTCTGCTAAATAAACCTACAATAACACTCTGAGATATTAAAATACAGGACACCTATGCCTTTGCTTAGTATCAGCTTACGTTTTCACATTTTACACTGCTGAATATAAATATCCAAAGAAAAGGTAGAAACTCATCTGAAAGGAAGGGAAGGAAGAAGCAGGTTCATATAAAGAAAGTTATAATTTTAAGCATGTATAGAACCAATAAATTAATTGTTTACTATGTTACTGTTGCTGTGAAAATAATTTGGAGGTAATTATTTATCTAACACATTTAACTATTTTTAGGGGTTTTTTGTTGTTGATGTTTGGAAAAAAGGCTTACAAGTTTTGAATTCAGTTATTTTATTACATTTGTAATTATTTTTATTTCTGATATTGAACTTGAATATTTGACTCAGCTGTAAATAATTACTATTTTTATCATATTTATTATTCTTTGAGATACCATAAAATGCTTCTTTGTCTCGTATTAGGTATCTAAAAATTTTTTATTACAGTTTGAAATCTAAAATTAATATTTTACATAGTTAATCTGTTATTTTTAGTAAAATCTATTTTATTTTTTTTACTAAAAATTATATTTAGTAAAAAGAATACTCATATAAAACTAAGTGGAAACGTAAAGTGAATTAAATATATATAAAAACTGGATTTGTATGAATATTTACAGTAATCTCCATACAGTTCTTATCAGTAATGAAAACAGTATTAAGGATTGAAAATAGAATATGGAAATAGAATTGGAAAACATGTTTGGGGAAATTTTTCTTCAATATTGCAGGTTAAAATGGTTTTTTCATTTGTTTGAATATTTGAATCTTCATGTATTGTGTTTTTCAGCGTTGCAGTTTCAATTTTTAATTGCTGGAAGTAAATTCTTTATTTCCCATTTAATTCTAAAAGAACAACAAAATAGCTAACTTTGTTCCCAAAAGAGGAGTTGGAGGACTGACTTTGATTCCTGCCACTTCTTATTGTCAGTAAACTAAACCCATGTTTTCTCTTGCTGAGAAGGAAAGAACCCTCAAAGAGCTGGCTGATGGCATCATAAAACTTCTCTCGATGATTTTTGAGTGGTTTCGGGAATCTGGACTGGTCCCAGCTGGCTGGAAGCTGGCGAATGTTGCCCTGATTTTCGTGAAGAGTAAGAAGGAGGACTCTGGAAACTACAGACCTATCAAACAGACCTGTCAGACCTGTCAGTGCCTGGTAAAGTTCTGGAGATGATTATTCTGGGAACTATGGAAAAACACCTGCAAGACAACACTGTCATTGTTCACAGCCAGCATGCTTGTGAGAGGAAAGTCCTATTTGTCAAACTCGATCTCCTTTTATGACAAAGTAACCTACCCAGCTGATCAAGGGAAGCCAGTTGATGTAATCTTTTTGGATTTCAGCAGATTAGAGGACTGGACTGGACAACCACCAGCTGTAAGTTCAGCAAAGACAAGTGCTGTATTCTGCACCTGGGATCGGGCATCCCTGGATGTATATACAGACTGTGGAATGAGATCACAGTATCACAGTATCACAGTATTTGCAAGGTTGGAAGAGACCTTGGAGATCATCGAGTCCAACCTGTAACCCAACACCAACCCATTGTCTAAACCATGGTACTAAATGCCTCATCCAGCCTACTCTTAAACACCTCCAGGGATGGCGACTCCACCACCTCCCTGGGCACACCATTCCAATGAGCAATCACTCTGTCTGTGAAAAACCTCTTCCTAACATTCAGTCTAAACCTCCCCTGGCATAACTTAAGGCCATGTCCTCTTGTTCTGGTGTCATCAGCCTGAGAGAAGAGATTCACATCCACCTGGCGGCAGCCTCCCCTCAGGTAGTTGTAAACAGCAATTAGGTCACCTGTGAGATGCTGGAAAGCAGTGCCACAAAAAGAGACCTTGGAGTCCTGGTTAACAGCAAGTTAAATAAAAGTCAGCAGTGGTTTGGGCAGCCAAGAGGGCCAACCGTGTCCAGGGGGGCATCAGGTAAAGCATCACCAAATGGTTGAGGGAGGGAATTGTCCCTCTCTGCTCTGCACTGGAGTGTCCTCACTTTGAATATTGTGTACAGCTTTGAGCACCACAATATAAGAACAATATTAAGCTGTTAGAGAATGTCCAAAGTAGAGGTGAAGGGCCTTGAGGAGAAGCCGTATGAGGAGCAACTGAGGTCACTTGGTCTATTCAGCCTGTAGGAAAGGAAACTGAGGGGAGACCTCATTGCAGTTACAACTTCTTTGTGAGAGGAAGAGGAGGAGCAGACACTGATTTCTTCTCTGTGAAGAGAAGACCAGGGAAAGAACTGGAGGGAATGACCTGAAGTTGTGTCAGAAGAGGTTCAGGTCAGATATTAGAGAAAGGTTCTTCATCCCGAGGGTGGCTGGGCACTGGAACAGGCTCCCCAGGGAAGTGGCCACATCACCAAGCCTTACAGAATTCAGTAATGATGATCCTTGACACATGGTGTGACTCTTGGGCATGGTCCTGCGCAGGGATTAGAGTTGGACTCGATGATCCTTGTGGGCCATTCCAACTCAGCATATTCTGTGATTCTGTGAAACTGGGAGGCAGGTGTCCCACTGCAACCTATCAGCTTTGTTAGTGATGATCTCCTTGTTAAAGCTGACTTCTGCTTTTTTAGCCCAAATTTTTAAAAAGCCCAGCCAATGTTTTTTTAATTAAAAAAATACATGCATTGAGAAGTGCAAATTGGTAAATCTCTCAATATTGCAAGGCTTAGATGGGACACTTTGTTTGGAAGCTTGTTTATAGGCTTTTCTAAGTACATGTAAGTAAAAAAATATGTAAACACATATATGAGGCAATGAATAATTAATTCAGCAAATATATTGATAAAACATCAGGTCAACTAGCAGACCATTTAGGCTGACTGTTGGGCAATTAGTCTTATGTAGTCAAGCTGAAATGTACATTCATACCTTGGTACATTGTGCTGTCATATTCATGGCCTCAGCGACTCGTAGAAATTTTTTCTGCGATCCTTACTCAGTGATTCGTGGAGTGGTGTATAGTTCCACGGGATGGCGCAGTCCTGTGTCACCATGGCAGCCGACACCAGCTGGCCACCTACGCCTGTCAGGAGTGAGGAAGTCTTAAACTGGAACACATGGCACCACGTGGGTGCCGTTCAGGCCGTTCTGGCTGCAGCAGCCAGCTTGGACTTGCCAGTGCATATGTACCTATGCATAGCCTCAGGCAAAGCACTTCAGGCTCTGGTAGCCACTGCAGTTAAAGGGAAAAATCTCTAGCTGCAATGCTCCCTGCCGCCATAAGGGGCCCTGGGATGTTGCAGTATTGCGAAGTTGTCACATTTATGACAATATTAACATCCAACCCAAATTCACAGATTTAATGATCTGTGGGACCCTCACAAGACCCAAATCCCGCAAATCCAGGGGTATGACTGTATTATTCTATTTCCTTAAGTGGATACAAGAGAGAAAAAAATAAAAAGCCTATATTTCTCTTTGCTGGAGAAAACTACGTTTTTCAAAGAGTTTCCACTTTTTTATTACTTTATAAAATAGATATTTTTTTCTGAGGTTTTTTCCTGACATCTCTACTTTCAAATCTCTATGTATTGGGTTGTAAACCTCCTATCTGTACTGCACTTTGTTTATAAATGACTCCATATTTTTAAAGAATAAAATGAAATAAAGTGAAATAAAAAATGTATATTAAGAAGTAGGAACATTCTGGAATAAAAAGAGAAAGTCTGCAGGTAACATAAAAGCTCAGCCTTCAGTCTGATGAAGGTCTATTGTATATACAAGGAACAATTATTACAAAATTATTACAAAAAGAGTTCTACATTTCTAAAATTAATAACCTCTGAGGCTGAATGAAAAGAAGAGCATCTTTATGAGTGTATATGATTTCAGATAAGAAAAATGGATCATGGGAATTGTTTTTCTCTCATATTGATATTTTAATTTAAAATTACTAGAATTAAAATAAGCTTTACTGTTCTCTGTCATTTTACAGTGCAGCTTAAAATTTTGAAAGCACTGAATCAGGGACTTGATCATATTATTTCAAAGCTAAGATCTAGATCATAAAGTAAAAGATAAGAAATAAAGGAAGATAAAACATGAAATGGACTGAAGATGGAGAGAAGCAGAAAATGTACTTTGATTAATTGAAAGGTTAATTACTGAAAAACTTCCTCCACACAGCATACTGTTAATTAGAAAGTTGGAACAATGTGTAATTTCATTTAACACCATTCAAAAGGCCAGCATGACATAGTAAATTCATTGATTCTTCTTGTGTTTGAGAAACGTATGACTTGGTGTATAATTTTATTCTGGAGTAAAATAAAGTTCCTTTTCTTTTTTCCCTTTTTATTTTTTTCCTATACAAAACACAAAGTTAAAAAATGAGAGTTTGGTAGGGATGAGACCAATTAGATACCATGGGCTAGTGTTTTCATCTATCACTGCCCCTTTAGCTCTGATCTGTGAAGTACACTGGGCACAGGACAGAACTGTACTGTACAGCAGGGTTTTGATTCACCTCAAGAGGAATATTTTGGCATCTTCTACAAAGAAACACGTCTTTTTGAAACTTAGATTTCTTTTCCAACATCTTGCGAAAAGTAGTGTTCTCATAAGAATGCAAAATAAAATGTTAAAAATGTTCTGCAACAATGGGACCTCCAGTAAAGTGCCAGAGTGTCCTGCTTTTGCCTCAGCAGAAATTCCTTGGAAATATTCTTGGAAATTTTCTCAGCAAACCATCATCAGCACAAAAGGGAAAGTGTAAGGAGCCTAGAAACTCTATCAACTTTAGAACATCCTGGGTGTACCTCAAGGACTGGAGGACTCAAAATTCTGCTTTACAAAGAGATACAGAAATGGACAGAAAGGACAAAATATTGGATAGGGAAATTGAGGGAATCTGGAAGTGGGAGATCATGAGATTCAAGCCCTCTTTGTTGGGGGTAGCATAAATTTAACAAGGAATTTTTATGGTAAATATTTTTTTTTAATTCACAGATTCACACAGAATATTATGAGTTGGAAGGGACCCACAAGGATCATCTAGTCCAACTCACCATCTAACACCCGTACAGAGACCGAAAGCACATCCCAGAGCGGTAAATGCAAACCTAGTTCCTTCACAGTTTAGCAGGCCANTGCTGATCAAAAAGACAGACTGGAATTACCAAGGTATTATCAGATCTAGACAAAGCATAAAACCATGAATTAACTCCTGTTACTATCACTGCCTCCCCACTGTGCGCGATGAAGAAGTACCTTGAAGCTGTACTGTACTGTATGCAGAAACAGCAATGTTTTTAACCATTAGGAAAGAATTCATCCTATGGTTTTACTCATCTGACCATTAGTGTTGTAATCCATGCTGCTTACAAAGGTACTCATTATAAAGTAATTAAACGTGTGTTAAGAGAGCTGCTTAAGAAATGTTCTCTGAATAGACAAATTCCGTCTTTCCATTTATTCCACTTTTTAAAGAGTAAAGGTAGGTAAAATGACTCCTGTCTTTGGATAATGATGTAGTTTTTGAAAGGTCAAGACAAGTGGAACTATTTTCTCCAAATTTTATTTTAAGCAGGTTAATAGAATGCCACCACAGTAATAAGCTAAGAAACATGGAAATAATAACTCCATGGCAAGTGGCATGAGTCAGATAGGAGGAAAAATAAAAAATCTTGCATTTTGAAACATTTTGCAAAATTAGGCAATACAATTTATTTTCCAAGGATATAAAAATCCGTATTGTCATAGACTACTAATAGAGACAGCTTATTTTTGTTCTTCATGGACTTTTGGCATGACCAGTTCTTATTTAATTACTTTTATTTTTCACTGAGAGTCAGTGAGAGTCATTCTCATTCATATTGCTATATGTATCATTCATTAAAATCTACCCTGCACCAGCTAACATTAATTTTAAAAAATGGCTGCCTTTTTAGTTCAAGAGTTGCTTCTATTTAACCAATCCATGTTAATCGTGGCTAACTAAAGAAGAAATAAATCAAGAAGTACGAGATAGTGAAACAAGAAAGAGAAAAGAAAATTTATTTCAACCAAAGAAAAGATTAACTGAATGCTCTAACCTTTGAGACAGTGTTGATAAAATTTTGCTTAATATAAGCAAGCCTCAAATCTATAGGCAAAAATAAGTATTGGAAGAGAAAAGGGAATGATTATTTCCCATTCCCCTTCAATCCCCAAACAACAGAGTCTAGTCAAAAACTGGAGGTCTTTTAACAGCTTCTCTTTTAACACACATTGTAACCACCATGGCAACTAGCAGGGCAATAATATTTTCCCTGTCATGGCACAAGATTAAAAAGAAGCTATAATTTTCTTTCTCTATACTTCTTCCTTCTAGCTCCATTTGTTTTGCAGAGTAGTGTGATAGTAGGAGAAATAAAAAGAAATGGCATACTGGCAATCAGTTCTGCTTTTGACAACTAAACTACTGAAAAATGTATAAATCTATTAAATAAACTTAGACCATTAAATAAAAAATTCAGGCCCCTTCTCTGGTCTGAAAAATGAGATATATTTTAATCTGAGCAGACATAATATTTTTTACAGTACATCATTCCTGATGGAGTTCATACAAAAGAAATGTTAGACTGAGAAAGGCTTGCCAACAGGACAAACCTATAGTCACAGACCTATCTAATTCCCTAAACTCTTATCATTAGTATTTTATAGCCCTCACTGATCTGCCCAATCTTGAAGAAAAATGTGGCACAGTTACAGAATTTATCTGTAACAAACAGGAGGTAAGATGCAAACTGCAATAGAGATATCAAAGCAAAGCATTGAGTTTGCTCACTGTTAGCTGAAACACTGCATGGAGTGGTTTATTTGAACAGCAGAAACAACATTAGCATGCACAAGCATGGTGGTATACCCGTTTAGAAAAAAATATGATGAATGATATTTGTAGGAAGGGTGGGCTTGATTTTTTTTTAAATCTCTACCTAAGCACTTTATTTTATACTGTCATTGCATAACGTAACATCCATTCACTTTGCTGCAGATTTCTGTAGGAATTATTTCTAGTTTAATCTATCAAGATTTTTGATTTAGCAGCATTACAAAAACTATAAAAAAGAAATTATTCTTTCCTATGTTCACGGATGAGTCTCACTAATGCATCAAGGAACTTTTACTACAGTAAAGGCACTTGAGACCACACAGTTCAAATAGTTTTGTTGGTGAGTCTGCTTGCATTAGTGAAATGGGAAAACATAAGAACAGAAGGACTGTACTGTGCTCTGTAATAACTCTATCAGTTATGTGGATGTAGTAGGAATGACACATTTGCCAATGGAAAAGAAGAAACAATGCATTTACATAGTTATAATTCCATTAATACGTATCAGCTATACAAGCCTGACCATGAATAATCCTTTGATGGTACTGTAGTGTTAGATGAGATTTAAAGACCACCTGAATAATCCCTAGGTTAAGTTCCTCATTTGTCCTGCTAGGCTGAACTGTTTGCCCTAGACCACAAGGACAGAACTGTGTAAAGGGCCACAGCACCAAGTCTGTCAGAGTTCAATAAGCATGTGGGTGACACTCTTAGGCACGTGGTGTGACTTTTGAGAATGAGTGCAGGGCTAAGTGTTGGACTCAATTATCCTTGTGGGTCCCTTCCAACTCAGCATATTCTGTGATTCTGTAATTTATAGGCAGTCCAGAGAAAACAATGGTGCAACTCCTTATCAGACCAAAATACACATCTTTCCATCCTGTTATCTACATACAAGAAGATTAGTTTCATAATCATCCCGTTTTAGCACAGTATATTCATGTGATATGGAGCAGTTCTTGAAAATCAAGAAATCCAAAGACACTAATTCTCCAGGATGCTTACCCTGATACACTGTTTTTGTGATGACACCTGACTCTTTTTACCTTTTCTGCTTTACAATTTCACAGTAAGTTACAAGTGCTGTTGGAGGGTTGTCAGCGGAGTTCCTATAGTTCTATTCCTACTCAGAATGGGGCTATAACCAACACTAGAAGAGGCCAGCTGTTGTTTTGTCTAGCCAAGGACTGAAAATCTTTAAGGGCATTTCACAACCTTTCTGGGTAGCCCGTTCCAGTGCAGTATTGCCCTTCTAGTAGAATTTTCTGGCCAAAATGTCTAATCTGAAACTCAAGCTGTAATGTCTGACATTAGAAGAAAACTAAAGTTACCATTATGTTACCTAATATTAAATATGAATATTAAATACGAAAAAGAAAAAAGTAAAAACACTTACAACATTTCATTTGTGTCACTGGATGCAGGAACTGAAACCTTCAGTGCAAAGTCATCTCACAAGAGCTCATAAAAAAGACAGGAAAGCTCTTCTAGTAGAGTACCTTACTATTTGGTGATCCAAGTCAGAAACTGAAAGAAAATAAATGAAAATACACTTTTCAAATCTCATTACCTTTATTAGAGACAACTGTGATAATGGTTTAGTTCAATGGGAAAGATGTTCTATTATCTATAATACAATTAAAATTCACATGGTATTCAATCATCTGTATTTTAGAATCTGATAAATATTAGTATTAACAATGTTCGAGTAAACCCACATCCTCATATCACAACTCTCAACAGTAGTTCAAAATTCATGTCTGGGAAGAAATAAGAAGTGCAAAGGACAAGATGGAAGGAAGGAAAATCACAATTGGAAGTGTGCTACAGTAATACCTGGAAATTTGTGGGGGTCTCCTGAATCCCCCGTGTTCCATGATGATAGGCATGACATGAATATGACATAAATAAGTCGCACCCGTCATCCTGCCTCCCTCAGCTGCAGAGCACTGGAGAGCATTCTTGTGCCCTTGGACAGGTCAGGGAAGCAAAGGTAATCATTCTGAGCCCTCCCTGCCTGGGGAATCCCTAGGTTTCCCTGTGGTCACCATGCTTTTGCTGCTTTTGTCATAGTTGTGGCTGTGGCAGCAGTGCAGTGCCAGGCTCTTCCAGGGCTCTTGGGGAGCCAGAAGGTTCTGGGAGGCACTAGAGCACTGTGTTTATTGCCTGCAGTTCCCATGCCAGGGTTCCTGGGGTCCCCTGTCCTGGGGCTCACCCTGCCCACTGCCCATGTGCGGGAGAGCAGGGAGTCCCCTCAAGCCCTGGAAGTGGAGGAGGCACAGTCATCATGATTCCCTCACACGTAATGAGCGTAGCACCTCAGCACACGTTTCACATTCCCTGGGGCTACGTATCCTGCTTCAGTGGTGGGTGGGCAGCTCCCAGAGACACAGCACTTGGCTTCCAGTGTGGGTGGCTCCGCCAGGGACCATGCCAGCGTGCCCCTGCTGCGGCAGGGCTACTATCGCTGGAACATCTTCTGTTCCCAGTCTACTGAACAGTGGGATGGGATGAAGGAGTGAAGCGGGGAGAGGCTGCCTGTTCCTATAGTAACAGTGCAATATGTAATCTCTGGGACACACACCATCCCGTCCCATTCCCTGCCTCCCACTCTGGGTGGATGTGGCTGTGAGCACTGCTCCATTCCACCTGGGATGGAAAGGAATGCACATCTTGTCAGGGATGAGGGGGGTGTGCAGGGCAGGGGGGGAGCACGGGACCCTCACACACCTCGGACTATGCAGCATGGGACCCTTGCTGTGCAGCGTGGCAGCATCACTGGCTGATGGGGTCTAAGCACAGCCCCGGGGCTAGCAGATGTAATAAATAAGCTGTTGATACTGTGTTATAAACCTTCCCTGCCATATAACCTCTTCAAAACTCATAAGGCACTGAACTGTGGGCAGTGCCTAAGCTAGTGAGAGGCCCACCCCTCCACCCTGCAGGGCGTGGTCATCCTGCCCCACAGGGGAGTGCCAGTGCTGCCCCTTGGCAAAGTAAAGGTACTACCATGTGCAGACCGGGAAACTCCGCAAAGAATTGAGGAGTTTTCACTGAACCTCCCCACTGTGAGGATCTGAAAAAGCAAAAGTGAGAGGGCAATTAAGCGAGGCAGGACTGTATCTCTTAAGATGCCTTGAACTAATATAGCCATCTGAAAATCTGATTGTGAATTTGCAGTGAATCAGTAATGTTGTCACCAAAAGTAATTCAGATTATCCTAATTCTGAAAGCACTATTAAATGTCTATAAAAAGGGGAGAGTGCTACTGTAAGTGGTATATTAGGAATATGATTATATATTTCTTACTGTCTAGCAACTGTTCTACAAGCTGCAGAGGAAAATGCTTTAATAAGGAGACATGGAGAATAACCAGAAAAGGGACAAGAAGGGAAGGTAAGTGAAGGAAAGGAAAGGAAAGGGAAGGATTAGTTACAGCTAGGGAAGGGACCCAGTATCATTGATAAACTGTTAATCTCTTGATCTGAGACAATGTAGCCACTTACAGTTTCCTACTCGTTAACAGAACTATATATCTGCCTTTAAAATTAAACATGAAATATTCCTGTGCTGAAATGAGAAATTACAGTCTTACATAAAATTATAGTCTTATAACTTCCCTGTCTTGGAACAAATTCAGCATAGAGAATAGTACTAAAATAAATATTTCAGTCTGTCCTTTGCCACTAAATAATTAGTGATGTTACCTGTTAAATACAAAAGTTGAGTAGACAGATAGATTGCTTCTGTGACTCCTCCACATACTAAAGTATCCTTTGGTCTTCAGAACAAAATGAAACCTGAGTAGACAGGATGAAAACTGCTTTAAAAATAGCAAAGATAGGTGCCAAAATGATAAACTCTTTTATTATTGTAGATGTAAATTATGGTCAATAGTATATTTGCTTAGACTGTGAGTATCTTAACACTGCTATAAAAGGAGACCTGTTAAATCATAGGTGATGATTATGACTATCATGGTGATGATTATAACAATAATAATAATAATCATAATAATAACAATAGTAATAATACAAAAGAGAGCATGTCAAACTGCAAAAAGGAAAAGAAAATCAGAACGTAATTTGGAAAAGCAGAACTCCTGTCTAAATTACATTCATCCTCAGGCTCTTGGCAATGAAAATCATCACGAAAACATTATAGGGAGTAAAGGTTCTTACAGTGTCAGCTAGTAATAGCCTCATCTCCAGCAGTTTACCATGAAGCTGTGCATTTGCATATAAGAAAAAAAAAGGGGAAAAATCTGAAAAAACCAGATCTGCAGAAGTCTACCTCTAGTCACTGAAAAATAATTGGTATATAATTTAGCACTGATGTCTGACATTTATATAATGTATTGCTTCCACTATATGACAGTAATATTTTCCTAGGGTAATAACATTCTAGCTCTGGTACATGTCTCAAAAAGTAGTGACGTCTTACTGAGGCTTCTGCTTCTGACAGAGGAAAAGGAACAACATGAAACAAACTGACTAGAGTCGATTGGCCAAAATTATACTGCCCTTTTTTTTTTTGAGGGGGGGGGAGAAGGCTAAGAGAAGGATAGTGTAAATTGCTACAAATCCTCTGAAATCACTGTTATCTTTATAATTCAGGAATTGTTCTTGAGCTTAAGATTAATTTTTCATATTAATTGGTAAAGAAAAGGAAGGTAAAGCACGAGTGTGGTTTCTTAATTTTTCACTAGTGATGGATCAAAAGCTGTTGCTGATCCATTTTTTATGTGCATAATCTACTGAAAATAGTGACAAAAAAATCATACTTGGAGATTATTCTTTTTCTTTTTTTTTAATGGCCTAGATTTTCATATATTGCCTATCTGTAATATATTGCCCCTGGATTCCTCTGTGCTAAGAGTAATATCCTATGATTGACAGATTATGCTGTTCTAGAACCATACTGGAAGGGAGTTCACACCAGTGTTCTTTATCTTTAAAATAATCATCAAGGATATTTTTCAAGTAGTCCTCATAGATGATAGGCAAGCCTGTCCCTGAGGCACATTCTTCTGGTACTTTAATACCTTGAAACCTAGCAAGAGCCTTTCACATACCACACATCTCCTTTAGTTGTCTGCCAGAAATGAAAGCTGGCAGCTGCTCTGAAGTGCATTCATTGAACCTGTATCATTTCTAGAGCAAAGCTCTGCTAGATGTGAGGGTACACTGTGCCAAGTCATATTGTATTTGTACTGTGCAGTCACTGTTCTTGTTGCCAAGTGTAAACCTCCAGGGCCTCGTAAGGATTTAAGGAAAGAAAGCAGAGGATGGAAATGGAACTTTTTTACACAGACACATTTGTTTTAGCAAAGACCATTTCTGAAGTGTAAATAGGCGGACATCTTCCAGAGAGGTCAAGCATAACTGTTATTGAAATTTATAAATGCATTCCTAAATATGTTAAATTTAATTAGTGTAGTGAAATCTATGTGTTTAAGTCCAATAAAATAAAATAAATCTAAAAAAAAGTTTTCACAGAATCACAGAATATTCTGAGTTGGAAGGGACCCACAAGGATCATCGAGTCCAACTCTTAACACTGTCTCCCTGGCGGGAATCGAACCCGGGTCTCCCACACGCCAGGTGGGGACACTTACCACTGTACTAAAGTGGATTTCCTATGTTTTACACATAACTACATGGATATATATTATACAGAGAAACCCCGCATATTCATATTCATGTATTGATATTTGTGAATTCATATTTGTGTATTCAATTAGTTGTGGTTCAATTTTCAGCAAGTTGTGTGACCTCATATGCATGTGCATAACATCCCAGACCCCAGATTCCGTGGCTGGGAAGCACCAAAAAGTGCTTCCTCTCTTTAATGAGGTGCTAAAGTGTGATCCTAGGCTCCCAGGACTGCCCTCCAGACATAATTAGTGGGGGGTGTATGGCTACAGGTGGGGGTTAATAGATTATTCATGGGTTCCACTGTAATGTTCCACTATGTCTGGGAGCAGAACAGAAACAAAAATAGGAGCTGATAAGTACTGAATTCACAGTAAGTAAAGGGTAAAAAAAAAATCCCCTGACTGCTATCCAGTCATCTACTGATATCTTAACACTATGAAAAACAAAAGCAAATACATATCAAACATGGAAGAAATATATACTCTGCACACAATTACGTATTTTTAAAATATTTAATGTCAGAGTAGACTAGCTGCATATTCTATCCTTACATGGTTGTATAATTTCCTTATTCAACTGTATTACAACTATCTATTCAGATACGATAGCAATTAATTTTTAAAATAATTCAACATGAAAGAACACATTGCAGGATAATTCAGATACATCTCAGTTATTTGGACCTTAGCAAAGCCTTTGACACGGTTTCCCACAATAAGCTTCAGGAGAAACTCGTAAAGCACGGACTGGATGGAAACATTTTATGCTGGATTACGAACTGGTTAGAAGGATGAGCTCAGAGGGTGCTGGTGAATGGTGCAGCATCCGGCTGGCAGCCAGTCACCAGTGGAGTCCCACAGGGGTCAGTGTTAGGCCCGGCACAGTTCAGCATCTTTATTGANAAGCGGATTTTCACAGAGAGAGTGATCGCTCATTGGAATGGACTGCCCAGGGAGGTGGTGGAGTCGCTGTCCCTGGAGGTGTTTAAGAGAAGACTGGATGAGGAGCTTAGTGACATGGTCTAGCTGAGGGGTGTAGGGATCGATGCTCCTGTGGGTCCCTTCTGGCTCGGAGTGGCCTGTTAGCCTGTGTGGGAACTAGATTTATGTTCACCACTCTGGGATGTGCGTTCGGTCTCTGTACAGGTGTTAGATGGTGAGTTGGACTAGATGATCCTTGTAGGTTCCTTCCAACTCATAGTATTCTGTGATTCTGTGATTCAGTACTTACTTACTTCAGATACTTAAAGAGAAATTAATTTACAGGTAATGAATAGCTGAAATTATTTTTCAACAGAGTGTGACTGCAAAGGTATTGTAATACAGTAAATCCTCAGAACCTTGTGGTTTGTATCTTGCAGGTTCACTTCATTGCAGTATTTTTCCCTGTGAAGACAGATCCATGCTTTGTGGTGTGACTATGCATGCGCTGACTGACATGCGAAGATAGACACTTATGAATATGCAATTAAGCCCCGCCCATCACACTGTGGGGTGGCTCACTTCAGGGGTTGGGCACTATCTGTCCCTTATGTATGATTTAGACACTGTGTCAACATTGTCAGTAGGGGTGCAGGGACAACAACAAGTCCTGGCAGGAGCTGCTCCACAGCTACCCGGGATGGGCTCTTCCTGTTTCGCCCTGGCAGGAGCTGCTAGAAAAAGAGGGACTCCCAGTGAGGGGGATCTCAATCTGTCACCATCTTTTCCCTTGCTGTGGGAGAGGTTTGGGACTGCAGCGCTAAACTTGAGGAGGTAAACTAGAACCTCAAGTGACAAAACTTCTTGCAGAAAGTGAGCTACACAAATCAGAAGTTAAAAAACCCAACTTCAAATTCCTGCTTGCAAAAAACCCAACCAAACAAAACCAACCAATCAAACAAAAAACCCCTGCTACAATTAGAAAACTTCGTAAAGTTTCTTTATGCTGAAACGGGAAAAGTGGAGGTGACAAAATAAGTAATTAAGGAGGAATGTGTAGGGTTTTTAGCAGATGCAAATTGTCCAAGGGTTGTGGAGAGCTTGATCAGCAGGGCAGTGCCTTTCACTGTTAGTCCAAGGTGAGAAAAAAAAGCATGCTAAAGACCCTGAACCCACAGTTCAATCACAGGGCTTGTCGATTTTTAATATTTTTTTACAAGCAGTCTTGGTTCCCTCTGACTATGGGGCTGACTGAGGAGGACCCCATCCTGGAAAATAGGGTGGGCAGTGGTGGCCTGGAGCTAACAGGGCTCTTCTATCCTGAGCAGGTAAGGAGCAGCTCCTGCTGGGATGAAATGGGGTTGTTCTGTCCCGGACAGCTGGGGATTAGCTCCTTCCAGAGTGAGACAGAGAGAGCCCACCGCTGTGCACTGGTTGGTCCCAAACTTCCAAAATTTCCTTCTATGATCAGGTGACCCACCTGGTTGATGAGGGAAGAGCTGTTGATGTGGTGTACCTGGATTTTAGTAAAGTC
>WEKX01007988.1:40957-51222 GCA_013390025.1 Pitta sordida
GGGAGGTGGTGGAGTCACCATCCATGGAGGTGTTTCAGGGAAGACTCGATGAGGAGCTTAGTGACATGGTCTAGTTGGTGGGAGGTTTGGATATATGCAGCGTGGTGCCAATGGTTCCAGGCTTTTGGGTCTGATCCCTGGGTGGGCATTCACTTGGGAGTTGGGTTAGATGATCCTGTGGGTCCCTTCCAACTCAGAATAACCTGTGAACCTGTGAATATGGGTGAGAAAAGGTTGGGGGAAAAGCTTCACTAAACTTCGCTAAATCTGAGCAGACTATCACAGGAGACAATGAATGCACTGCATCCAGAAGGAAAGTCACTTTTCAAATGATATTTTGACAGTTGCACAAAGAAAAGTTTGTGCTAAGTATTTGTAACAGAAAACATTAGGCATACTAAATATCAGTGTGTTGGTTTGAGGTTTTTTTAAATATGATACCATAGAGGTTTGAAAGCAATCTTTAGCTACCACTGAATTAGAAGCTGAATGTATTCAGTTTAACAGTAGGCCATAAATGTATGTATATATAGCTGCTCACTTTTAGAAATATATGATACCTTTTACCACATACACCTATATTAAATATATATGTAATACTTACTTCTGTTTTTTCAGTATTATCCATTTTATATAGCAGTAGCTGTAAAATAATTAAGGAGATTTAATCCTAGAAAACTATGAGTGACACATACAGATTTCATAAAAGCACTTGCTGAAAATTAAAAGACTTGAAAAGAAAATTTGAATGTACCCTTGATATTTACAACATTTCTGATATAATCAATTAACTCAAAATCCACTACTCATGGAAAGAAATTAAAGATGACGCACAACATAATAATGACCCCTACTTGGAGCTAAAGAGAAAAATGATGATAAGAAAAATGACTTTTGAATTTTAAGCTAACAGGATTCAGATGCCACAAGCCAGGTAAAGGGCACCAAAGAAAATGATTGACAAATCTGTAAAAGTAATAGGAATTTTGGAGAACTCAAGAGCAAGAATAATAAAAATCAAATAAAAGTAGTTGTGTTTTGATGTGATTTTCTGCTTCTAAAAGAGAGCTAATAAATGCACAAGCGAATAAATGAATCCAATTTCTTACTACCATAAAAAATTGCATTAAAAGACCCGTACTAATGCTGAAAGCCAAGCAGTTAAAAATTAGGAAATACCTCAAGTGTCTCTTCACTCTTACACTCTTACAGCATAACTGTTACACTTCCAGCTTGGCCTCAGGGATATAACCAGTATAATAGCAATACAGGCACAAGTTATTTTGTTTCCATTCATCCTGAGGGAACACTGAGTTGCTCTTTAATTCCATAATTGGTGAACAGAAGTTGACATGTTCAGCTATAGATAGGAAGGCTAAGTATTTCCCATGAGGAAAAATGAGCATGTTTTCCTAAAGTATAGTGCACACTAGTTTCAGTCACGAAACAGGAGCAAACTTAGTGAATTAGCAAAGTGTTATGGTCGCTCCATCTGGTCAATTCTTGCTTCGGTTTTGATAGTGCCCCATTTGAGTATGTCTTACCAGATGTTAGAGGAGGACCAGCATTTTATTTAATTATGTAAGAGGTTTATTGGTTAACAGTGCTGTTTAACCACATAATTTGAAATGGAGCTACAAAAAAAAGAAAAATAAAGGTCTGTAGAACATTATACCAGACCACTGAGTTATATTTTCTTAGCTTTCATACATGCTAACATTAAATGAACAATTAAATAATAACAATAATAAAAAATAGGCAGGTTTTCAAGTGCTGTAGTAAGTGGTTTAGAGATATCTCAGTCTTGAAGATTTCATTTAACTTAATTTTATCATTCCAAAGGTACTTGGAACATGCAATAAGTAAAACTCAAATAATAACCACATTTTTCATCTATATCATATAATAGACCACTAATCACTTCTGAAGAGATGTGTTTCATATGCTTCAATGTTACTTCAAGAAATGCTGAGTTATCTAGAGTGGGGAAAAATAAATTGGTTTTACATCTAAAATCACATTTCAGCATCTAGGAACCTACTGGTGCTAGTATTAATGTCACTAGCTGGTATTAAAATCATATTAGAGCTAATAAACAGCAACATAGTTACTCAAGGAAGCAGGACAGAAAAAGTATTCATAACCACTGTGAGGTTTAGTATGAAACTTCATGCTGTTTCCCCCAGATGTTAGTGAAAACTACAGTTGTTCTAAAAGTTGTACTATAATTTTCTCTTTGATAACCAAACAGAACAAGCACCAGTGAATATTATCACAACTACTTGTCAATGATTAATAGCAGTTATCTCTGACTACTTGTGTGGCACACCTATAGAATACCAAACATCTAACTACGGTGCCAGAGGACAGCATGGTCAGGCTCAAGCATGCCAAGTCTCAGTCCCCTACTTTTTACTATTCACTTTTTTGATCAGTATGAGCTCTGTTGCTGGTAAGAAAATAGTCTTGATTTGGGAAATTTTACTAAATTTAATTTTTAACCAATAAACATTAGCTTTTAATTACTGATTCATGTACTGAGAAATGAAGACATAAATTGTCTAACTACCCTGCTTCCTGCCACACATTGTGCTCATACCTTCAGCCTCCACTGCCCAAATCCTGCTATTCATCTTCAGAACAAGACTCCCAAGCTAAAAGTACTTTCTATGTACTAGGCTACAGCACAGCTGACTTTGTTTAAGCCTGTTCCAGGAAGTGCACTTGAAAGCAGACGAGCTGGCATTAAGGTCCTCACAATCTTCCCTCACTCTGAAGAAGTCTGGAGCTCACAATATGAGGCAATGTGGACTCACACTGGACTCTCTTGATAAAGAAAATGTATTCTTGTGTAGTCTTTTTGTCTCAACAAGGAAAGTCTATGTTCTGAAAAAAATCAGCCTAAATTTTCTTCACTATTCTCTTTCCCTGGATTTCCCAGAAACACTATCTGTGAGCAAAGAATATACATTTAAAAACACCCACAATTTTCTAGAATTCATTCAGGAAAAGATAATAATTACAATATTATTCAAAGGTGCAAATTTTGTGTGGAAAACATCATATGTTTGATTCTGACACCACTAATGACTATTTTCCAAAAAGCAGAATGATAAATGACATTTAAAAGTTCAAAACTGAATACATGTAGTAATTGCTCATGCTTGAGCAGTTTAGAGTAATTTTCAGATTGTGGGATTAAAAATAAGGGTATATGGTCCAATATTTAAGTATTTGTTTTGTGCTGGGCTGCTTGATAGAAAAGTAATCTGGGTTGTGGTTTTTTTTCATCTGATGTGAAAGAGATGCTAATGGTATCTTCCCAAAGGTGCAACTTTTTAATGCAAACTAAGATAGTTGAATTAAAATGTAATTAACAACATTGCTATTTGCATTTTTTAATTTAATGCTAAGTACTTGCTTTCCCTGCATCATTTAGTGCTTAATGTTATACAGGGATTTTTATCCCTGTAATGACTGCAGTTACGTAAACTAATGAGTTAAATTTTATCTTGTATTCATCCCAGTCATATATATTAAATGCAAGAAATTGATACTGTAGTAGTATTTTCCACCATGATTGTCAGATTATTGGAAAGTCTTTATTAGGAAGAGTCTCCAGTTGTTAGAAGATAAATTCTGTTAGACAACATTGGATTACAGCAACATCGATGCAGATGTGGAACAAATGCAAATGGACTTACCTTGACTTTAATGACCAGAGGTTGACCTTGACTGTAGCAAAAGATTCAAGTACTACTAAAACCCAGATCTCAAATTTCCTTGGTAATGGAAATGTAACTTTAAGGAATTTTAAAACTTGAATTCATTCTTCTTGTTGATTCAACTCCAAGAGATACAATATGATAGAAATACAAATCTTGGAAGTCTAGATGGAACCAATATTTAAATCTTTTTGAAAAATGTAATACAGTAAACAGCTTGGTATAATCTTCAAATGGGTTGATAATTTTTTAATGAAATAAGTAGGCAATATGAAGGAAAGAAATAAGCAGAATGAAGAAAAAAACAGGCACAAGAATTACACAATGGGAAGGTTCTAGAAAACATTCTCATACTTGTTAAAGGGTTAAAATTCAAGCCGTTTAAGACCAAGATGGATCAGTTTAGATCAACAGAGGTAAGGTTTGTCAAGTGCAATATACTGGACTCGCTGACATGGGAAATTCTTAGCACTGTATCATTTCAGCTCAGTGTGTGAAGGAAACTACTATAAAGGGACAATATTCAGCGAAATTGATCCCTTTTTTTGTGTCTTAAAAATGAAAGGATCTAAGAACCTAAACACTCAAAGTATTTTTTGTGAAAGTGCTTAGCAAGAAAAAGGCTTTGAAACTAAAATAATATACTTTGAAAATAATATCTCAATAAATCAAATATTTCTTAGGAAAAAATTATGTAGGAAAAATGGAATACAGTAAGCTGACATTCACTAAAAAGTCGTATGTATACAAAAGCTGATGAATTCAGTCTTAAGGAAAAAGTAAACCGTAAGAAGGTGTATTTTTGACTGCTTCAGTATTAATTTGATGACACTGAAATCAAAAATGTCATTTACAAAGTAGAAGCAATCACACATATTACTAAAGATGAATATGAAGACATAGAGCAAGTAGTCATGTAAGGATAAAGCCAGAAAGGTTAAGGAGAAAAAAGAATTACAATTCTCTGAGAATATAAAAACAGCGTTTCGAGATGATAATACAGGACATACCAAAAGAAGAGAAAAAGATATTCTAGTATTATTACTTGTCAGGGAAAGACAGCATTCAAGTAGATCACTCTGAAAAGCTAAAAAATTACAGGAACCTTTTTATCTTTATTTTCTACATAGGTAGAAAAGAAATAGCTGGAGTGACAATCCATTGAGTTTAGATAATCTCTTAATACTGTCTTTATAAGATTTTTCATAAGCAAATGGAAGAAATAATTTCTTGAAAATAATCCCCTTAAAAAGAGACCTTCTTAAAAAATATTTTTCTTGAAGAACATCTATCAGTGTTTCTAGCCTAATTACAAATATGGCACTGCTTGGGTCTTGTCTAGTTGAACAAATTCCCTGGAAGTTTCTTGTGTGCTTTAGTGTCTGATAATTGAGGAAATGTGACATTTATTAGACTGTTTGTATCAGCAACTAAAGAACATATTCTATTTGTGTTTCCATTAAGCTGCCCATTTGTTTTTTGGGGTTTTTTTTAAAATCATAATATTTCTGTTACTATGTTATCTAGGTGTCAACATCCACTTGGTTTGAAGACTAAATAATCATTTGATCTTGGTTAGTTCTTGCTGCTAACATTTGGAAAGGTTTGTGATCTTATTCATTTAATTTCTAATTGCTCAAGAATTATATTTTTTTAAAGGGCTGTGAGAATGAAGTAGATAAATATACACATATTCTCAACAGTTAGTCCACATGGAATTAGTAATACTGCAACTGAAGAGACCAGAGTTTTTATCTTCCCTTTTTGTTCAGTCTTCAGTTTCTTCTAATTTGCCAGTAAAACTACCATTTATGACGTCTACCCCCGTCCAGGAGGGGGGCAACTGAGAATGACAAGGAATTTAATACTGGATTGAATCGAAGGTATTCATAAACTGTTGATATTCTAACGCTAGTAAACTACTCTGGATTTGAAGGAGTAGGCCTGGGAAATGACATCAGACATCATTTCATTGTCCTAAGCAATAGAATGTCATTGTTATAGAGTATTCCATCCCTGATAATCATCTCATTCCATAAAGTAACATGAGTTACAATATTAAATAGTATTTTTTATACAACTTAAAGAAAATGCATCCTTAATAATGGCATATCAAATACTGGTTTTATGTGTTCTGGTTCAATCTGTCTCTTAAGACATCAAAGACTCTGTTATATGTCAAAACACAGTCATTGTGGAGTTTCGAAATGCTAGTGTGAGATTTTGTAAGACATTGTCCTACCTTTTTGCAAAGAACCATGTACTGCTCTATAACTTTAAACTGAAGTATTTTACAGGTACAATCAAAGGATCATTCTTTCTGCATCAAGGTGCAAGGATATATCAGGGTGCAATTATTTATTGATTTGAATTACAAAGAAAAAATATAGAAGGATCTGTTAAACATCAATAGAAAGATTTAATTATTAAGGGATACATCAGATTTTATTATAGCCTAGGGTTAAGAATGCATTATGGTCAAGGGTGGATGGATTTGAACGTGTTCAGGTAAGGTACTTTATTGTGTTCAGAAAGTAGGATCATGGGCACTGAGTATGAAGATTTAGTTGAAAAAGGGCAGATCTAAGACTATTCAATCCTCAGTATATTTGACAAATATATACGTAGAGTTTATAGTGATATACTTCCGAACTTTAGTGCACGTTCGATAATAAAATTTGCAACAAAGTATCTTTCTGAGTTACACAGACTCACAGAATATTCTGAGTTGGAAGGGACCCACAAGGATCATCAAGTCCAACTCTTAAATGGCATCACTACACAGAGTTACATAATATAAAAACAAACAAGAAACTAATGAAACCACAAAAACCCCCTAGACAACAGTAATTCATACCAAAACCATACAGTAAACCTAGCATGCTAATGATGAAAAGATATGTGGGAGAAAAAAAAAGAAACAGAACAGTTGTGAGTCCATTGTAGATTCATTAGCCTTTAGAAATATTGTATAAACTTTAAAGATCTATCAACTATTTCCAGTTTTGTAAAGCTGGACAGAATTTAACAACCCTAAACTAAGGAAAAGTTTTGATATGCTTGTTTGTTATATCTAAGTCACATTCTTCAAACACTGACCTCTTCCTTGGCAAAATTCATGGAAATTTGGGGACTTAACTAAATAAAGAAAAATATTTTTTCCCTCAACAAATTTGTGTAAAAGAACTGAAGTTTTAGTCACCTGTTCTGATGTTCAAGATGGACTCGATGATCCTTGTGTGTCCCTTCCAACTCAGAATATTCTGTGATTCTGTAATTCCGTGATATATGTTTTTTAAATTTTAAGGCCCAAATTGATAGGGTCCTAAACTAACCGAGGAGATCACCCTTCTCTGAGCAGGAGGTTGATCTAAGGACATTGTAAGATCCATTTCCAACAGAGCAATTCTTTGATTCTGTATTTTTAAATCCAGTAAAGAAATGTCTAGATACAAAAAATCGTAAGAGGTACTTCAAGTGCTACTTTAATGCAACAGGATGATTCAAACGAATATTGGGATGCTGGCTACCTATGCCTTCATCATGGAATTGTTGGCTTTGTGTGAGGTTCATATACAAAACAGCAGATTGGGATAGAACTGAAAACTGACATGATTTTCTAAGAACAGACCTGAGTTTAGTTTTATGAAATCCCTTTTTCTTGAGGTTCAGTTGTTGAAGTCTTCTTCTGAGAAGGACTGCCTGAGTATCAAACCCACACGTACCTAAAGGATGAAGAGTGCAAGTCACCACTAGTCTTGCTTTGTGTGACAGCTCAAAATTAAAGCACTTGCACACTGAAGTCAACATCTGAGTGTAATTCGCTCTTCATTGAGAAGCAATTATTACTCCTGCAGTATTTAGTCTAATGGAATGGTCCACTAGTCATGTCAAAGACTGTCTTAACATGTCACAGTGCCATGGTTTAGGAATGATATCTCTCAATTTAGTGTTCCCACTGAAACACTCCAAACTATGTCTCATTTGCTCACTCCATGCTCCCCATACTGCTCTTCCCTGAAGCAGGATTGAGAGGAGAACTGGAGGCAGAAATGGTAAAGATCACTGGTTGACATAAGAACAATTTACTGGAAACAGGAATAGAATAAGAAAATGAACAGTAACACCAACAATATTAATAACAAAATGAACAATATAGGCCAACAATTCACATATGAATGCTCACTATGAGGAGTCAGACAATACCTGACAGCTCACTTCCTGCTATGTGACCAGAAGGGACCCCTTCCACAGAAAATGATGTGATCTGGTATGGAATAATCTCCAAGACCTAGCCATTACCCCTTATGGCTACTGAAAAAATTATCCTGTGCTGGACAGAACCAGGACTTACAGTTGAGGTAATAAAATAACTCCAAAAGGAAACCATATGCAAACACGAGACTCATTTCTCACAGCTGGCATTTCTAACTACCTGTCCAGAGATCAGACTCCTTCCTATTTGCTGGATTTTTTTGTGATTTAGTTTGTTTGTTTATTTTGTTATTTTATTTATTATTTTTCCTAGCCTATATATATTGCATCGTTTATTACACTGCCTCCTGGATTCAGTAAGAAAGATGGGAAACTATTCCATATAGTTTAAACTACAATCTGATAACATAATATTCCAGAAACCTTGGGGGGCCGCAGACATATTTCTTGCTACAGATCTGTTACTCTTCTTATTTTGTCAATATGCTCTAAGGAGTTCCAAGTCCTCCAAAAGCAGCAGCTGTATTCTCTCAAGCTTCTGGATATCACATGCTGTAGACTAGTGTAGTTTCCAGCATGCCTTAGTTTCGTTTGGTTTGCTCTAGGCCTAAGTGCGGTATGAAAGTGCAGGATGAAACTTCTATGAAGTTTCTAGGTCAAATCAGTCATGCTTAGTGAATTTAGACACTTACATGATTAGGTCACAGAATCACACAGAACCACAGAGTACTACGAGTTGGAAGGGACCCGCAAGGATCATCTAGTCCAACTCACCAGCTAACACCCATACTGAGACCGAACACACTCCCTAGAGTGGTGAACATAAACCTAGTTCCCTCACAGGCTCACCAATAAATGAAAATAAATCAGTACTTTATATTTAGGCAACTACTATCTGACTACATGTAGTTTTAGCATTTTAAATAATTTCCTTGGGTTTGAATATTAATCCAAATCTATGCAATCTTTATCTGCTTAATTGAGTTATTTTGCTCTGAATTAATGTAAAAATTAAAATGCTGGGCTGAAAATGTACTCTGCTGCAAACTGTGAGACCACTGAGAGGTTTTTTAAACTTCTGCTAAAGAAGAATAATAGAAAATTCTGGATTCCTCTATGCATGGGAAAAGGTCTTGTGAGTTCATCTAATTAATTGTAACATGGTAAAGAAGATGTATTACAGAAAGCTTAAATGTTTTCAACCTCTCCTTTGAAAGATTAGCAGTGGCATCTCAATGTGAAAAAAACAATCCTGAAGAGCTCTTGGATAGCTAAAAAGAGGAGAAATCAATAAGGCCCATAATTATTGGCACATGGATTTAATGAAGTCTAAAACTTTGGTGTTACAACAAATTAAGACTCCATTAATGTCCATGGATAATGAAGAATAAAAAATTGTTAAGAAAAATATACATACTTTTCTCATAAACTTAATTCAGATTCATTTTTAATGTCAAAATAACTGAAAGAGACTTAAAAGAGCAATTTAATGGAAATTTAAGACTTATTATGAGGCAAACCTAAACACTTTTTAATACTTCCCAAATGGAGAACGAATTTTAAACTTGTAACAGGCTTCACTGAACAACCTCTGGGCACTCTTGGGAGCTCGAATATACACATGCACCAGATATTCCTCAACATGAGGTGGGAGAAAGTAACCTCGAGGATGAGGGGGAGTGGGAACATGTCTCCACCTGTGGGGGTAAGGCATCCCTCTCCTGTCCTCCACCACCCTTTCAGATGCCACCCTATGAGTTACCCCTACAGAACAGGTTTGGGGTTCTGGACTTTGGGGATTGGGAGGATGACATGCAGGGAGGCCCCCCACGTATTAAACCTAGTAAACCTACAGGAACTACCTCTTCCACTAAGAGAATCAGAACCTCCAGTCTCAAAGGGAAGAGGAGGGTGGTGGTTGTCGGGGACCCCCTTCTGAGGGGAAGAGAAAGGCCCATCTGTCGACCGGACCAATCCCACAGGGAGGTATGTTGCCTCCCTGGGGCCCAGGTATGGGATATTGCTGAGAGGCTGCTAAATCTAATTCAGCCCTCAGACTATTACCCCCTGCTGGTAGTGCAGGCTGGTAGTGACGAGAATAACGAGAGGGGAACCAGGGAGATCAGGGAGGGGTTTAAGGAGCTTGGTAANAGCAACCTTAGATACCATAGAACCTGACATCAAGGACAATCAAGTAGAGAGCCTATGAGTCAAGGTAAATTCTGCTCGGAGTGTGTTACAGACCGCCAGATCAGGAGGAAGAGGCAGAACTATTGCTCTTTAAGGAACTAGAGACAACCGCAAGATCAGCTGCCCTAGTTCTTA
>WEKX01007989.1:124-11256 GCA_013390025.1 Pitta sordida
AGGGGAAGGGAATTGCAGGCCCTCTTCCCCTCTTCTAGTGGCTGGAGTGCAGCAAGGAGAAAAAAGCAAAAAAGGAAAAAAAAAAACAAACACAGAAAAAAAATATGGATCTCTCCCAAAAGCTGGAGAAAAACCCACCAGAGCAGCCCCTCTCCAGCCCCACACAACCACGGCTGCCAGAGAGCTCCAACCAGCTCCCTGCCTCTGCCGGTGCTATGTCAGCTACCCCCCAAAATTTTTTTTTCTCCTTCAACTGCTGCTTCTCAGATTTTGAATTTTTTTTTCTTGTCTTCTGGACAGAGAGAGAAAATGACCTTGGTGTTGCTAAGGACCAGTATCCACAAGCCAAAACACAAAGATATGGAATATATACACACCACCCTAGAACAGATACCTCTTTTGGAGAGAAAAACATTCTCCAAAGCATCACTAAAGAATTGGAAAAATTATCTTACCGACAATGGGAATTAAGTTAAGCAGAGTTCTAAGCATGCATGCATTTTTCCAGTCAATTTACATGTTCTTCCATAATCCTCAGCTTTATTTATTTCCAAACCTTTTCTCCCATCTGTTCCCTTCTGCATGATGTATATATTATTTTATACTGTTTATCCCTATCAAACTTTTTCTCTCTCTCTTCCATATGCACTAATGACACCAATACTCTCTGAGTATTCCTAGTCTCTGTTTTCTTCATTATACATTTTGCATTCATACACACACTTTCAACTACTTACCAATGCCTTTAACCCTTACACAACAACCCAAGATTTTGTTACACAAATGTTCTCTCTTAATAATTTTTCCTTCCTTTTTTCTTCCTTTAACCCAGACTGCCAATTATAGTGCTGAATCCCAATCCTGATGCTGTCTATCCTTCTCTGTCCATCCTTTCTTCCTTTTGCCCTTTATGGCTTTCATTTGGCTTTGTTTTTATTGCTCAACATTTATTTCTGTACTTTACCTAGAAATTCTTTAATAAGATCTTCATCCTGAGACAGTTTAATGCATTTGTGCTTTCCTTCTTTTCTAGCAATGCTATATCCTGTGAGCTATTTGCTAAATATTCTTAAATAATTGTTGCATTAAATATCTCTGCACACCATTTTGGACCATGTCCAGATTTTACTCTATCTCATATCTCTGGTACCAAATTCTGCTTGTGACATTGGCAATATGCCTGAAAAAATTGCTTCTGTTATCCTTTTTCAGCATTAATTCAGGAGTACTGCTATATTTTGGATTGGAAGAAGTCCAGTACTGTTATTTTAAATGATTGAAAGCATTTTCTTCCTCTGGGAGATAAAACAGTCAAATTATAACAAGCTGTTTTGCCTTGCTGCTTCAGGCTGTCTCTGATCCAAAAGATGAAATCATAATAAAGCAAATGCCTCACCTAACTAAATCATTAAGCACATCACTACTTGCAGGGAGGAGTACAAAGCTGCAGGGTTTAAGAATTAGAACACTTGCAAAAATCAGCCTATGTTCTTATGACAATAAGACTACCTGAAGTTTCCATCTCTGCTTAGAAGAGACATGATAAATCAGTACTGCAGACAAAAAAAAAGATGTACAAAAGATGCCACAGACAGCCGTTTGGAGATACTTATGAGGAAAGACAAAATCGTCATGAATAAACAAAGAAAACACCACAGAGAGAAACCTTATACAGGCTCTGGTCTCTCACCATCACAGGGACACTCAATTGCCAAACAATCTCTTTTCCCTTTTCCCAAATCTTTCAGTGAGCTGGCTCTGTAAAGAGAGACGATCATAGGAAATACAGCTGATAAAACCAAAAAGAAGTCTTTATATCATTACAAAGGATGAAAAGGATGAGATGGGAAAGACACAATTGCTAGACAGTGCTAACAGCACAGCTGAATTGCAATTTTGCGAATAGTGGACCATAACTGAGTATGAGACATATGGTGAGTGCTCTAAGTCCCCATAAAGTGTTAAAATACACAGTTATAACACAAAATTAAGAAACCTCGTTGTGTAGAATACAAGACTGGAAGGGCATATCCCAAACACCATCTACACTTAGTGTGATACCTCTACTCTGTACGACCAAATACAGCAAGAAATATCTCTGCAACTGAACAAATGGCATGGATGCATCCCATAGGATTCCTAGTCCAACAACTGTGAGTGTTGATGGGAGGAATAGTCTGCAGTCTATAGGTCAGGCTCACATGACCCTTCTGGACAGAATCTCTTTCTCCACTGATCCAATCAAACAGGCTTTTCTTATATTTTTATATGTTATACAAGGATAAAAATCAAATTAGGATCTTTAGAGATGAAATTGAATACATGAATAGTAGCTTCCACCCCTACAGTGACAAGTCTATGATCAAAAAAATTCCTCTTTATCAGCTGGTATGAATTAGCAAATCAAGGAGTCCATATTTAGTACACTGGTCAGTGTCCCCGCCTGCCATGCGGGAGACCAGGGTTCGATTCTCGCCAGGTGGGCAGTGGTGTGGTTTAAGATTTGGACTCGATGATCCTTGTGGATCCCTTCCAACTCACAATAATCTGTGAATCTGTAAAAGAATTACAATATAGGAACAGGACAGAGCAGAACTGCTAAACCTGACAAAGGCAAAAATAGACTTTGTAGGCCAAAAGCCATATCACAAGCCTGATATTAGCATCTGAAGTTCCCAAAGGTCTAAGAGTTCAGTAAATACACCTTCCTGTAACAAGCTAAACACCAGTGAGCAGCAAGACAGCAAGCACACATATGCAACAGGCAAGTTTTTGTTAGAAGGAGTAAATTGCCAAAGTTGAAGGTTGAACAAGGCACTGAGAAATCAAATCCTATTACTAGATACAAGCACAGCATTGAAATAGCTCTCTTAGTAAAGAGCCAGTTAATTAAATAAGCACAGAGCCCTTTCATTGCTATTAACCAGCACAGACTGCTAGCATTTTCCAACATGAACCAAGCTATGTCTTGGCTCTTGGTTACGGTGAAATAATAAAGATCCTGACAGTCTACAATTAATTATCTCAGTTATGCTTGCATGAATCTGGAGTCAATTCAAGGAGGAAAATGGAGATATTTCTGATTCCAAGTCTTATAACTCAGGTGAGGATCTGACCACCCAATATGCCTGTAGAGAAAGTTTTATGCCCACTAAGGCATGAGTCGCGTGCATTTAGGCAGGCAGCTTGCCCCTGACTGGTCTACAATTTCTACCACTTCCTTTCTTTTTTCCCCTGTCAAATCTTTCTCCCCTCAATAAATGTAACTCATGTTGTTTTTATGGATGGCAAAGAGTAGATTAAGTTCTTGTCCCAGTTTTGTACCTAGAGTTGTTAAGCATCAGAAAGGAGAGTAGCCAAAAAAGCACTGCATATCATCCTGCAGATCATTAACTGTCAATGTAATCTGCCCCACTCTAGGTGTCACATCCAAGAAAAGACCACAAAATGAGAAGTACAGTTCTCTGACCAGGGGAGTACTCAGTGTTCCTCACAATCTGTGAGTGTCTGGTGTGGAGCTTTTCAGTGAGCAGCCAAGAACAAATCAGCATTTCACACAAAATGTCTCAGAACCTGACAGTAGATCCAAACAGCTATTCAATGTCACACACTCTGAAGTGGTCATGTAATTGATATATTATGATAATCTGGTTTCCATCTAACCTACTAATTCAACCGTTCTTTCATTTAAATAATTGGTTATCTGACTCCCCACCCATGTTGAGGAACACGCACACTACTCATTGCAAGGACGTCATTAACCTAGGCAAAATGTCATGAAAAAGAAGATAAATTTCCAAGGAGAAGAAACAGTATTCACTTTCACAGGAGTTTCTCTCTCATTATATATTCTAAAATGGTTAAATTTTTGAACATTTAGAAGGAGAAATTATTTTTTAACACTGTTTTAAAGGAACGCTTTCAAAACTTCATTTTGGGGAAACAAAGGGTTTAGGTTTTGTTTTCTGGGTTTTGCTTGAGTTTTGTGGGGTTTTTAAAAATATATCTACAGGACTAAGTCTCTTTCCTAAAAGTAGTCTGATCTTGCAAGACCCCATGTGGAATACTGTGTACAGGTCTCGTGCCCCCAACATAAGAAGGACATGGAACTGTTGGAGCAAGTCCAGAGGAGATCTATGAAGTTGATAAGGGGATTAGAGAACCTCCTCTATGAAAACAGGCTGAGCAAGTTGGAGCTGTTAAGCCTTGAGAAAGGATGGTTGCATGGAGATCTCATATAACCTTCCAGTACCTTAAGGGACGTACAGGGAAGCTAGAAAGGGGCCCTTCATCAGGAACTCTAGTGACAGCACCAGGAGGAAGAGCTTCAAATTGAAAGAGAGGAAAGGTAGGTTACATACACAGAATAAATTCTTTATTGTGTGGGTGGTGAGGCACTGGCACAGATTGCCCAGAGAAACCGTGGATGCTCTATCCCTGGCAATGTTCGAAGTCAGGTTGAATGGAGCACTGAGCAACCAGGTCTAGTGGAAGGTTGGAATTAGATGGTCTTTAAGGTCCCTTCCAACTCAAGCCAAATCATGATTCCGTGACCATCAGTCTAGCGGTGGCTATTGAACATCTAGCAAGGGACCTTCAAATCAGCAAAGGCCACAGAAAAAGACAGGAAGAATCACAAGGCCACACAACATTGCTAGGGACATTTCTTCTGTCAAATATTCCTTGACTTGGCCGCATCCAGTCCAATAAAGCATCTTTAAAATAATATATATATTACATTGACTTACCTACTCTTCTCTTTAAACGTTGTTCTTTCACAAGTAGTGCTGTGCAAGAACCATTCAGCATTTGCTCACTTTAGCCACAGCGTGCCTGTCTCCTGCTAGCCTGGGGAAAGGCACCTGCGTTCCCAAGTACTCCCAGCTTCAAGTTACCTCGTGATGCAAGTGATAAAACACCACTGATTTCAGCTGGACAGTCATTTATAACAAGGGAACACAATTCCTTCTATTTTTACAGCATTTTACACAATCAGCAAGTGCAAGATGGTGGAGAACTCCATCCACAAAATGCTGTTAACCATCCTTACCCTAATTACCAGGTTTGTGGAGTTTTTTTCAGTTTTCCACCTCAGTTTGTAATAGTCAGCTAGCTCACAAAATTACAAGTAGCATAAAGAAGTCCCTGTACCTTTCAACATATGAACTAGAGGTTATCAATTGCAATCAGAAGCTGTAATCAAACCATTCTCCACTTTGCTTACCCTGCAGTAGGGCGTAGTTATGTTGTGTTGGTCTTTACCAAGAAATGCAGAGCTGCGAAAGGAAGCAAGAGAAGTCAGTAATGACAAATTCCTCATCCAGATATTACAGTATCACAGTATAGATAAGGCTGGAAAGGACCTTGAAGATCATCTAGTCTAACCTGTAATCCAACTAACCTATCATCTACATCTAGATCATATCACTCAGTATCTCGTCCAGCCTCCCCTTGAACATGTCCAGGGTTGGCGACTCAACCACCTCTGCGGGCAACCCATTCCACATCCGAATCACTCTTTCAGTAAAAAACCTTTTCCTAATATCAAGTCTAAACTTCCCCTGCTGAAGCATAAGACTATGACCTCTCGTCCTGTCTCCAGTGCCGAATATAGTGGAAGGATAACCTCTCTTGATCTATTAATAATATTAATATATTAATATTCTATTAAGAATGTAAAAAATGCACACGTTCAAGGAAATTATTCACTCAGTTTAATAGGCGAAGATATTGAATACACCTTTTGAACTTATTCTTTTTGCATTAATGAAGAGTTTTAAAAAAATTGGAAGAAGAATGGTATGAAAAGTAAAATAAACTAGGTCATATTCCGGCAAAAAACCCCAACAACCTGGATTTCCTGGGTGTTTATTTAGCACAGTATTATTTTCACACCTCATTTCAAATTTTATGAATTAGTCTTTTTCATTACAAATTTTCAGGCCAATTCTGTTAAATATAATAACTGAAAAGTTTTCGTACACTCACTAATTTTAAGAAGTTTCTCTTTTCCCTTTGTTTCTTTTTTGTCCCATAATTTAAATCAATCTTTTTCCCCTCTTGCTTCCAATATCACTGTAAATGCAGAAAATCCTTTCTGCAAGATTATTTCACTGGAGGTTTAGGGCTTATTTCACTTAGGAAGTCTCTCCTGCCTAGAAGAGGCACCTTTCCCAGAGATAGTTAAGTGTTTTACTGCGACTGCATTCCAGAGAAGCTCTCCTTGCCCTGGGAGGAGTATAAGCTCACTGCAGACAAGTTAAAAGGCCTTCACACAGCAGGGAGGGCAGAGGATGACAAAAACCCTGAGGAAATAAAAGGGCGTGTATTTTTCCCAAGGCCCTGTTTTTAACACTGGCAGGTTTAATGTTTCTCAGGTTTTTTTAGTGTTCTCACCTTTGGAAATAAATTTTCCTATATCCTTCCACTTCTGGCATTTTTGGGGGATACCTGCGTTATCTTTCCATCTCAATCACATTTTTTTAGTATGGTTGAGCTATTCATGTTTTAGATGGTATCATGAGGTTTTTCTTTGTTAGATGCTGCTTTCTTCGGTTTTGTCATCATTTTAGATTACCTTCCATGTCTTAGACTCGGATCTAAATGCAGTTTTGAGCCAGTCTGACTCTTCAGAACTCTCTGAGCCCATGTCTCATATACAAGTGGTGAAGTACATTTACCTGAGCCAGAAAAGACTGAAAACGTGGTAGCACATGGAGCTAAATTTTGTTACTCATTTTGGTAGGGTTTCAACTAAACTTGGAACTTACCTGAGAGCCTGAAACTCAAGGGTGGAAAGAAGTTTCTTTCTTGACAAAGTAGAAAAAAATCTTTCAGTACAGGAGTGAGATACTAACACCAAAAACATTTTGCTTCAAAAGTACCCAAGATGCCATGGGCAGAGAAGGAGATTTTTTATCGTGGCCCTATTTAAATACATGTCAGTGGAATCTAAGTGTAAAGAAAGCAGACTAGGCAATAAAGGCAACTGTGTGGACCTGTCTGTGCTGACAGTGTTAGGTGTCAAAAACCAAACACACATCAAAAGATCCTTCTATCAGGATTTTTCTGATGTAAAAACTGCTAGAACTTAGGGGCTCACGGACTGAGATTGAGCTGACCCTGTCATGGAAAGCATGG
Source organism: Pitta sordida (assembly GCA_013390025.1). Taxonomy (NCBI): domain Eukaryota; kingdom Metazoa; phylum Chordata; class Aves; order Passeriformes; family Pittidae; genus Pitta; species Pitta sordida. Next base: position 7,265 of record WEKX01007989.1, read on the forward strand.
AAATTCAAGCACCAAACCTACAGAACACTAGAGACTTTGATATCTACTGAGCATAATCATTGAGATATAACATAGCCTGAAGGCTTTTGGCTTGTTTTGGCTCATGGTCCCTGACTGCTCCATAGCCTTTCCAGGAGAACTTCAAATTTCAGTGCCCTCATGGTTCATCTTGCACCCTGGAATTCCACCAGATGCGAATACTGACGAACAAAGCCTTTGACACAGTTTCCCATAATAATCTTCAGGAGAAACTCGTAGAGCATGGACTGGACAGAAGCATTTTATGTTGGGTTAGGAACTGGTTGAATGGACGAGCTCAGAGAGTGTTGGTGAATGGTGCCACATCCAGCTGGCAACCAGTCACTAGTGGAGTCCTACAGGGGTCAGTGTTAGGCCCAGCACTGTTCAACATCTTTATTGATGACATGGATGAGGGAATTGAGTCCAACATTAGCATGTTTGCAGATGATACCAAGCTGGGGGCAAATATTAAACTGCCAGAGGATAGAAGGGCCCTTCAGAGGGACCTTGATAGGCTAGAGAAATGGGCAGATTCCAACGGTATGAGATTTAACAAGACTNGGTGTTTAAGAGTAGGCTGGATGAGGCATTTAGTGTTGTGTTACAGGTTGGACCTGATGATCTCCAAGGTCTCTTCCAAGCTTGCTAATACTGTTATACTGTAACAAACTCATTCTTGTGAAGAGGAACCACAATCAGATTTGAAAATAACCCTGCATACTGCCTGAAATCTCCTTTTGACATCTCTCTTTAGAAATAAAAAATATGCAAGACAGAAAATCTTTTTTCTTATTCTTCTGATCTAAGCTTTCTCAGTCATCAAAAGGAATTAAACGGACAATAATACTGTCAACTCTTTGTTTTCTACTACAGCAGTTGGTATGCAAACTTAGTTTATTCTTATCTCAGAGATCTGCCTACATCTTTTTGTTTGCTTTATCTTCTGCAACATAACAACTTGTTTCTCTGGTACTATGCCAAATAAGCACAACCTGAAATTGGCTCATACAGATAAAACAGATGGCACCAGGGTTGTGGGTTTGATCCCTCTGTGGGCATTCACTTGGGAGTTGGACTCGATGATCTTTGTGGGTCCCTTCCCACTCGGAAGATTCTGTGATTATTCCTTATTTCCTTGACTCCAAGCCCTCTACATCTTCTGACTGGGCTTGGTCTAGAACCACAACTGACAATTTCAGTAGAGCATACAACCAGTGACTGCAAAAGCACTCATGTTGTTTACTTAGTTTCTTCTCTCCTATTTCCTCAGCAAAAAGTCAGTGCCTGAAAGCTTTAATTGCTCATCTCTGTTCATCGCCAAGATACCAAGACAAAAGGCACAAACAGTACTTGTTCTACCAACCACCATATACTGGAAACTACATACTGCAACTATGTCATTAACAGGATTTGTTAAGGTTGGAGAGAATATCTAAAACAACTTATAATTTCCCTGACAGCCCCAGCTGAAGGACAAATTTCTTCTGCCTGTTCTGCCCTTTGGAGCTTTAATTGTACATTCTATTCCCAGCGGGGCAAATTATACTCTCAGTTACAATGATGACATAATTAAAGTTAATAGAGTTGCTTGGGTCTAATTAAGGTCATAGTTTTTTTTCAGCAAATATTACATCACAATAAATCATTGAGAAGGATTTCAAGCTTTATATATCACTCAGACTCCAGAAATCTGAGTTAAAATTCTTTAAATAAAGTTCTGCCGTAGTTCATAGTTGCCTTCACCAAAAATCAATGATGACACAATAAGCACATAAACATGGGGTAACATATTCACCACTTCTATCAGTTTCAATCACTACCCTATTTGTTTGGTGGTTTGTTTGGGGTTTTGTGTATTGTGGATTGAGGGGGGGTGTGTGTTTGCTTTTTTGTGGGGTTTTGGGTTTTTTTTGGAGGGGTGGTATAATGCATTTTAAATAGTTATAATGCAATGAATCCTCTTTACAAACTATATTCTAATAAAGAAACATGGCCACAAACATATATGTTCTGAATTACTGCCTCTGTGTGTATAGAGCAGAAAGAAAGTCCTTGTCCTAATCTCAAATATTTTACTATTCTGCAAGCAAAGGCATCATTCTATCTATACGCAGATAGAACCAACATAGTTGAGTTTGAACCTAACTAGCTTGGGTGCCAGTAACAATAAAACCAGGAAAAATTTGCCAATTTAAAAGTAATTCTGTGTCAAAATGTGACTTTAAATTCCAATATTAGGTGCACCAGCTTCTTTAATATTCCCACAGTGCCTATAGCAAAACCAGTGCTTTTTCTGATTTTTCTTTTCTGCAACACAACATTTCAAAGCAGAGTGGGTAAGACCTGGACCATGCAAAGTGAAAAGTTCTCAGTGTTAAATTGTCACATCAATTTAGTCTGCATTAACCTGACTGGAAATCTTTTTATTTTACAGAAAATCCCTTATCACGATCACATTTCTACAATCTGATAACTGCTACCCCTTCAAGTTATTAACTTAATTATAACTTATTCATCTAAACTATCTCTACAAAATAAAAAGCTGATACTTCAAACACTGATATATAGTAATGAGATTCCATGCCTTAAATGCACTTATTGTTATTAATTTAGCTTTAAAAGTACTTTCTTGCATTCTGGTAATTATGAAATATTTGAAAGAGATAACAGAGTATTCTTATACATCCAATGCTCAGAAAATCTTCTCCTTTTCATTAAATTTTTCCTCGCATTTCCCTTTTGCTGCACACTGCATTTTAACGCCTTGAGAGATAGAGCATTTTATTTTCAAGTCTGAAATAACTGGAAACACTTTTTGTGTGCGTGTGTGCAGCTGTATGATGTCTTTACTATCTTCTGTCTTAAACTCTCTTTATGTGCTTTTGGTTTGCACAAGATATTTCAGGAATCACTGTTATCAAAAATCTCTCTCCCCTCAGCTTGGTATTTCTATGGGGTGTCTATCAGCCAAAATCGTGTCCCCAGGAGCTTCATTTGGCCTCCCTTGAATGAAGACACAAGTTCCTGTACCTCTCCTCCTGAAAGGAATAGGCAGGAAAAATATTTAAGGACCCTTTCACCAGGAGACTGTCTTCAATAGTCTGTTGGCCAACAAATTGGAAGACGTATCATGTCTGCTCACCCACCTATGTTTTTATCTTGATATTGCCTACTGCCTCACATCACTATATCTTTTGATGATTTTTTATTTCAAGTAGAGGCAGAAGTTATAAACTGCCTGTCTAGTTCTACCACCATGGAGCAAGTTTTCAGTCCTCAAAGGTACTTTAGATTACTGTCTATATATTAGTGTCTATATATTTGTGTCTATATATATAAACATGTGTATGCCTTTGTGTGAGACAAATTTATAAATATAGACATATGAAAATACATATAAGCAAATAAACAGAGACATTACTTACTTTAAAGTTATCTTTTACACTGTTTAAGGTCAAGTTGGTTTTTTTAACTTCAATTCCTTCTTTTGTCCCAGGTCTAGACTAATGGTGGGTAATGTGGATGTCGGAGGTTGTTTGGGAGGTAGCGATCATGAGATAATAAAATTCTCAATAAATAGTGCAGCAAAGAGGGGTGGCAGTATAACAGCTAAGCTGGATTTCCATAGGGCAGATTTTGGTTTATTCAAGGAACTGATTAGGAAAGTTCCTTGGGAGGTGGCTCTTAAAGACAAGGGGCCCAGGAGAGCTGGGAGTACTTCAAGAATGAGATTTTCAAGGCACAGGAGCAGGTTGTCCCAGTGGGTCTTAAGTCGAGCCAGAAAGGTAGACGGCCACCCTGGTTGAGTAAGGAGATCTTGAAAGAATTAAGAGTCAAAAAAAGGATGTATCACCTTTGGAAGGAGGGGAAGGTAACTAGGACTTTGTTTAGGGATGTTGTCAAGTCATACAGAAAAAAAATTAGAGATGCAAAAGCTCAGTTTGAGCTTCAATTGGCTACTAATATACAGG
>WEKX01007989.1:11890-58665 GCA_013390025.1 Pitta sordida
TCTCTACATCTACCTGAAAGGGAGGTGTGGCCAGCTGGGTGTCGGTCTCTTCTCTCTGGCTACAAGTGATAGAACAAGAGGACACAGTCTTAAACTGCGTCAGGGGAGATTTAGACTTGACATTAGAAGGAACTTTTTCACAGAGAGGGTGATCTCTCATTGGAATGGGCTGCCCAAGTAGGTGATGGAGTCACCATCCCTCGAGGTGTTTAAGAAAAGGTTGGATGATGCACTTGGTGGCATGACTTAGATATTAGGGTAGTGTGTTATAGGCAGGATGGTGTGTTGGTAGCAGGATGGCAACTGTTTAGGTAACAGGTTTAGCTAGGTTAGGTAATAGGTGATAGGTTGGACTTGATGATCTCTATGGTCTTTTGCAACCTAACTGATTCTGTGATTCTGTAATGTAGATTTATTTGCCATTCAAGTACTGTACTTCAGTTGCTGGGGTTTGTTCAGCTTTGCACACATCAGAGATGTGTATTTAAGACCAAAGGAAGGTGGTAGGAAACCCTAGGACGTCCTAGGGTTTCCTACCACCTTCCTTTGGTCTTAAATAAATTGGCTCTCGGTCTCTGTACGGGTGTTAGGTGGTGAGTTGGACTAGATGATCCTTGTGGGTCCCTTCCAACTCATAATATTCTGTGATTCTGTGATTCTGTGAGTTGTGCAAAGAATATATTTATTTTTACCTCGCAGGCTGAATTACATGACCATTCTGCTGGCTGGGTTCCTTTCCATCGAAGTTCCTAACAAGATTATCAGTTGCACTGGAGTAGCCTACACCCTTCTTGAACTGCTGGCACACCAAGAACAACCCTGCACAAATGTTTAACCACTGGCCCAATTCAATAGCTGAATCACACAGCCAGTCAGAAGACTGTGCTGGCAAGAAGAGGATGAGGAATTCAAATGTCTGGCCATGGAAAGAAATGAGCCAGCAGCAGCTGCTAATGCCAAAATCAATGGATCAGGGATCCAGCAACACGGCTGGCATGAGCTAGACCTGCCTCACCATAAATTAATGAGTCCTCTGGGAGCTTTGTCAGCTACTGTGTATGAATCACTCCAGGACTTTCCATTCCCCTCCAGAGACAGTCTGCATCTTCTGTGGCTTTTGATCACATGAAGATTCTGGTATGTGACTCAGGAAAAAGGAGAATTAGGCTAACCCCACGGTAACATCCAAATATCATGCAAGTCTTACATCATATTTATCTGTCTTTCATGCTAGATAGAATGAGTGAAATCAGACACTTCTGTGTTCAGATTATTTCAAGCAAAAACATGAGTATCCTCTTGGGAAGATTTAGCCCTCTTCCACTTTCTAATATCAAGCATGCAGTGACTGTAACAACAATCTTTATATGAATACTTCTAGCAGCTGTTTCCACAAGAAAGTTTGGGAAAAGGAAAGGCATCTTTTAAATTGATGGTTTATTTCACTGTTATGGTTTAGGGGGTTTTTCTGCTGCTCTGGTAGCGAGGGGGTTAACAGCTCAGCTCTGGCCTGAGCTTTCCGTGCTGCCATGGCCTTCAAGGTTAGAGATAAAGGCAGGCGTCTCTGCCGAATAACATACTTGGGAGAGAAGAAAAAAAGTTCAGTAGTAAGATGTAGTGTGCCAGCTCAGAACCTGCGTCGGGAGGCTGAGAGATTTGAAGGCCCCCAGGCCTACGANCATCATCACAAGTCAGTGCTTCAGTGAACTTTACTGAAGATAGGCATGAGACCCAAAATATAAAGATATAGAAACATTCATATTGGTCATTAAATTCAGTTAAGTTGTTATAGTTTAAAGTTGATTGGTACTGCAGAGCTTTAGATACAACCATACAAGAAGCTGAAAAATTAAAGGTATAAGAGAGCACCCACTCATCATATGGCATTTTTTAAGAGAAACATGTGACTTGAAGCCACTACAGATGCTACATAAATCCTTTTTACTACCCAATGATTTGATGGATATTTTATGGAGAATTAGTAAGAAACTACAATACATATAAATGGATTATACTGGGCTTGTGAGACCAGCCACAGTTTTAGAAATATTTTAAACTGCTGCCACTCCTACAGACAGGAAGAAATTATATTTTTAATTATTTTTTTTTTAAGTAGCAACCTATTTATCCAGGATTATATAAGACAATTGCTGTATGTCTAGCCATTTTCCAGGGAAATAAGGCTTGAGCTTGCCATTTTCTTCAACCTCTTAACATTTTTGGGCTTCTCATATTCTTAAAGACAAAAAAGCATTTAGTGTAAGGATGCTTGAAAGGACTATCAAGGGAAAGCTAAATTGAATAATTGGGTTCTTACACTGAGTGTTTAGTGTGGCACATGTGCTGGTCATTCTTATTTTGTCTGGCAACAAATTCCATGGTCGTAGTCCAGCTCTCATGAACATTTTTTTCCTGTGGTTATGAGTCCTCTCCTATGTTGTTGACAGCTTCATTTTTCCAGAGGAGCAAAGCTGTAGCATGAGGTCATCTTGGTTCATTTGCTATCCCACAAAAAAGAAGGAATCGGAAGAACTAGTGTGTTACAGAAAATACTGGTGTAGGTTAGAATATACTTAGGCACATAATGTATGACATAATATATAAAAATACATATTTACTCATTTTTCAGGAGAAAAATTATAATGCATTGACTTGTAACTACAGAATTAATACCCATCAAATTATGTACTTATTCTGTCCAGTTTTATACAACGTAACAGGCCACAAAATCAAATTTTTTAAAAAGAAAAGTCATAGAATGTATATACTGGAAGACATTTCTCATCTTTAGTCAAAAACACCATGTCACAGATCTTAAATCAACATTCTGAGGAAATTATTTATCTTTATCTAAGATTCTTTACCTGTTATTTTTTTTTACAAGACCAGTCTTGTACAGACACAGTATCATCCATGTTTCCAACTAACGTTATTAGTCACCACTCTGACTGGAGAAATTATCATCACTGCTGCCACCGTTGTTATTTTTACTGGCAATGTAGGAAAGTTTCCCACAAGCAGATACTCCTTCCTTTCATTCCCTGTCCTCGTGAGCTTTTCTGCCTTGAATGAAGTACAGATATGTAGCAAGACAAAGGTGCAAGGCACAGGAAACATTCAGAAATGGGTAGACTGAGCTAAGTTCCTACATTCAGAGTATCAATAAGAATTTTACCTGCAGTGGGCCATGATTTCATTCTGCCAGTTTCCCTGGTCATCCACAAGTCGTTATAACACAGCTCATGTCAAATTCCAACTCAACATCTACAGTTTAACAGAGTAATTCAGAGCACCGTCTGCACAGCCATGTGTTTGGAGTTAAGGGAAGATCTGAGCCCTTTGCCACAAACAAATTCACTCACTTCTCTTTTCCATTATGAGAGAATTGTAGAACATCCTGAGCTGGAATGGGCCCACAAAGATCACAGAGTTCAACTCCTGGTTCTGCAAGAGCTGGAGCTGGAGGTTGTATAGAGAGAGGGATGTATAGCGAGATTCCATGGCGCTGAGTTGTGTTCAGAGGCCCAGCTCTAGTTCAGGCTGAACAGCCAAAATAACTGTGGGTGAGATGAAGCTGCACTATTCATAAAGAACTACCAGGCTGGACGGTGCCCTCTCAGCTACCATTTCAATCAAAACAAACATTTACAAACTGAATAACTGCCTTGACTATTTAAACTGTTAACCTTTTTCTGACATTGCTGTTTATAATTAGATTTCACAGAAAACCAGACTGGTGTGTTTCTCTGAGCCTGACATTTTTATCATGTGAAATATGTTGGATCAGATAATCAAAAGGCCTTAAGGTCAGGTAATATGACTGAATTGCTGGTAGTAATTAAATGTGTGATAAATAACAGTATCTGCTGTAGCTAGAAAAGACCATGTAGGTAGCTTTGTGTTCTGTTTTATAAATCATATTAAAAACCTGTATGGGTTGTTTTATATTAAACATGGTGGTTATATGTGCCAAAGATTTATTAGTCCAGTCTGTCTTACGGTGAGTGGATGCAGTCCAGATTCATGTAGTAGAATAATAAAAATTTTTAAATGGCTGTAGAAGTTGATGGACCAAAATGGAGATAGTTACCCCATTGGCTGCCCATGATGTCATAGCCACGGCTGCAGCCCCATGGATGTTTATGAGAGGTTTATTCCCTGTAATTTCCACCTACATCATAATAACAATCAGACATTCAAAGCAAACTGTTCTTAAGAAATCACTGGACTATCCTGGTGACTGCAGTCTCTCTGCCTCATCTACTTCACCCTGAACCTGGGAGGTGCAGCTACATCCCTGAATTTCTCCATCCCTCAAGGCTGATCAGCCTTTGCCTACAAATTTTGCTGGAATGGTTGTGTTTAGGGTTAGAGTTTGGGCAGGCTATGGAAGAACTTTCTCTTCTAAGCACTTAGCACAAGATCCTGCAAGCACTTAAACACATATAATTTCCCTTTTACAAGGAGCCTCGCTCACTTCAATGTCACCATTATGCAAGCAATGTTATAACTGCTTAAAAGTTTTCAGGAGACTTAGTACCTATATTTTCAGAGGCCAAGAATGTTGGCAGCTCTTAAAGAAAATGAAATGAAATAGAGACATGCAGGATTTGGACTATGTTCAGAATTTTCTCTAATTGCTTTAATCAAATTCCCACTAGGCATTAAAATTAAATTGTCTACATTAGCTGAATTCCAGTGGTCATTATGGCTGGCAGTGGTTGATGTATCAGATTTACTATTCCTTGTTTTTCTTATGCATGGGTGTATTACATATAGGCCTTACTGGGGTGCCTGGCAGTCTTCCAGAGAAGCTGCCTTGACTTCACGACAGGATTTTTTTTAAATACATGATTTGATTTTTCAAAATAGCTACAAAGTCAAATTTTGGTCTGCCTCTTTAATTCTTTATATTATGTAACCTGTTGCATGAATTTTGAACAGTATCTTGTAATTCTATCTGTCTACCATGAGTAGGGAGATAGATGTACTTGCACTCTACTCCGTAGAGTACAAGCACACTGAGGGATTCCGTTCTAAATTCAAAATTTGAGAGTCTGATCTGCACTAAGTAAAATATGTATTCAAAAGCACACACGAAGTTTCTAGTGCGAAAAACCCTAGCTGCTAAAAAAAAGAGTATTTGGAGAATGATTTAAATAAATGAATAATTTTATAAAAACTCAAAAGAGCACAAGTTGCTCAGGGTCATATTTTCCTTTTGTTTTTCTTTTATAAACTCCTTTAGTTTATAGATATGCCTTCCAATTAGCATTACTTGTTATGAACAATACCTTACTCATCATTTTTAATGATCTATTTCTTTAAAACTTCTGAAACTATTTTGTGGTGTTGTTTTTCCAGCAGAAACTTTTTGCAGCCACAGTAACAGCAAAATAATTTGTTTGCTGTGCCCAAATAGTAAAAAGCTCTTGTGTCAATACCACACTTCAGCATCCCTGAGGAGCAGATGCTTTGTCTAAATTGAATTGTAAATAATACTCTGATGAAGGAAGTAATAGTCTACTAGCACTTTACTGTTAATGCCACAGTTGTGTTTATTAGTTTTGGCTGTTTGATAAATAGAGAGAGGTTTTAATTTAACAAAATAGTTCTTCATATAGATACAGGACCATTACTGGTGCAGACAAGTAATATCCCTTCCCATGGGATACCCTGTCAAAAAGGAAATATCAATTTAATTATCTTGCTTTCTGAACACGCTGCAGCCTTGGGTACTGAGTTGATGGTTTTCTTCAATAAATGCAACACATATTACGGTACCAAGTTTAATGAACTTCTACTCTTTTTTTTTTTTTTTAACTGAGAACTGAAGGATTCTTTATTAAACAGATACATAAAGAACTGTATTAGCTTACTTCTATGCAGCTATGATTTTTCTTCCAGCCTTGTAATTTCATTGCAATTTTAGAGCCATACTGTAACAAAACTCTAGGGATTTCACATACAGGGGTGTTTAATGCTCCACATGTCTTTAGCTGTGCATTACTAATCACAGAGGATTCGGTTTTAAAAGGGCTTTTTTTAAGCAGTAAAATATTTTCAGAAGTTACCAAATTAAAAAAAAAAAAAAAAAGAAAACTGGCTAGAAAAAAATACACTCTCCAAACTGTATTCAAGGGGCCTAATTATCACGCATGAGCTCCTATTAGAAGGTTAGTAATAGCAGTAGAAAATTACTCTTGGATTATTGCTTCCTGTGCAAGGGAGTGTTATTCAAAGCATAATGGAGACAAATCCAGTGCTCAGTGAGTGCTGAAATGTTTGTGAGTGGAGAAGGTCAGGCATTTCATGCTGACCCCACAGCCATTTAAAAGCCTCTGTGAAACCAAATGATGGCTGCTCTGAGTGTGCTTTCTGACAGTGCTGAAGACATACGCTATAGAGCTGGTATGCCAAGTATCTACAAGATAAATCTGTATTTACTTTCACAGAGATTTCCCATTGCATTGATAAGAGGACAAATGACAGCCTGTGATGATATGGTAATCTCTGTGATATAAGTACTTATGGTTTGGAAATAGTATTTGTGTTTTAAGTGCTAGCTGTATCTACAGCTATGCCTTCCAAAGAATTCTATCTATGTTTTCAGTTGCTCCTGAGTTTTTTTCAAAATGGATATTTTAGCTTGATATATCCCATACCAGTTATCTCATTTAGACTCAGATGTTCAGGATACGCTGGTGAAATTTGTGAGACACATCCTGTCCAGAGTTATCCTTACTCTCTATCCCAACTCCTTTTCAAAAAGCTGTAGTACCATTATGCTGTGAAGAAGAAACTGAATTTCTAGCACAAGATGCATAGTGCACTTTTAAGCTTCTGCTTGAAAAAATCACAGGTTCACAGGTTATTCCGAGTTGGAAGGGACCCTCAGGATCATCTAGTCCAACTCCCCACCAACTAGACCATGTCGCTGAGCTCCTCATCAAGATGAATTTGAATACATCAGTCCAGGCTTAAGACGCATTCAGCAGAGCCTCTTATGGACTAGATCTGAGTAATTTTTACAGACAATTTTTTAGGAGCAAGCTGCCAATAGTCACCAGCATCCTAAAACAAACAGGAGAAGACCAGGGCTGCACTGGACAATGTGTGTAAAATGCATGAACAACTTAATGCTAAAAACCAGCAGAAAGTGCTACTACTCACTCCCAGAAGAGTGCATGAAACTGGGAGTGGGAGCTGAAATTGAACTGTAATCTAGTGCTTTGTAGTAACTATAGTTTCAGTACTACGAAAGATGCTCTCATAAAAAGATCTAACCAGCATTTTTGTTATTACTATTATTTGCCTCCAGTTCTGCCAGCCCAGAAAATTATGATTTTCCAGTTAGAATCCCAAGGGAAAGAGTGTGGGATGGAGCACTCAAGTGAAGCAGCAGGATCAAACATTTTCACAGAAGGTAGACTTTCAGTGGAAATTTCATTTGGTCAAGAAAATCAATTTTCTCTCTCACAGCCACTACAAAGGAAGCAATTTCAATCAACTCTACTTACTCCCCTTTGCCAGAAATAGATAAATAGCAACTCCTCAATTTTATTAAAGAAGCAACTGAAAGGTTATACAGGAGAAAATAGCAGGACTGTAAGATGAACCCATGTTTCCAGTATGTTCAGTGACTGCCACACTTTTTTTCAGTATGTGTTCTGATGAGCTTCATGTACCACCTTCTCTATATCCTGCTCCCAGGAAACTAGAGACAGGGTAAGAGGAAATGTCCTCATGTTCACAGGTTCACAGGTTATTCTGAGTTGGAAGGGACCCATAGGATCATCTAGTCCAACTCCCAAGCGAGCACACACCCAGGGAACGTACCCACAAGCGTGGAACTACAGGCAATACGCTCCATCCATCCAAGCTTCCCATTGTCTAGGCCAGGTCACCGAGTTCCTCATCCAGTCTTTTCTTAAACACCTCCAGGGATGGCAACTGCACCACCTCCCTGGGCAGACCATTCCAATGAGNTCCTAAATCCCTCTCTATTTCACCAGTCTCCAGCCCCTTGTCCCTCAGTCGATAGTGATGCAGAGGATTGTTATGTTCAAAGTGAAGAACCCAGCACTTAGACTTGTTAAATCTCATATTATTGGAATCTGCCCATTTCTCTAGCCTGTCAAGGTCCCTCTGAAGGGCCCTTCTATCCTCCGGCAGTTCAACATTTGCCCCCAGCTTGGTATCATCTGCAAACTTGCTAATGTTGGACTCAATTCCCTCATCCATATCATCAATAAAGATATTGAACAGTGCCGAGCCAAGCCTTGATCCCTGTGGGGGTCCACTAGTGACTGGTCAATTCCATCCAACCAATTCCTAATCCAACATAAAATGCGTCTATCCAATCCATGCTCAATCATCAGCTATCTCTAGGAAGCTTCAGGACTGCTTCCTCTCTGCTGTGTTAAATTTCCAGCAGACATCAGACAGATATCAGGCAGATTCAAGTCTCCTGCAAGAACTAGGGCAGCCCATCTTGAGGCTATCCCTAGTTGCTTGAAGAGCAATAGGTCTGCCTCTTCCTCCTGATCTGGCAGTCTATAACATACTCTGGGCAGAATTTCAGTTTTATTGGTTATCCCTCTTACCTTAACTCCTAGGCTCTGATCATCCTTGATGTCAAGTTCCATGGTGTCAAGGGTTGCTTTAATATATAGGGCCATTTTCCCATCTCTTCATCCTCTCCTATCTCTTCTGAAGAGTGTGTAGCCTGTTGCGCCAAACAAGGTTCAAGTTAGACATTGGAAGAATTTTTTCAGGTTCTTAAGCATTGGAATGCACTACCCAAGCAGTTGGTGGATTAGCCATCTCTGGAAGTGTTCAAGAAATGACTGGGCAGGACATTAGTGCTGCGGTTTAGTTGACAAGGCAGTGTTCGGTCAAAGGTTGGACTTGATGATCTCTTCTACCTTAATGATTCTATGATTCTATACACATCACTGTGTTTCCCTAGTCCCTCAGTGCAAATCAGGTATTCCAGTTCCCAACAATTATTTGCTGCACACACGTTTTTGGACTATAAGCACTCCTTTGTACATGCTTAGAAAATAAACTTATTTATTATGTGGACCAAATGAAAAAAAATCCACAAAACACAAGGGAATTTAGCTAGTTTTTAAAGGATTGGCTTTTTTTGCTTATTAACTGAAAGTTGCTAATTATTATTATTTGATTATTCTTAAAATCTGGGAAGCTTAGTTCTAAAAAATCATCATCAAAGAACTGTTTCACTTGCAAAATCCAAACTTCAAAGATTTAAAAAATCTACAATTAACCTTCCAGTGTATCCACTGGGGAAGGTTCTGCAAAATAAAATCTACCTCAGCAAATGTTAGATGATCAAAAAGTAGGCCTCAAGCCATCTAAGCTTATAAATCGGATCAGTAGATAGAGATCAGTAGATAGAGAGCATTAAGGGTGCAGTCAGGGTAGAAGAATTGCTCTCCAGTGGAGGGTGTTTCTCTTGTTGACTTACTTAGGCTGGCTACTCTCGGAGGTACAGTGGATCCCACCAGACCTGTCACCAGGAAAACTAACTGGAAACATCAATCCAGATACATGGTACAAGTCGCCATATATTTTACAAAATATACTAAAATTGCATTCAGACTATTCTGAACCTTTCTACAGCATTCAGGCACTTCTGAAAGAAGTCTGTAAAATAAAGGATAACTGATAGATACGATCACCTATGTGCATCAGTCTATCTAGTGACTAAGGTATATTGAGATGGTCAAAACTGGCACCAAACCCTAGAGACAACTGCTTGAAAAACATTATCACAAAGGACAAGGAAACATCAGCCTCATGTCTTTAAGGTATAATGGGTCACTTGAGAGTCTATAACAAAAAAAAGAAGTCCCAAATGCTTTTGAAATGTCGTCACATTGCTCAGGTAAAATGCTATGAAGGGGATAATGCTAGTCTGATAATCACAGATTCACAGATTCACAGAATATTATGAGTTGGAAGGGACCCACAAGGATCATCTAGTCCAACTCACCAGCTAACTCTCATAGAGAGACCGAAAGCACATCCCAGAGCGGTAAACACAAACCTAGTTCCCTCACAGTCCAGCAGGCCACTCCAAGCCGGAAGGCACCCACAGGATCATCCAGCCCTACACCACCCAGCTAGACCATGTCACTAAGCTCCTCATCCAGTCTTCTCTTAAACACCTCCAGGGACAGCGACTCNGGTCAATTCCATCCAACCAATTCCTAATCCAACATAAAATGCGTCTATCCAATCCATGCTCAATCATCAGCTATCTCTAGGAAGCTTCAGGACTGCTTCCTCTCTGCTGTGTTAAATTTCCAGCAGACATCAGACAGATATCAGGCAGATTCAAGTCTCCTGCAAGAACTAGGGCAGCCCATCTTGAGGCTATCCCTAGTTGCTTGAAGAGCAATAGGTCTGCCTCTTCCTCCTGATCTGGCAGTCTATAACATACTCTGGGCAGAATTTCAGTTTTATTGGTTATCCCTCTTACCTTAACTCCTAGGCTCTGATCATCCTTGATGTCAAGTTCCATGGTGTCAAGGGTTGCTTTAATATATAGGGCCATTTTCCCATCTCTTCATCCTCTCCTATCTCTTCTGAAGAGTGTGTAGCCTGTTGCGCCAAACAAGGTTCAAGTTAGACATTGGAAGAATTTTTTCAGGTTCTTAAGCATTGGAATGCACTACCCAAGCAGTTGGTGGATTAGCCATCTCTGGAAGTGTTCAAGAAATGACTGGGCAGGACATTAGTGCTGCGGTTTAGTTGACAAGGCAGTGTTCGGTCAAAGGTTGGACTTGATGATCTCTTCTACCTTAATGATTCTATGATTCTATACACATCACTGTGTTTCCCTAGTCCCTCAGTGCAAATCAGGTATTCCAGTTCCCAACAATTATTTGCTGCACACACGTTTTTGGACTATAAGCACTCCTTTGTACATGCTTAGAAAATAAACTTATTTATTATGTGGACCAAATGAAAAAAAATCCACAAAACACAAGGGAATTTAGCTAGTTTTTAAAGGATTGGCTTTTTTTGCTTATTAACTGAAAGTTGCTAATTATTATTATTTGATTATTCTTAAAATCTGGGAAGCTTAGTTCTAAAAAATCATCATCAAAGAACTGTTTCACTTGCAAAATCCAAACTTCAAAGATTTAAAAAATCTACAATTAACCTTCCAGTGTATCCACTGGGGAAGGTTCTGCAAAATAAAATCTACCTCAGCAAATGTTAGATGATCAAAAAGTAGGCCTCAAGCCATCTAAGCTTATAAATCGGATCAGTAGATAGAGATCAGTAGATAGAGAGCATTAAGGGTGCAGTCAGGGTAGAAGAATTGCTCTCCAGTGGAGGGTGTTTCTCTTGTTGACTTACTTAGGCTGGCTACTCTCGGAGGTACAGTGGATCCCACCAGACCTGTCACCAGGAAAACTAACTGGAAACATCAATCCAGATACATGGTACAAGTCGCCATATATTTTACAAAATATACTAAAATTGCATTCAGACTATTCTGAACCTTTCTACAGCATTCAGGCACTTCTGAAAGAAGTCTGTAAAATAAAGGATAACTGATAGATACGATCACCTATGTGCATCAGTCTATCTAGTGACTAAGGTATATTGAGATGGTCAAAACTGGCACCAAACCCTAGAGACAACTGCTTGAAAAACATTATCACAAAGGACAAGGAAACATCAGCCTCATGTCTTTAAGGTATAATGGGTCACTTGAGAGTCTATAACAAAAAAAAGAAGTCCCAAATGCTTTTGAAATGTCGTCACATTGCTCAGGTAAAATGCTATGAAGGGGATAATGCTAGTCTGATAATCACAGATTCACAGATTCACAGAATATTATGAGTTGGAAGGGACCCACAAGGATCATCTAGTCCAACTCACCAGCTAACTCTCATAGAGAGACCGAAAGCACATCCCAGAGCGGTAAACACAAACCTAGTTCCCTCACAGTCCAGCAGGCCACTCCAAGCCGGAAGGCACCCACAGGATCATCCAGCCCTACACCNGATCAGTACACCTGAATCCCTCTCCACTTCACTAATCTCGAGCCACTCCTCCCCCAGCCGATAGCAGTGCATGGGGTTGTTATGTCCGAAGTGAAGAACTCGGCACTTAGTCTTGTTAAACCCTTTCCATCTATAATCAAATAACCTTCATTTGAAATCACCTATGGGCTTTGCTTACACTGAAATGTTTAGAAAAGTAAGACAAATCTAACCAGCCATTCTTCATCAACACAACCATCAGGGAAGCGGGCTCCAGTAACTTCATTTTCTCCCCAATTAATTCATCTCTTTTGAAGACCAAATATGTAATGAAGAACACCATTTGCTGTTGTATTACTGGAAAGATCACTTGGCTCTCAAAGTACCTTCCTGTTTCATTAAGAAGCTTTTCCCCTGCAGCTGGTTTCTCATCTTACTGATTACCTGCTACATGAGAAATTTGTCTGGCTTCAGGGCTGGACCCAGCCCCGAGGCTTCTGTCAACAGAGTTTGTTATAATTTACTTATTGTAATGCAGAATCCAACCAAACCAAGTCTCCATCTGGCTTCCTGCATTGGCAGCATTTGGTTCTGTAGGTCAGTGAATGCTGGACCACCTTCAACACCTTATGAAACTTTCAGCTTGGAAGTTAATATGAGGCAGGACACAGAACATGTTTCTAAAGGATGTGAGCATGTGCTTAAGTCCTAATGTAATGAATGGAAGTTAATGCTAAAAGTTAAGCGCGTGCTTATGTACTTTTATATACAGGGTAGAATTCTCCTGTACCTACAGTAATGGTAGTGCTCAAATATGTTGGAGCCTTGGAGATTTATTTCTGAAAGGGGGTTTGTGACTTTTTTGAAAATATTTTTCACACCTTTTCTGAGAAAAAACATTTTTCATGAAAGAATTTTCACTGTGATGTGTCAGGCTAAGGAGTCTTTCAAGGCTTAATAAATTTTTTTAACAGAACTATAAAAAGTGCAAGTCAAACTGATTTTTTTTTTCCTAGGGTCGGTTTCAGGGACTAAAACTAAATTGCTTTTGAGCATTTTCTAGAGATCCTGTTCATCTATGTTATACTGACACAAGGTCACTAGGTTACTCCAGAACACACTTGCATTTTTCACTAGTCCATCATGTGGGATTTATTCCATAACTTATCTTTATCAATGTAGTTGATTACAGTGGAAGAATGATTCTGTTACTCCTCTGCTGCTTTTTCTGTCTCCATGCAGATAGTACAAATATGAACACAGAAAAACACATTTAAGCTTTCTTCAGGAAAGAAGTGGCTGGAAATTATGAACAAAAATTTGGAATGTAAATGCTAGAAAGAAACTGATACAAGCTAGAAGCTCATCTCCTCATTGTTTGTTCTAGTGGCAATACAGTTATACCTCCTCCATCGCGAGGAAAGGGACAGGCCAATGCCGTCACGACACCCTAACCTCGCAAAGAACTGCAGGTCGTTAATGTGCATGCAGACCACGCCCATTGCTCCACCCCCAGAACTCTGGAGTGGTGCGGACAATTCTCTGCTCCTTCTCCTTGTCTCTCTCGGCACAAGCGAGCAAAGGGAACAGTTTCTGAGTGGCTGCTGTGACCGTGTGGGCTCACAGCCCAAACCTCACGCCGCTGCTCGCCCACCAGCCCGGCCCGGCCCGGCCCCCGTGTCATGCGGGGTCTCAGTGGAGCACACAGAAGCGGGTCAGGGTGTCACAGGTCTCTAAACACTGTGCCCGAGCTGCCGCCGCGCCGTACCCAAGCCACCTCATGCCGTGCCCGAGCCACCCCTCGCCACCCCTCGCCGTGCTTGAGCCACCCTGTGCCGTGCCCGAGCCGCCGTGGGGGTGGGGGACTGGAGGGGTCAGGTTTGTATGGGAGTTTCTTTCCCTTTAACATCCACCAGTCCCATGAGAGAGGGACAGTGCTCCTGGACAGCCCCAGAGGGCGGAGGAACAGAAGCCCCCTCCCAGCACACAGTCTGCTTCGCTTTCGTGAGGCAGTCTCCCCGTTCAGGGACCTCCCCGCAGGGCGGGGTGAGTCCCGCCCCACAGGCACCATGGCACCGTCCCTCAGCAGAGCAGACTCAAACTGGGCATGTCTCAGCCAGCTGAGCTTGCAGACGGCTAAATCATATTTGCGAAAAAATTGCTTCGGAAATGGGCGAGGTCGTGAAGCAGAACTTGTGATACAGAGAGGATTCACTGTATATACAACTTCATATGACTTTTACATTAGTCCTATGNACCAAGTCTCCATCTGGCTTCCTGCATTGGCAGCATTTGGTTCTGTAGGTCAGTGAATGCTGGACCACCTTCAACACCTTATGAAACTTTCAGCTTGGAAGTTAATATGAGGCAGGACACAGAACATGTTTCTAAAGGATGTGAGCATGTGCTTAAGTCCTAATGTAATGAATGGAAGTTAATGCTAAAAGTTAAGCGCGTGCTTATGTACTTTTATATACAGGGTAGAATTCTCCTGTACCTACAGTAATGGTAGTGCTCAAATATGTTGGAGCCTTGGAGATTTATTTCTGAAAGGGGGTTTGTGACTTTTTTGAAAATATTTTTCACACCTTTTCTGAGAAAAAACATTTTTCATGAAAGAATTTTCACTGTGATGTGTCAGGCTAAGGAGTCTTTCAAGGCTTAATAAATTTTTTTAACAGAACTATAAAAAGTGCAAGTCAAACTGATTTTTTTTTTCCTAGGGTCGGTTTCAGGGACTAAAACTAAATTGCTTTTGAGCATTTTCTAGAGATCCTGTTCATCTATGTTATACTGACACAAGGTCACTAGGTTACTCCAGAACACACTTGCATTTTTCACTAGTCCATCATGTGGGATTTATTCCATAACTTATCTTTATCAATGTAGTTGATTACAGTGGAAGAATGATTCTGTTACTCCTCTGCTGCTTTTTCTGTCTCCATGCAGATAGTACAAATATGAACACAGAAAAACACATTTAAGCTTTCTTCAGGAAAGAAGTGGCTGGAAATTATGAACAAAAATTTGGAATGTAAATGCTAGAAAGAAACTGATACAAGCTAGAAGCTCATCTCCTCATTGTTTGTTCTAGTGGCAATACAGTTATACCTCCTCCATCGCGAGGAAAGGGACAGGCCAATGCCGTCACGACACCCTAACCTCGCAAAGAACTGCAGGTCGTTAATGTGCATGCAGACCACGCCCATTGCTCCACCCCCAGAACTCTGGAGTGGTGCGGACAATTCTCTGCTCCTTCTCCTTGTCTCTCTCGGCACAAGCGAGCAAAGGGAACAGTTTCTGAGTGGCTGCTGTGACCGTGTGGGCTCACAGCCCAAACCTCACGCCGCTGCTCGCCCACCAGCCCGGCCCGGCCCGGCCCCCGTGTCGTGCGGGGTCTCAGTGGAGCACACAGAAGCGGGTCAGGGTGTCACAGGTCTCTAAACACTGTGCCCGAGCTGCCGCCGCGCCGTACCCAAGCCACCTCATGCCGTGCCCGAGCCACCCCTCGCCACCCCTCGCCGTGCTTGAGCCACCCTGTGCCGTGCCCGAGCCGCCGTGGGGGTGGGGGACTGGAGGGGTCAGGTTTGTATGGGAGTTTCTTTCCCTTTAACATCCACCAGTCCCATGAGAGAGGGACAGTGCTCCTGGACAGCCCCAGAGGGCGGAGGAACAGAAGCCTCCTCCCAGCACACAGTCTGCCTCGCTTTCGTGAGGCAGTCTCCCCGTTCAGGGACCTCCCCGCAGGGCGGGGTGAGTCCCGCCCCACAGGCACCATGGCACCGCCCCTCAGCAGAGCAGACTCAAACTGGGCATGTCTCAGCCAGCTGAGCTTGCAGACGGCTAAATCATATTTGCGAAAAAATTGCTTCGGAAATGGGCGAGGTCGTGAAGCAGAACTTGTGATACAGAGAGGATTCACTGTATATACAACTTCATATGACTTTTACATTAGTCCTATGAAAGGGAAAATAAGGGATGTAATTAATGCTATTTAAAACTTGTCTTCCAAGTGTTTCTTTATGCAGAATAAAGAACCCACACATATCTTTTGCAAGATCAAACTTCATCTATAGAACAAGAGAGCTGACTTTCCTTTAGACAACATATACAACAGGTATCCCCAGACCAGTGGGGAGAAACAAAACTGGAATATTACACTGCAGTTATAAAACCAGCTGAGAGAACAGAAGTAGAGTTTTACAAAATACAAGAGCCAAAACCCAACTTCCTGAGTCCCCTAAAAGAAATGTCAATATGTTGTCTACTGTACTTTTCATTATCACTTCATGGTTTAGTTCTTGTTTTTGCTCCATGACCTTTCTCCATCCCCCTTTTATGTTACGTCTTTGGGTCTCAAATATGTTAATGCATTTATCATACACTTTAGGGACATCTTCAAATAGCAACAACTTGTATGAGTGCTTTAAATTATCCTGACTAACACAAGCATGATTTGAGATGCTTCTGGCCTGAACCATCAATGAAGTTACACACCATTAGAGGTGGAATTTGCCTGCACAATTTATTCCAAAGCAGCGTGGAACACACATAAAAATGGCTGCCGTGCAGTTTTGCTTTCCAGAGATGTCTAAGGCTGCAACAAGTTCACCATTTCTACAGCTCTAACATAGAAAGCACACATCTGAAAGAGAAGCTAAAGCAGCCAACACCAAAGAGGCGACTGAATACACAACTTTTGCTGTGTAGTTACTTTATGATACATAACACAGTCATGCTCGTGCTTAAACACACACAGACAAAACTCAGTGACATTGTAGGAACTAAGCTTCATTCAACTGTAACAATTTCTTTAGCTTTCTGATTCCCCCCCCAACTCCTTGCACATGGTATTTTTTTAACTTATACATTATTAATTATGCAATGTCACAGCTAGACAGCCTACTTGAAAAAGCTTGTCAGTCATCATCTACCTCAGTCATAGTAATATACCTATAGAAAGATTCATCATTTTCAGAAAGACAACAGACAGTAGAAGATAACATTGACAATTGGGCCTTATTGAGTGCACTGCCAGCACTTAAATTACTAATGCTAATAAAGAATGAGTAGTATGAAATAAACTACAACTTCTGTATCATCTGCATCACAAGCAATCAAATACATAATGGAAAGAACTAATTAAATTATGTTTGTTGCACATAAAATTATTAACACAAGGTAAAAAATAATTTATTTTTAAACATATAGAAACAAATGTATTCTGTATCATTACTCACCTGCAGTGCTGACATGACAGTACCCTTTTCAAACACCTTGCATGACAGTTAAGATTATGCTGCAGTAACTGGAATTTTCAGTGCTGCCATACCAGAGCGCATGCAAGCACTAAACCATTTCAGGACAGGTAATAAACACCCTTCAAAGTCTTCTAAAGACATTCCTCCACATCTATCATGCACTGCGTTCTGGACTGTCAACATACCAAGTCCCATGTTGCAGCAAGAGGAGGTGCACAGAGATCTCACTTACCATGATTTCCAGCTGTCACGCATGAAGAGCAGGCATGGGGTCAGGCTTAGGCAAACTACACAAGGCAAGGTTCCCAACTCTGAGGCTATCCCCAGAATTATCACAAATAGAGGAGACAGAAAGAGAAGGTCAAGGAAAAATAAAAGTAGTAAAATTACAGATCCAGATAGCATTACTTTGAAAGTTCTTCAGATACTTGCAATGTGAAATTGCTGAACTAGAGAATGTACCTGATGCTAAAAGTGGTCTCATGAGTAAACATCAGAGCAAATGATCAATCTATAAACAAATAATAGAAGATTTTCCTGTACACTACCTGTCATTTGGCAGTTACAGATGATCACCCCTCCCATATTATCCTATTCTTTAATTTGAATACTTGTCAAAAACTGGGAAAAAATCACATAACAACTTATAGATTTTCGTAATAATGGAGCAATGCTTTATTGTTCATAGTTGAAATGTTATTTGTAAAAACTAGCGTTGATTTGCCTCTGGTAAAACTCAACTGTGAACTGTGCCTTCTTGATTTTACTTTTCATTAGGCAAATTGCCAAGCAGTCCTTTGTTTTCCTTATTCTATAATGGTCCAGAACCTACTGAAGAACATTTCATTATTAAAACTCTAAATAGATTTTCCTGTTCGAAGACTGAGGAGAGGTCTAGAGGATTTGGACTGTAACATGATAATGTTAGAAAGTTGTCAAGCTGTCAAAATGTAAAGTACTCCAAGTACTGAAGTGTGGGGGTTTATGTGTTTGTTTCCACTGATATTAGAAGAGTTACATTGCCCAAACTCTTTTACTTCCTTTCAAAAATGCTCATCTCACTGCTCATCAGAAACTGGATATGACTCTGGGAGAGATTTTGAACACCAATTCAAACGAGCAATTTGACTGTAACAAAGGCATTCAGGCATGAAAGTGGTCATATAGTGGGAATGTCTGCTTCAATGTGATCTTGACAACACTTTGGTGAGGGAAATAGAAAAGCATTACTGTTCTTATTTTATAGTGCAAGAGAGAGTAGAGAAGATGACTTTTCTCAAGGCAAATGGGAATACAAAGCAAAAAATGCTATTATACATTAACAATTTTAGACTATCCTGTTCAACAGTTCTTTTGGTATCTTTCACTTGTATGAATTAAAAAATAAATAAAAGCAAATGAGAAAACAAACCAGAGCCCTTAGGCTAAATTTTACAAATTTGGCTCTAAGTGAGTTATTAACTTATGAAAAATACTGAAGCGTGTAGAAAATCTATTATTGTGACAAAAATTTCTCAAGCATATAAATTGGCAGTGCATTAAGATACTGTGGTGATATGACCAGAACAAGAGGACATGGCCTCAAACTACACCAGGGTAGGTTTAGGCTGGATGTTAGGAAGAGGTTTTTCACAGAGAGAGTGATCTCTCACTGGAATGGTCTGCCCAGGGAAGTGGTGGAGTTGCCATCCCCGGAGGTTTTTAAGAAAAGACTGGATGAGGAACTCAGTGACATGGTCTAGACGATGGGAGGCTTGGATGGGTGGAGTGTGGTGCCTATGGCTTCAGGGTTTTGGGTTCGATCCCTAGGTAGGCACTCACTTGGGAGTTGGACTAGATCCTGTGGGTCCCTTCCAACTCAGAATAACCTGTGAACCTGTGACTGCAGTAATGATGTAAACAGTATGTGGAGAGACCATTTTTATACCAGTGTGAGGAGAGCCAGGAAGATTGGTATCTTGTGATCCTTTTGGATACCATCTCAGAGCTCAACCCAACATAGACGCTTCAGTTGTTAAAATACTTAACATCACTTAATATACACAATGACAAGGCATTTTTTGCTAAGTCAGGAAGAGTTTGTCACATACTGCAGTAGAAAACTTGAGCCCTAAGTGAAAGTGCAATTGAATTAATGGATAGATGGGGCCCCACCCTGAAGAACTAAATGAAAGAAAGTTTTAATTATTTCAGTGGGACTTGGACCAGGACTTTTAATCATAGAGCTGGGAGAATAGCCAGAAAACATCTATACAAACTGCAATTCATATATTATATTAACTCTTCTCCTTCTCCATTATATCCACTGCTCTGAACACTCACATACACAAAGTGCCAACACTGTTCCAGGGACAGTAAGAATACGATACACGTGGTCCCTGCAGATTCAGCGCAAGTGCTTTTTCAGCAGCCTCACTCTCCTTTTATATTTTCAAATACAACGACAAAGAATTTACACATCTGCCCAGGCTAATGTGTGTATACATATATGGCTTCTTGCCTTTCATCTTACATTTTATGCTGATAGAATAACAATGCAGAGGATCATAAATGGAAGTAGCACTGTTTAAAACTAGTAAAGGCACAAGGGGAGTAGCAAAAATAAAAGTCTTATTTAAAGTATGTTTTTCCCCTGGTATGTAATCCATACAACAATAACAAGTCAACACAAACAACACTGAGGATCTCCTCCAATGTAGACAATGTGATATCTAAAACGGCAACAAAAATCACAGAATCACAGAATCACAGAATATTCTGAGTTGGAAGGGACCCACAAGGATCATCGAGTCCAACTCTTAACACTGTGTCCCTGGTGGGAATCGAACCCGGGTCTCCCACACGCTATGTGGGGACACTTACCACTGTACTAAAGTGGATGTGGACGCCAATCCTAGGACTTATTTTCGACTTGTCAGTTCTTCAGATGCTGCTAATTGCTTCAGTTCAGTAGAATTCTGCATTTGGAAGTCTGGCCCTAACTTTATGAAATTGCAGGAAGAAATGTCAAAGACAAGCTTGGCTCTATCACAATGCTGCCATTAAACTACCTGTAAAAGACTTCGCTAGCAAATAGTAAGGGCAAAACCTTTTCAGCTCCTGTCCAGCCCAGGGAAAATTAAACTTGTTTTCAATTAAATAAAATTAATGTGTGTAAGTTGAAAATTTTCAAATTCAATTCCAACAGAAATATCAGTGAGTACTGTAATGTACATGTCTGCATCTTGGAAAAAGTATAGTAGCTCTGAAAATATCTGGGCAGACTAGAGTCAATATGCAATCAAAGCCCTGTAGTTCTCTTTGTGAAAGTTCCCAACAGCAACAAGTTCCACATTTGTCAGCTCAATTTAAATAGCATTGCAGTGAAAACTGCAGGGTTTGGGATGTTATACAGTCATACCTCCAAATTTGCGAGGAATGGGTCTCCCGAGGGTCTTGCGAACTGTCTAATTCGCAAACACATGTAGATTATTAATATGCATACAGGCCACACCCATGGCTCCACCCCCACCACTCTGGAGCGCTGGGGAGTGTTTTCCCCTCCTCCTCACGGGCTCTCATAGCACAGGGGAGCAAAGGGAACCGTTTCTGAGTCCCCTCTGCCTGGGGAGACCCCTGGGGAATCCCTGAGATTCTCTTCGGCCACTCTGCCACTTCCACAGCTGCCTCCGGGCTGCTGCCACCACTCATGTTTGCACTGCCTCTGCGGTGGGGAAGCTCCAGGGCCGTGGTGGAGAAGGGGTGTCCCTGGGGTCTGATTTGCTCTCCTGGAGCCTGGGAAACCTTAACTTTGCAACACTGCGACACCTGGGGACCCTTATGGTAGGGCGTGGGGTCAGAGTTTCCTTCCTTTTAACTTCAGCATCTACAATAAGTATATCCGCCAGCCCCTAGTGTCAGAGAGGCAGCACTGGCCATATGAACCCAGCAGAACAGCGCTTCCCCCTGCTGCAACAGGGGGAAGGCATAGGGGAACGGGAGCCTTCTTCTGGCACAGCAGCTGTGGTGGCAGCATGGGCACATCCCGCAGCTGCCCCATCCCATCACACAGCACTTACCCCACTATGACCATGGTCAGCCCAGCCCCACTTTTGTGAGGCCCTTTCCCTGGGGTTATGTCATCACCAGGTGCACAGATGGCATCACCTTCCCTGCCTGTAGCTACGGAGACAGTAATACATGCCCAGTGGGGGTCAGTCCTTCAGCTGGGCTTAGAGTAACAGAGGACACCATGACTTATGGCAGTGATATGCTGGGTCTCAGCAGCCACCTGGGGCATACTGTGGCATGAACCTTCTGCAGTAGGGACTGGACATGGAGACACACAGGAGTGGGGCAGGAACCGCGGCGTGGTGCCATGGCACTATAAACACCACAGTGAGTGGGAGGCACTGCACGCCCTCCGCAAAAGGCCACAGGGAGTGCCGGCGCTGAATCTCAGTGAAGCAGAGACACTGCACATGTGTCCACTGGGAAGCTCCATGAATCACTGAGACAGATTCACAGGGAAAATTTCTTGCGAACCAGCAAGGTTGCAATGGAGAAGTCTCAATGCACCGAGACACGACTGTATTTTGTGTTTCTTGCAGTCCTGGCATGAAAACCATTTGTAAGTCATTTTTCTTCCCTACAGAGTCTAAAAAGATTGTTCACTATGTGAGTGATTTAGCAGAGGATTTAATTCGTATCTGTGTCATTAGCTCACTGATTACATACCAGATGACTGGAAATTGGCTTATGTGACTCCCATCTACAAGAAGGGCCAGAAAGAATCATAGATTCATAGGTACACAGGATATTCAGATTTGGAAGGGACCCACAAGGATCTCAACTCCCAAGTGAACACCCACACGGTGAGTGAAGCCACAACCCCGGAGCCATGGGAACTATGCTCTGTCCATCTGAGCATCCCATTATCTAGACCATGTCACTGAGTTCCTCATCCAGTCTTCTCTTAAACACCTCCAGGGATGGCAACTCCACCACCTCCCTGGGCAGAACATTCCAATGAGGGATCAAGCTCTCTGTGAAAAAGCTCCTCTTAACATCCAGTCTAAACCTCCCCTGGTGTAGCTTAAGGCCGTGTCCTCCTCTTCCAGTATTGGCAGCCTGAGAGAAGAGATTTATACCCACCTAGCTGCAACCTCCCTTCAGGTAGTTGTAAAGAGCAATGAGGTCACCTCAGAACCTCCTCTTCTCCAGGCTGAACAGCCGTTGTTCCCGCAGCCACTCCCCATAGGGCTTGTTCTCCAGTCCTTTCACCGTCCTTGTCACCCTTCTCTGGACCCTCGCAAGCAGTTCAACATCCTTCTTAAATGGGGAGACTGGATCTGGACACAGTACTCAAGATGTGGTCTGACCAGTGTTGAGTACAGGGGAAGAATAACTTCCCTAGTCCTACTGGCCACACTGTTCCTAATAGAGACCAGGATGCCATTGACCCTTTTAACCATCTGGGCACACTGCTGGCTCATATTAAGTTTCCTGTCAATCATAACTCCTAAATCCCTCTCCATTTCACCACTCTCCAGCCACTCATCGCCTGGTCGACAGCGATGCATGGGGTTGTTATGTTCAAAGTGAAGAACCCGGCACTTAGACTTGTTAAATCTCATATTATTGGAATCTGCCCATTTCTCTAGCCTGTCAAGGTCCCTCTGAAGGGCCCTTCTATGCTCCGGCAGTTCAACATTTGCCCCCAGCTTAATATCATCTGCAAACTTGTTAATGTTGGACTCAACTCCTCCATCCATATAATGTCATGTGTTAATGGGTTAATACATAGTATCTGGTTTTCTTTCTGAATTTTTTTCATTTTCTCATGGGGTGGGGGCATGGCAGCACCCATGGTGCGGCCCTCCCAGCACCTGCCCGGCCCCACACCCCATCGCTGCTGTAACACTGCGAGCCGCAGGAGGGCAGAGCTGGTGCTGGCAGCATGATGGGGGTGAGGGAGGCGGCCAAATGGAGCAGAGTGGCGCAATGGATGGGTCCTGGGCTGCCGCAGCACACCGCAGAGGTGACACGCCCCCCATGTTACCTGCCGGGGCCACCTGGCCACGTGAAGGTCTACCATGACCACAACTGGACCACCGGCTCTTCTGGAATTAGTGGAAAAATAGACAAGATTGACGTCTCAGAGCTGCATCCCATTAGGCAGAAATAAAATGATGTAGAAGGGACAGTGGAGGCTTTTAAAAGTTACAGCGCCAAGAAATTTGCCCTTTCTGCTGGGACCACCTCCAGAGAAAGATTGTCCCACACTGAGCAATTTCACTGTGGAACTCTTCCCTCCTCCCAGCTGTCTGCCCCTACAGCAGACACGTGGCAGGTTCTCCAGCAGCACAATCAACACCCAATCCTCCTCCTCCACTTACCCAGCGGGAAAAAGGACAGTAGACAAACAACTCTTTGGGTTTTTTCCCCTTCCCTTTTCCCTCTCCCAATCAGATTGTTTTATTCCCTATTATTATTATTTCTTCTCTTTGTTTGTCCCTTCCCCTTTCCCCCCCCCCTCCATCCTCTCAGTTAGGAGGGAGTGGGAATCATTCACATATAGGTAGACAAATAAAGATTTTATTTCCTTTTTTTATTTCAACCCACCCTGCCTAGTGTTCTATTTTATGTAATTTTGAAGATAAACCATAGCCGTTTTCTATAAACGAAGACAATCTCATACTATTAGAATCTACCCATTCTAATCTGTCAAGGTCCCTCTGAAGGGCCCTCCCTACCCTCTGGTAGTTCAACTTTTGCCCCCAGCTTGTTATCATCTGCAAACTTGCTAATGGTGGACTCAATTCTCTTGTCTATATCATCAACAAAGATATTAAACAGTGCCAGGCCAATCACTGATCCCTGTGGGACTCCACTAGTGACCAGCCGCCAGCTGGATGTGGCACACACTCTGTGTTCATCCATCCAACCAATTCCTAACACAATACAGAATGCTCCTATCCAATCCATGCTCTGAGAGTTTCTTCTGAAGCTTACCATGGGAAACTGTGTCAAAGGCTTTGCTAAGGTCCAAGTACACAACATCCATGGCCTTTCTATCGTCAACCAGGTGAATGGCCAGTTCATAACAGGAGATCAGGTTGGTCAGGCAGGACCTACCTCCCCTAAATCTGTGCTGACTAGGTCTAACGTCATGGTTATTTTGCAGATACTGCATAATAACATTCAGGATTATCTGCTCCATGCCTTTACCTGGGACTGAGGTCAGGTTGACAGGTCTATAATTACCCAGATCATCTTTCTGACCCTTCTTGTGGATGGGTGTCACATTAGCTAATTTCCTTCCAACTCAGAATATTCTGTGCTACTGTGATTAAGACTGTGAAAGAGTCATTTGAAAGAAACTAGTATTGTAGACTCATAGTACCACATAATAGTTTGGGTCAGAAAAGCCCTTAAGGATCAACTAATTCCAAGCCATCTGCCATGGGCAGGAATACTTTTCACTCAGATGGGCTGAGAGTCCCATCCCACCTGGCCTTGAACACTTCCAGGGATGAGGCATCCACAACTTCTTAGGGCAAACTGTCCCAGTGTTCACCACTCTCACAATAAAGAACTTCTTCTTAATATCTAATCCATGTACATCAATCCCACACTGTTTTACAGAATGAGTTTAGCATGGATAAGGATCAACTGTAAATTGTTCCATAATGACTCATGGGTTAGCGAGATTTGTTTTAAACAGAACATTCCTGAGGGGTAAAGTAAACCTGCCTTTAACTGAGTCTTATCTGGAAAAGAAAGAAAAAGGAGCATTTAGCTGCTTACCTGGCTTGCACTGGGGTATTTTTTAGCTCCTCTTCATAATCTTGTGACATCAGATAATTATTTCAACATAGTTCTGTAGGCTAATTAAATGGAAAATTCAGACAAAATATGTCCTTAGAGAGTAGTAGCTGATGATCAGTAAAATCTTGATAACAAGGGAATAATCACTCCTTATCTTTTCAAGACAATTTGAGAAGTTTGAGAAATGTTCGGTTAGACAGCACAAAGTTTTTTATATTCTGACTTCCAAATGTCGTTCTCAAGTATATTGAAAAACTAAAAGGATAAGATATTTTCATGTTAATAAAAACTACAGGTATCACCTCAAATTTGCAAGCAATATCTTCAATTTTCAATGTGAGGAAAAACATAGAATCTCTTTATATATATGTACTATATACATATATACTGCATAGATATATATATACAAACACATACATACACAACACTCTGGCAGAATCCCTTGAAAACACACTTTACTCCAAGAAAAAAAATGTTCTTGTATTTTTCCTGTGGTCTTACAGCTTCAGTGGAATAAGGTAATACCTGGCTCTTAAATGGAAAATAATATTAAGAAAAAAATCAGCACACCATCATCTGGCTTTGCAGCTTTGCTAATTCCACATCCCTGATGACCTCATGAAGATCACAAGCTTGTGGCTACCTTTCTCTGCCACTGACATGAAAAAGTTTTACAAATACAATATTCTAAAACAAATATGTAGAAAGAAAGAAAAAGAGGTCATGAAAGGTTATAATTTTTGGATACTGCTGGTGACATTTCTATTGCACTAAGAAGAAGGCAAAGGGAACATCTCTAAATATTTCAAGCCAGATAAATGGGCTTTTGTCCATATGGTGCCCAACACTTGACAGAGAAACCAGGAAACTGTCTCCTGGTTTAAATCCAGTTCCTCACCACGCCAGCCACTACATCACATAACCCTTTCAAAACTGTACTAATTCATTTCGATAAACTGAAGCACAAATACTGTGTCATCAAAACATATTGGTTGAAAATGCAATAACCTTTTACTTATTCATAGGAGTATAATGTCTGAACTTTTCAGTTGTAGCTCAGTAGATACTTTGATGAATCAAACAGTGTGCACATACCAGAGTGCATTGCATTAATTTAGTTTCAAGGTGACAAGGGAATGAATTATAACGATTAAGCCTGTATTCAAAAAAATAATGCTGAAAAATCCCAGCCAGATAGAAATGCTCAAGAGCAGTATTCTAAAAGAATAGCTGTGGATCAACTAGCATCAAAGAAAGAGATCTGTGGAAATCCATCCAGTGGTTTATATGCATATTTTCAGCTTATTTGTAGATGCTATCCAACACCTTGCCGAGATTAAGGCAGAAGCTCACTCTTCTTTACCTTCTTTTTATCCTACCTGTAGGGATTTCACTTACTTGTTCTGTCTAGTTCAGGAAAAAAGCATGCAGAAGTGCAATTAAACAGCAATACTGTGGAAGATTTCTTCACGAAGAGGATATATACATTTCTAATAAGAAGGAAGCCATGCATATTTTCCAAAGATTTTTGACACTATAATGGGATCCATTTCAGATTTCCAGCAGCAGTGTACTTCTTCAAAAACCTTTTAATCATCTTCACTGCTGGCAAGACATCTGTTGGAAGCTTTGGAAAACTGAGAATGAAAAAGCTTACAACTCTACAGAAATCACTAATAGAAAGTGAGAAATAAAAACTGCATAGTATTACGTACTGGAAACTTCAAAATGTGCTGATAATAAATGGAATCTGGCTAGAAACAGTTTGGAGTTCAAGTCCTGCAGTCAGCATCTCCAGAGCTAGGCAAATCAGTTCCTACAAGAATTTAAGAATCTACCTACTCTGCAACCCCTGTCTGAATTGCTGCAACCCCTGTCTGAACCCCCCCAAAAGGTAAAAAATTACCTTTTATTCATGTAGAGAACCTACTGCCCTTTTTCCCCAACATATTCCTATTTCTTCTCTTCTCTTGCCACATTTCCTGATCTTACATTTTCTTCAGTTGTCATAGAACCTGTTATTATGTCACCCTGATGCCTTTCCTGCCAAATGAAATTCAGTGTTCCCAGAAAATGCTGTTCTAGATGGGAAGTCCACAAAAGCAAAATCCCAAAACGAGAGTTTCAAGGTCAGCAATGTCTAGGACATTCGCAGAAGTTCTTTTGCTCCTGCATGAGAAAACATGAAGTATGTATGGCCCCCAGGAGCTGGAGAGGTGCTGAAGGCATCTGGAAAGTAAAGGTCAGATTGAAGTTTGTTGAGAAGAGACTGTCTTAAGTCCTTGCACATTAGAGACATTAAAATTCAGGTTATAATCTTCATTCGAATGGATCACATTTAAAGACCTTTATGAGCAATTCCATTCCATTGGGAGTTTCCGTACTGTAAGACTGTCCTCAGTCCTCTCACCACAGCTGGTCTTATGTCCTATAAACTGTGAAAAATAATCAGTTTTGAAATTTTACCCAAGTTACATTTGCAACCATCATCTTACATTATTAAACAATTGCAAGCTAAACAGAAACCTAGTCCCCATTTTCTAATAAAAAGGAGCTTAAAATCCCTGTAGATGTTGACAAACTCAAAAGCTACAGTGGAGTCAAACAATGAGCCTCTTGAGTTTGGGGAACTGAATGAAAATTTAACTCCCCAAATCTAGAACATCTGCTAAGCACTGTGCCCCCTATATGGGTAGTCATCAAAAGAAGTAGTGGTCATGTCGTACTCTGCCCAGAAAAGTAAGGAACAGTTTCCCATCCCTTTGGCAACACCATGGACACCCTAAGAGAGCCTGTTCTTACATATTAAACCAGAAAAGTTAAAGAGAAACCTGCTATTTCCTTATATTGTGTAAATCTAATACTAAATTTTTATTTTAACAAAACATATTAAAAAAAATAATGGTTGCATCAAAACTGCAGAGCAGATTTAAAAAGAAATCTAAAGAGGTATGTATTTATTTGTTTAAAAATACCAAAAAAGAAATGTACTTAGGTGACACACTGAAATATAGACACAAATTTGTATTTGGAATTTACGTTTTGTAAAATACCCACAGGTATTTATTAATAGATAAACACAAACACAAAACTTCACTAGTGAAGTATTTTCCATGCAGATGATAACCAGACTTATCGTTATATGATGTGATTTATAGCAGAGGAGTAAGAACAGCAAATCTGAAAACATTTAGTTATTTGCACCAACACATGGAGAAACAGATACATTTCAGCTGAATTACAGTGTGCACTCACCATTATGTCTGTGATGATTCAGTAGTGAAACTAAGTTCAACTCTGTGAGCTTCCAAGATAAAGCTGAACAAGAAGTAATTTTCCTGCCCCACAAAACTTCTAAACATTTGAAGACTGTTATGTTGTCTCAGGTTAAACCCAAGACCCTCAATATGTCTACCAATAAAATAGCAGAAAAACGATGGGAGCAGGAAACCTTTCCATTATTGCTCTGCGCCTCAGAGAAGGGAGATAACCTTTAGACACTAGCACGCTTTGGAGGCTGCAGAGTTAACCTTTTCCAGGATCAGGAATGATGTATATGTCAGGTTAAAACTGCAGCCCTTCTTCACTCCTTGTCACCTAGAATTGCCAGAAAGTCCAAGTCCTTAGATGAGAGTCTACTAAGGCTCGAGCCTTTGATTCCTAAACTGAAATATGTTCAGAGCTCAGGCTCCTGTTCTGGTGGATAGAGTCAGGCAGCATTTAGACATCAGTAAAGATTTAGTCATACTTTCCCCCTCTGAGAACTGTGAAGCTAATCCACTTTAGTACAGTGGTCAATGTCCCTGCCTCTCACGCGAGAGACGGGTTCGATTCCCGCCCAGGAGGCAGTGGTGCCGTTTAAGAATTGGACTCGATGATCCTGGTGGGTCCCTTCCAGCTCAGAATATTTTGTGAAACTATTAACTATTACCTTGCTCATTTCTGCCCTGCAATGCCACTCTAGATAACTCCTCCAAAGATAATTCCTCACTGGTACACAGCAGATTGGAACCAGGATAACAATTTTGTTTTGACCCTTCCTGATCCCTGAGGTGAGAATTAATTTCTTCAAATGTGAAAAAGATGAGCAAATGGTTATTACAAGTATGAACAGGCAAATAGATAATTAGAGCTTTACTCACTCTCCTCTGTGTGTGGAGTTAGTTATGAAAGTTACAGACTGTACCCATTGACTTGTTCCTCCCTTGGTTCAGAAAAAATGTCCTTGCTTCAAATGCTGACTGATTAAAACACTAGGTCATACCTAGTGGGATCCCACTGTAAATAGATCTCCAAGTACACTTTTGTGTGCCCCTCAGCAGGTAAATCAACCTTCAGCTGTGCCTAAGATATGGGACACCAGAGCAATGTGTGCAATTGCTATAAAAGAGACCTTTACAATCTCAAATGAGACGTTGCCAATCCTCTGCTAAATTTCATGGGATAATTTAAAACATATGCAAATAGACGAATGGCTCAAAATTCCTTTGGATTCT
The DNA here is from genome assembly GCA_013390025.1 of Pitta sordida. Classification (NCBI taxonomy): domain Eukaryota; kingdom Metazoa; phylum Chordata; class Aves; order Passeriformes; family Pittidae; genus Pitta; species Pitta sordida. The sequence goes on from WEKX01007989.1 coordinate 41,486, forward strand.
GTTCTGAAGACAGCATGCCATCAATTGCTTCTAGCACTTTAACATGCCGAAAATTACAGTAGATGTGATCCCTGAAGTATAGTAGCGATTAATCATTTGGGGAGGGGGAGAATAATTTGCTGTTTAAAATTTCTTCCTTTCTTGAAGGTGCACCCCCTAGGCCACTAGTGTCGCAAGTGATGATCACAAAGGAGAGGCAGGTAGTAAGCTGACAGAAAATACTAAGACAGAGAAGTGTTCTCCCCATGCCTTAATTCTCAAGGCAAATCAAATAAATAAATGATTTTGCCTATAAAATCTCAGTTATGCTGAACATTTCTGAGGTGCTGAACTGCATCTAATATCCACTTGTTTGGTGTAGTAACTTCATATCGAAAACCATTTTTTAAGTAGGAATATTCCAAGAGCTTGTTACTTTTATGAGCCGGAAGACTAAATAAATAAAACTGACATATAAAAATCCCATGTGTACAACTTTATGTATCCCTCATTTTCAAATTCAGACTCAGTTTACGAATACAAATAGGAAACAGGAAAGGTGCCACTCAGAAATGAAGTAAAATAAAATTTCATACACAACAGATCTCCATAGGTGTTACCTGGAGTCAAGCAGTAGTACAGTGTTCAGGTATTTTAAAATTGCATTATCTAACAAATACCTGCAGTGTGTCTACACTACAGTTTTATCCCTTCTACTGTAATTAATTTAGCCACTGGGGGGAGAGGGGGGAGGGGAAATAAAAAGAAGAGATAATAGTAGATTAGAATTTGAAATCAGTAATACACTTCTGAGCTTTTAACTTTATTAAAAAAATCAAAATGTAAATCAGGATACATCATGTAATAAAGTATGTGACCTGAACAACAAAGCTTTTATGCATTCATCTGAGAGTTCACAGGTTCACAGGTTATTCTGAGTTGGAAGGGACCCACACGATCATCTAGTCCAACTCCCAAGTGAACGCCCACCCAGCGATCAGGCCCACAAGCATGGAACCACAAGCAACATGCTCCGTCCATCCAAGCCTCCCACAAGCTAGAGCATGGCACCGAGCTCCTCATCGAATCTTCTCTTACCTCCAGGGATGGCAAATCCACCACCTCCCTGGCCAGAACATTCCATTGAGTGATCACTCTCTCTGTGAAAAACCTCTTCCTAACATTCAGTCTAAACCTCCCCTGGTGTAGTTTGAGGCCATGTTCTCTTGTTCTGGTGCTGGCAGTCGGAAAAAAGAGATTCACACCCACCGGGCGGCAACCTCCCTGCAGGTAGTTGTAAGAAGCAATCAGGTCACCTCTGCGTCTCCTCTTCTCTAGGCTGAACAACCCCAGTTCCCGTAGCTGCTCCCCATGGGCTTGTTCTCCNTCCACGGCCTTTTTATCATCAGCCAAGTGAGTCACCACATCATAAAAGGAGATCAGGTTGGTCAGGCAAGACCTGCATCTCTGAAATCCATGGTGACTAGTTCTAATGTCATGGTCACTTTTCAGTTACTGCGTAATAGCACATGGGACTATCTGTTCCATGACTTTGCCTGGGACTGAGGTCAGGCTGACAGGTCTGTAATTACTCGGATCATCTTTCCTGCTTTTCTTGTGGATGGGTGTCACATTAGCCAATTTCCAGTCTTGTGGTACATCACCAGTAAGCCAGGACTGTTGGTAAATTATGGAGAGTGGCTTAGCGAGTTCATCTGCTGGTTCTTTCATCACCCTCGGATGGATCCCTTCTGGTCCCATGGACTTGTGAGGATCCAAGCCACTCAGCAAGTATCTAACTACTTCCACCTGGATTACAGGGGGGTTATATTGCACCCCAACTCCTTCCGTCAGCCCACTAGTCCAGTTGTCCTGCAGGCAATCTGTCTTACTATTAAAAAGAGAGGCAAAGTATGTATTAAGTATTTCTGCCTTTTCCTCATCTCTACTCACTATGTTCCCCTTTGCATCCAATAAGGAGTGAAGGTTGTTGCAGCCTCTCTTTTTACTGTTGATGTATTTATAGAAACATTTCTTATTGTCCTTAACAGAAATGGCTGGTTGGAGTTCCATCCGGACCTTTGCCTCTCTAGTTTTTCTCCAGCATGACTTGACAACTTCCTTAAACACACCCTGACTTACCTCCCCCTTTTTTCGAAGGCTATACATCCTCCTTTTTTCCCTTAGTTCTTTCAGGAGCTCTTTGCTCATCTAGGCCGGTCTTCTGCCCCTTCGACTCGTTTTTTAGCACACTGGGACCACCTGCTCCTGCGTCTTCATGAGCTCATTCTTAATGTATGTCCAGCCTTCCTGGACCCCCCTGCCATTAAGGGCTGTTTCGCATGGTATCCTCCCAATTAAGTTCTTGATCTAAAACAAACCCAGTTAGATAAAAATTGTTTGAGGTATGATTAAGGATTTCTCTCTACACTAAACAGCACAATAATGCATCTCTGATGGTAGAAACCACCTTCCAAGTTCCGGGGGGACACTTAATAGATGGGTAAATGGGTAGAAATTTCCTTTTTTTCATATTCCGTAAAGAAAAGTAATTTTTGCATAGGTAAGTCTCTTCTCACATTGCAATAGATGAAATTATTTTTATAAATAATAAATGGAGGAAGAAATTACTGAAAGGTAATCTCCCCAATAGATAGGATTGACTTTGTGAGTGATTTTACAACAGCTTAAAGAAAAAAGTAACCTTTGTTTGCAGTAGCTTAATAAAAAGACTTGCCTTTTGTCTAATGTCAAGATGCTCAGTACACATGGTTGGCTTTGTTTCTACATACACAGGATTGCAATATTCTCACACTCAGTACATATGTGTTATCCTGATGTAGGCATGTGCTTGCCCAGTAATAGTAAAACACTTTTGTGACTAGCTGGAATCAGGAAACACTTTTGAGGTTTGGCCGTATTTGTAAAAACAATTTTTTTCAGACAAAAGGCTGCAATTAGAAAAAAGATATGTGTTCTGAAGAGATTTCTAAAGAGCATTAATCTAGGTCAGCATTAATTCAGTCTCAAATGGGATTCAGCTTCATTTCTGCATCTTTCCACTGAAATGCTCATTTTAACAAAGCTTTGAGAAACCCATAAGATGGCGTAAATAGTCTTTCCAATTTATAGAATGGGATTTAGAAAGAGTTGCTGCCAATATTCTGCAACCCATGTTAGCTTTCCATTTTAATTCTATAATTCATATAGACACAATGAGACACTGAAATACATAGAATACATAGAATAATACAGTGCCAATCTCAGTGAGAAAAAACAAAAAAACATTGAAGCTTTTCTCGGAATATTTTTCTTAGTATGGAGTCTTGCTTTTTCAAGATAACTGGAAATAAAACATGTAAGCATCAAAATCAGAAAAAGGCTTCATGACATTTATGTATTTCTCCTGCTAGAGGTACCATACCAGCATTACTCTGTGCTTAAAACCTAAGCTTGACATTGAAGTATTCTATCAAATTAGTAATAACTCCTTGTTTGGTTTACTTAGAAACGCAAAGCACAGAGACAATTTGACTCAATTGGTTTTTAGAAAGGACATGTCTCACTCATTTACACTTTAGTTACATTATTACTTGTCTATAAACTGGGCCATCAGGATTTCTCAACAATTTGCAAATAATTTCAATTCTTCCCATCCCAAAAAATGCACACTTAACTACCACATGGAAGAACCTAATTCCTCTATCAGCTACGTATTTCCACAGGTTCACAGGTTCACAGCTTATTCTGAGTTGGAAGGTACCCACAGGATCATCTAGTCAAACTCCCAAGCAAACACCCACCCAGGGATCAGGCCCACAAGCATGGAACCATGGGCACCACACTCCATCCATCCAAGCCTCCCACCGTCTAGACCATGTCACTGAGCTCTTCATTGAGTCTTCTCTTAAACACCTCCAGGGATGGCAACTCTACCACCTCCCTGGGCAGACCATTCCAGTGGGAGATCACTCTCTCTGTGAAAAACCTCTTCCTAGCATTTCCAAATGCTTCACTGTAAATTGCAAGTATATCTCACCAACAAAGATGACTTTTTTTCCTAGAAAATCATCTTATTTATCATTTAAATATCTACATATTAAACATTTTCATTGAGGCAGATTTTAAAACATTAATTTACTTTCACTACCTCTTACAACATGGACTTTCCTTAACAATAAGAATTAAGCAGAAATATCTTTTTCCGTCACAGTGTTTACAACGTAAACTCTTCTGCCTGGAAGTATCCGTGCATGTTAAATTTAACATTTACTTTTGGCCTTCCAAAACCCTGACTTTGTTTTAGCAAATTTCTAGAAGACACTCACATGTTCTGAAAAGCTGACATATTCAAGCAACAGCAGTCAAAAGGTTGTGATGCTTAACATGTAAGTGTATCATAAAATCAAGCTTGAAGGGGTTTTGGAAAAAGAAATATAGAATACAATTTATGAGGCTCGTCTTCACTCTACTGCTGTGATCCAGGCCATGACAAGTTGCCAATTTGCCAGTATAAATAGGAAAATGGTTACAATTATGTTTCCCTGTGCTGCTGTTCTGGAGAGTTTTGACCATTTAGGATGTTCCAGAGCCAGTGGTTATCCAAGAAGCACAAGAGGAAACCCACAGCAGGAAGGAATCGTGCATCACTAAGAATGAGGGTGCCAGTCCAAACTTCGAGTACCAGCAAAAGCCCCAAGATGTTTGTAAGGGTAAAAAGAACTGATGAGAGGACCTAAAAAGGCTGAATTAACCACTGGGTTTCCATGAGAACCACATCTTATGGGACAAGGTAGAAATGTGACTCAGCTTCATGAAGACTTTCCAGAGAGATGGAGTGACAATGATTATATTGGTGAACTGTCTCATACTTTTACCACAGAATCTACAGAAAAAACTGGTAAGGTTTTGTAATTTACTTGTGTAGGTGATTACAGCATGAGCAAGATTCTTATAATTATTTTTTCTTTTGGAGCAGGGGTATTATGACATTTTTAATGTAGATATGTATGTAGGAAGAATAGAAAGAATTAATTCACCTCTACTGGCCCAAGCATGTAGCTTTCTGCATAGAACAGGTTTATTAAAAAAGGTGAGTCAGAGTTGAAATGTAATCTAGATCCCTAAATTTAAAAGATATTATTCCTTTATGTGCCATGCCACCTTCAAGTTTCACCCACATTAGAAGACCCAAACAATATAAAACTAAAAAGAAAGCCCTTATTACATGGTTTTCTTCTGAAATTTGTGTTGGAATATGTATTCATTTGGTGAACACCATTTTTGTGTTAGGTGATGAATATAAAACAGACTTTATCCATTTACATATTTCTGGTCACATAATATTTAACTGAGACTGGATACAACAACCATGAATAACTGAGGCAAATCAAAACCATATCTGCACATTTAAAATCATAATTAAATGCATTTCCATTGATACTTACTTTGTTTTCCCACAGTGAGCAACTTAACAGGAAAAAGACTGACAAAACTGTAGCAGAGTGGTTTAAATTATTAATTTGTTAATTTTTTGCAGGAGAGTTGCTATGCTTAAGAAATACCAGAGACAAATTCTATGGGTCATTTAGGGATCAAAGAAAATGGACAGAGAGGGCTAGCAACATTCATTCAGGTCTCAAATGAGCAGCAATAGCGAAGAAACTGCCAAGGCTTCTTTCCTATGCCAGAAACACAAGCCAGATCCTATTCATGGACTAGGAAAAGTTAAGTCAGTGCAGCAAAGCTGGCCAACTAGCTTACCTTGGGCAGAAGTGGTTTGGGCAGAAGTTTTTGACTGTAGTTCTACTTTATTTGGGTTGGTATAGAATACTTTACCTACCCCATGTACCTGTATGTAAAACCAGTTCTTCCTAAGAATTATAAATTTGATGGCATGGGCTCCATATGGTGAAGCATCAGGATTTCAAACATTCTGAAGTAAAAACTGGGGTTTAGACAAGTACTTTCTACTCCACATCATAAAACAGGTTGCTGCTAAACTATGTCAAAATCATAAATCACCTATTGGAAATGCTTTAAGTCGTGATCCATACATTTAGCACTATCCAGTGCAAGAGCGCACCAAGGAAGCCTCAGTCATCCCCTAGTGACATTTTAATTTAACAAAAAGGCAAGAAAATGAGTGGTTTCAATGTTAGGAGCTGACATTAGAGGATCTAGGGATTTGCAGAAATGTAAAGAGACTAGTCGGGCCAAGAAAGAAGGAAAAACAACCTGATCTGAGGCCACAGTTATAATCATTACCTTAAAATCAGACAGAACAGTTGGATTCAATGATCTTAGAGGTCTTTCCCAACCTAAATGGTTCTGTGATTCTGTATCGACACAGAGGACAATATGATAATCTGGAGCTGCAGTTCCAAAACGTGTGTTGAAGTTGCCATTTCGTCTAAACTGGGGCAGCACATTTCACACTTTCTCAGCAGCAAGATGGGCAGTAGTGTGAAAATCTTCCTCTGGTCCAAGAGCCCTTAAAGAGGGAAAACACAGAGCAGACCAAGACAGAGGAACATACAGATCATACATCACCAGAACGGAAAATGGTCCTACTCCTGCCAACAGCTATCACAGGGAGACTGGGACACAGTAGGAAACAGCTTAGAGATCACTGAGGCCACATTCAGAAATGAAGACATCTCTCTTCTGTATCAGAGACAACTGGAGACAGACATCAAACACAGCAGCTGCATGTGGAGCACCTTTCCCAGCCTGTATCCATCTCCTGATTCTGGGGATATGCAGACCGACTGGCTCAGGACTGTTAGCAGCACAAAGGTCTGTGTGAACCAAGAACTCCTCTCCCTAGTGGATTTGGAGATCAGAATAAGTTGTCCTGGGACTCCACATAATCCTAAACTCCACTGCTCACTGCATATGTAACTGATGATGCAAGAGCATTGTCACTTCCCTCCGTGTGTGCAGCTGAAATCACTTGGCTTTAAGTTACTGTAAAGGAAAAGGGTTAACAGCAAGCTCCATTATTATTAGGGTCCTCAACAGGATACAAACTGATCTTATCAAGTCCCAGGTTTGGAGGGCACATTTTTTCCCCACTACAGTAATAAGTATTTTCCAGAAACATCTAAGTTCTTTTTTGTACTGCCTTTCTATAAACGTCATCTGATTGTTTTTTCTCCCCTAAATCATTGATTTCACTTATCTTTGGCAAAAATATTTCTCAGAATGAATTTCAAATAAAAATTATTTCAATTTACTGACCCATGAAATGTCATTCCATAATTCAATCAGGAGTAATTATTGTTCTTGAATCTGTGAAATGCCTTAACTATAACTTTCCATGTAATGAACAATAAACTTTTATATTCAATAATAATTAGGCATATATTCACTGAAGCATACATTTGTAACCACATAGTTTTGAGAGGAATGACATTTTTAAAAGCAGTTACACTCCACATTAATTAATTTTGAGAACATGAACAGTCTCCAAAGTTGCAAAATTAGGCAATTATACAACAATACATTATAATCATAACAGTTTTTCAGTTCTGATGGGTTTTTTTACTTATTTTCTCACCACTACTAGGCACTTGGAGCATATGGATGAATACTACAAAGCCAATCAGCAATACAAAATGTATGCTTTGCATTTTAGCTTAGACTTCTGGTGTTTGCAGAACACTGTGTGTCTAACTGCTGTTCCCACAGCTGTAAAGCTTTAAGACTTAAGAAGGCATTGAACCAGAGTCTGTCTTCACATAATTGGAGTGGGGCAAAGTTTTGTTTAAGTGTGTTCATTTAAAACACAAAGCTCCATCTGACGAACGCCAGGTTATTCCCCACATGAAATGTGGGATTATTCATTACCCTGTGATATATAATTAACATGATGATTGGCTCTATACACCTTATAAACAATGACCACTTTTCTTTTTTCCTTTTAACTACCACCACTTAAAATCACTAGGAGAGGGAAAAAATACAGCCACTGAGGGAATTTCCAAATTAAGAGGTCCTTGAGAGTCCAAAACAAACCCAAAAAACATAACAGACACTCTTCCCTTCATAAAACACTCACAATAGCAGAGGCCCAGCTTACAGCTTTTAGCTGCTGCAGCACTCACACTTCGAAGTAGGCCATACAAAGGGATCCCACAGCTACCTCGCATCACAGGCTAATGAATCTTTTCCCATGACAGGTACAGACCTCGGGACTGGGGTGGGAGCCAGACTGTCTGACGAAAAGTTCAGTGAATCAGTGTGCAAGATCCTGCAACATTGGAATATTTACCTTTAGGCATCTATATTGTACCAACTGCTTTGTAAATCCCAATGCATACCCACCTGTCACCATGTTCCAGTCAAACCTACGTGCTATCAAAAGTGTACACAGAAAAATTGCTGCCAATCTTTACGTTACTTTCTGAAGACAAATATACCTATTGAAGCTGAGAAAATTTTCCTTTTGCTCTGTCAAAACTTTCCTTAGGCTCTTGGGTAATTTAGTCCCTTACAGGCACTTTAGGAGAATGTGGAAAAAACCTTTCTCCAACTCTTTTGCTGGTTGCTGTTTATTAAACATAATGTAATAATTCTCACCAATTTTTAGCAATTACTGAATTATATAGCACTAATTCTACTTGAAATGCAGCCTAGGACCTTGAATACTTTTTCCAGATATGTACAATGTAGTTTTCACTCTTATTTCTGAGAACCAGGTTGCCAAACTTGTTGCTGCAGTTAACGCAGAGAGATTCAAGTCCCACAGAGCATCTCAGATCTTTTCAGTCTCTACTTACAAAACACAGGGATTTCTTACACTGGCTTTTCCCTGAGTGTGGGGCTGATCAAAACTTCTACCTTCCATTCGACGACTTCGCTTCTTTCTGAAACTCAGAAAGCCTCAAAAAGATTTAAAAGCAGGATTCTTCTCACCTTACCTCATATGTCACTGTATACATATCTGTTATGAACTAGTCATCAGAACTGACCTGTTAGCTAATAAAGTGAATAAACACTTACAGTTTACAGACCTGACCTACTTTAACAGACTAGATGCTTGCTGGATGCTCTGTTTTTTCTGTGCTGACATTGAAGACAACCTAAATGACAGCTAAATCTCACCATGGTTAACCTACCATTAGAAAGAACAGGATGGGTACAGACATCTTTTAAAAGAGTTGCTGTGGGGGTCTCTCCATTAAGCCTTCCTTTCCAGCCTCATTGAGGGGAAGAGATCCTAGTGAAACTTTTTTGGCCAAACTTGGCCTGAAGGAACTCACAGACTCTGGTTAAGAAATAAAGAATAAATCACAAAACAGTTATGGTTTCTCCTAATTCTTTTGGTCAGAAAGGGGTTTTTTTTCCTGCTATTCTCTGGAGGGGACATTTCCATTTTTATGTTTTTTAAAACCCTTTGTATTCATAGCCACGCTTTATTTTTAAATTTGCCAGCATTTTAATCACAAAACAAATGCTATTGGAGTGAGCCAACCAAAAAATCAACAGCTCTAGTCATGAGCTCATGTTCCACATTTAGGGTGTTGTCCTGCTGGAGAACAGAATTTCTTTTGCAACTGTACCCTCCTCTCCTTCAGTTTCTTACATTGTGCCACAGGCAGTAGTCCTTGCAAAGGTGGAAGTTTTTGGCATTGCAATATACCTTCCTCTTCAGCTTTTGGCTCATCCCTAGGGTTTATCTGCTGGGTGCTAATCCACCCTAATTAGCCCACTGGGAAAACAACAGATAGTTTGCAAGACTTGAAAAGCTTGTTCAAGAAAGTCGACATCTCTGGCAAAGAGCTTAAAGTGTCTGCAATCAAGACAAAAGAAGAGACTGGATCACCATAATGAACTCTAATTTTGTATTGCTCTAGGAGGATAAAATGAGGATGAATCGAGGCTCTGAAATCTTTAATACAAGAGAAAATTAAAGTTTAAAATTAAGCATTTTTTTCTGTCAACTGAATAAGCACGATTTTATAAGCACGATTTAATCCAAAAAACAGATGCACTCTTCCCTTAAGACAGAAATCTAAGCCAACTGGCTTGCATAAGCATTTTCTGTGCGTGATTATTGGACGTGGCAGGTTGAAAGAACCAAGAAGCAGGATTTTGAGCCATGGCAGGAGATGCAAAGAACAGAGGTCCAAGTCTTCACAGGAAATAAAAGCAGGCAAGAGAGAGAGAGTAGTGAGGGAAGACATTCAGCAGCGTTTAATCACAGAGTTCAGGAATCAGGATATGAATGCAGTGATGACATGTATAAGTGGCAGCCGGTTCTCTTTGTGCGGTTCGGCCGTGCAAGCAGCATTGCAAGTTGTTGTGCATCACCCATAGCCATGGTTACAATTTTTGCCTAGTAATCATTCCATTGTAATTAATGGATGTTCCCACTGCATAAAGCAGAATACTGATGAGGAATGTCAAGCACAGACAATAGTTTAACTATCCTTGATTAGACTCTCAGTTTAGTTGAGCAAGCTGCATTCATCATGTTGCCGCTCTCTCAGTTTCCCATTCTTCCTGATTGTCGATAAACTGAACCAACAGATTTCCACTCCAGTAGATTGTATTCTGCTTTGTGCACTGTCTCTCATGACTTTTAAAGGCAGACCACAGGCAGAAGTAGGAGCCCATTACGCTTTGAGTTAACTTCACTTTTGTAACAGAATGGATGTAACTCCCGATGTGTTGCTCTAACCATCCCATTAACAACTAATTACAGAATATCCTTGATAAAGCTGAAAAACATCAAGCTAGATTTAATGCTAACATATTGCTGTATGCAAAATTTACTGCAATTTGTAAATAGCCTAAATGTTTTCACTTGTGAACATATACAATTGATAGCTTGATAAAGTACAGAGGACAAATTCTTGCCTACAGTCCACCTACACAACTGTCCCGGTGGGAAGAACAATAGTTCCCCCTTCAGATTTCTATTTATTAGTGTTACGTATTTTTCGGTTTTGGCATTTCCTTGTGACTCAGTTTTGTTCTGAAGTTTCCAGCTGCTTTTGAGAACTTCATATAGTTTGTGACTTTGCTGCTTGGTTAAAAAGCAAAACAAATGTTGGTGCTTTCCCTCTATTTATTCCCATGTTCCTTGTACCTAGCGGAATGGAGAGATGCCTAAGGAGCAGCACATGAGGCAGGATCACAAAAAACAGGAAAGTGAAAGCTGGTTGCTGCCAGCTCCCCAGGAATATTCACTACATGAGAACTAGTGCCTATAATCCCATATACGTGCACATGCATATGGATGACTGTAGTGCCACTGATGAATAGAAATATTTGTCTCGCTCATGTGAAAAGACATCAGCTGCTTTTGGCTTCAAAGTCAAGATGTCTGTTTTTAGCCTTTTTTCTGTCAGACACCTGATGGGTCTGGACCGAATCCCACCCTGATAGATCAGTGGCATTTAGATAACTTTTCTGTAGGTCCTGTAGAGTTAAGAAAAATGTCTGAAGTCTATATCAGAAGTTTAAAGGTTTTGTTAGAGTCTCTCTTTTTACTTTCCTGGGGAAGATACTGATATGCTGAGTGCCGTTAAGAGAAAGTGAAAAATCTCAAATCCAAGTTGTTAGACAGAGGAGATGGGCTAGATGTTGTGCACAAAATAAGGACACCTCTTTAACCGTGGCTGGGTATCTAGAGGGAATCAAATAAATAAAAGACATATTAACATAAATATTAATTAACTTTAAAAAAAACTCATTAATTTCGTGGGTTTATCTCCATTCTAAACCAGAATGGTGAGTAATCGTCAGCTTATTATTCCAGTTATGATATGCCACAAGGTGGTAAAAAAGTGATAGATTACCATTTAGTATGTTTTCCTGCCCTGTTTTCATATTGTCTGACTCAGTGACTAAACAAGTCTGAACCAGTGACTAAACAATGTTTTTCACTAGCTAGAGGTCTAAAACTAGAAACGCTGCTGAACAGAATCTACTTTAAAGCAATTTTATTTCCCATTTTCTTCTTGTTCTTAAAAAAAATCCCCTGCAACCACAATCGACTCCTTGACTTGTTTTAAAATAAAGAATGTAAATATTACCAAATCATTAACTTGGAACATGGCTAATGGAAAAGGAAAGTCGAATTTGATAGTATTATTTGTTAGTCTTAAGCAAGCCATTCCATACATTATTGAAGAGGTCCAAAAGAAATTGCGGAAACTTGACCATTTGAACTATTTAAGTAAAACATGAGAAATACACTATATGGAAAAATTGTGCAGAGGTAGTAGCAAAAGAACCAGATGTCTTTGTAGGGCTTTTCAGTCTTAAACTTCAGCTTCAGTGTGATAAAGAGCAACATAAAAATCAGTCTCTGCTACAGCCAAGCATACGTACACACACCTTCAGCACGGCCAAGATATGACATTTTTAGGAATATGGAGTGCATCCATTTTGTTCTCATGTTTGGACATTTCTGTAAGCATAGCCAGGTTTTTGCAAGGCAGAACACAAAGAGAAAGACCAGGAGGCTGGATATGCTGAGTGTAGTCTAACAGTATATACTGGACTATTGGTTTCCCTCCAGATGTTTTTCAATGGAACCAGTGTTTCAATGGCCAAGGTTCACTAAGACGTGATGTCAAAAATAAGGTTCCCTACCACATGACTCAAGAAATTAAGGATAAAAACGTTGACTTAAGTGTGATTTTGAATCTGGACAAATTCCTAGTGATAAATTCTTGTTGCAGAATGCATATACTGACAAAAGACACCAGTGGGATGATTAATGAAGATAAGTGAAATATTAAAATGAAAAAAATCATGAATGTATACATACATACATATATATATATGTAACAGTATATATATGCAACAGTATATATATGCAACAGTATCCGCTGGCACTCGAAACTTCAATTTAAACCAATGCATTGGTTTAGGTACACAGTTCTGCTCAAAAAAGATTTTTAATTACTTTAATGGTCAAATTCAGGTGCCTAAATTTTTACATTATTTTTGATGTTATGATATGATTGTCTTGTTCTGGTGACCAAAAAAGCTACTGAAATACATAAAAATCTAGCAGAAAAAAAAAAGAGAGAGAGACTGTTTAGTTTCACATTCTCCTCCCACCTTTCCAATTGAAAAGAAGGATTCTTACATTATCAGATTTCACGCAGAACCTGTCCTCAGAAGGAAGCTAAAACATCAGAAAGTTGTAAACCCCCCAGAATTTTCCTCTGCAGTACACTGAAAGGCAGGAAAGAAGCAACTCTTGTCTTATTGCTGCTCTGATTTCCATTCATGTATCACTCAGTGAAGAATCTGTTATACTTGGCTTAAGTTGTGACTGCTGCAGTGATAATAACTGAAACACCAGCTGCTGATTCATGAGTCAACCATGTATTATTGTCTCTATAGGGTACAGAGTACATATAAAAAAACCACAAAATCCTACCAAACAAAACAAACAGGTGGAGATTTAAAGACAAATTAATTTCATAGAACAAAACTGTAAAAAGAATTTCCATTAGAAAATCCTCCTCCTTGGGTTCTCCACACCTCAAAAGTATTTTATGAAAAAAAAAATCAAATGGAATGGTTGTTGTACCTATGAAAAAGTTTGACTTTCCTCTCTGTAGTGGGTTGACCCTGGCTGGACACCAGATGCCCACACAAGCCACTGGATCACTCCCCACTTCAGAAGACATGGGAGAAAAAATATAAGGAAAGGCTCACGAGTCGGGATAAGGGCAGGGAGAGATCACTCTCCAAGTACCCTCGTGGTGCATTCAGGTCAACACATACTGTTTCTGCATTTCTCCTCCTCAGGGGGAAGACCCCTCCCACTCTTGCCCTGCTCCAGCATGGAGTCCCTCCCACAGGAGACAATTCACTAACTTTTTCTACATGAATCCTTCCCACAGGCTCCAGTTCCTCACAAATTGCTCCAGTATGGGTCTCTCCCAGAGAGTGCAGTCCCTCAGGAACAGGCTGCTCCAGTGTGGATCCCTCACAGTGCCACAAGTTCTGCCAGGAACCTGCTCCAGTGCGGGTTCCTCTCTCCAGAGGACCACAGGTCCTGCCAGGAGCCTATTCCAGTGCAGGTTTCCCACGGAGTAACAACCTCCTTCAGGCACCCACCTCTTCCAGCATGGAGTCCTTCACAGCCTGCAGGTGGATTTCTGCTCTACTGTGGACCCCCATGGGCTGCAGGGAGACAGCTGCCTCACCATTGTCTGCATCACAGGCTTCAGGGGAGCCTCAGCTCCAGTGCCTAAAGTCCCTCCTGCCCTTCCTGCACTGACCTTGGTATCTGCAGAATTGTTCCTCTCACAGATTCCCACTCCTCCCCCCAACTAAAATTGCTGTCGTGTGGTTTATTCTTACTTTTAAAATCTATTATCCCAGAGACACTACCACCATTCCTGATGGGTTCAGCCTTGGGCAACAGCAAATCCGTCTTGGAGCCAACAGACATGAGGAAAGCCTCTGGCAGCTCCCACAGAAGCTACCTCATAAACCCCTGAAACCAAAACCTTGCCCTGTAAACCAAACACATTGTCCTGCTCAAAACAGATGCATTCTCAAAGCCATTGCCAACCCTGCCTACATCAAGGATATCTGTTCCCTCTATCACAGAACAAACTCTTAAAAATTGATGGAGTATACCCTTTTTTCCAAGAAATTTCTTGTCAGTTTTACAAATGCAAAAGTTCAAGAAAATAGATCTTTTATCAGTTCTTCAGAAAAAAAGCATATTTCTGTAGAATTCCTGATAAGCTCTCACCACTGTTGTATCACACTTAGGAAAGATCAGCTAAAGGCCCTGCCAGTGCTCTATCTATAACTCTAAACCACAGCATTATATGATTTCACAACTGGCTTTCATTATCCTCTACCACTTAAAATCCTTTGGATGAGTGTGCCATACTTAGTTAATTCTGTTACTTTTTTTCAGTTATGGAGAAATAAAGCACATTTACATACCAGGTTAAGATTCCTTGGAATGTTTGAGAAGAAGGAGGATGCAAGTCTATAAATCATTTGAAAATGGACATGCACAGATGGATTTAATTGACATAAGGACATGATTCATAACAGAATATAAGAAAAAATCTAGCAACTTTATTTTGGTCTACTGATTAACACTTCTGCACAATCTCTGCATGCAACCAATGTTGGGAGTTCGGGTTTTAAGCACTCTACTAAAAACTGTCTGGAATTATAAGTGACTGACACTTTAATGTCATTAATATTTTCAAGGCAGACTACAAAAAAAAAGTTTTCTACGGAATTATTCACTGGAGCTCTATCTAATTTCAAAGGTACATTCAGAATTTAAGAAATGCTCCAAACAGTACATTGCTCTGGGTAACACATTACCACTGAGATTTGTGAGACTTGAAGCTCGGCTGAACACTAAAGAAGCTCAGTCCTTCCTACAACAGTGTTTCGCACATGTGTTTCTCACAGCCAACGGTGAGTTAGGCTAATGATTGCCAAAGCAGGGGGCTTGATTCACAGAACTCACTCTGGAAGATTCATACAGAAAGATTTACCTGTTTCTAGGGAACAGACAGGGGAAAACACAGGATTTTTCTTCTGATGAAAATATATCAATAAGCTTTCCTTATTAGTTCAGTTGTTAAACAAAGCCTGGCATTAGGCAGGAAAGTTGTTCTGTGTCAAGGATAGCCTTTCAACTACACCTGTAAAAATTTGTCTATATCTATTTGGCCCACCCAGACTCCTAGCAAGAAAAAAAGGTTATTTAAGCAAGTCCAGCACAAAATGGAAGTTGGAATTGAACACCTAATTTCCCTAAAGATTCTTCAGCTCACTGAGGATGTGTAATACGCAGCTGAGAAAATGTTTCCTGCAATTAAATTTGTAATGACACTTTTTATCCTCCATGACACTTGGCTTAAATCTTAAGGAGGGAAGATGTGACTGGATGCAGAGCCTGGATCTGTGAGGATTCAGCTAGAAACTGAGAAGTGAAGATCACAGGATATTCCAAGCTGGAAGGGAGCCACAAGGGTTATCTAGTCCAACTCCCAAGCCAACGCCCACCCAGGGATCGAACCCACAACCCCGGAGCCATAGGCACGGTGTTCTGTCCATCTGAGTCTCCCATTATCTAGACCATGTCACTGAGTTCCTCATCCAGTCTTTAATTCTTAAACACCTCCAGGGATGGCGAAGATATTTTGTAAGAGGAATCAGAAGTGCAATTGAGCCTGCTTGGCCAAATACCTAGGATGAAAACAGATATAGCAAGAAGGAGAAATTGTCCAAAGGAAACTTGTGGGAGGAGAGAAGGGAAGGCAACAAAATATTGATATGTCAGGGGTAACAAACAATACAAGAAGCTTAAAACGCAAGACAGCAGGAATAAGGCACGGTAAATTAGAGCCTATTGCCAAAGCTGGGCTTAAACTTCTCGGATATTTTGAAATTCAGCAACAGAGGCACTGAGAGAAAGACATTGCATAAATTGGGTGAGACTAATACTCCCTTCCAACCCAGTATCTTGTTGCTTGATGTAGCCATGAGCAGATATCTAGGGAACCATGAAGCAGTATTTCTCCCAAATTACTCTCATAATCTCCAGTGAGATGGGAAACAGGATCTTCCCAACCAAAATTCAATCAGTGCAGAGTCTTTCTTTAGTCTTTCTTTTTCTTCAATGAGGTTAGTTGGTTACTTCTTAAAGCCAAGTCAATTTTAAGCCTCCACAGTGTCCCATGCCAGAGTACTCCTTTATGGGAAGCTAGTGCCTTTGGATGATTTTGAGCCTGCTCCTGGCCAATTGCATGTAAAGCCCTAGTTCATATATAAGAGGAAATGACAAGCAACCTTTGTCTCTTTTGCTCCCTTCTCCATCACATTTACCAGTATATAGGCCTTTACTCTTTTATTCCCTGAATCATCTGCAGAGCTGTATACATTTAATTCTTCATACAAGAAAATGATTCTTTATCGCCTTTCCCTCTTCAAGTCCTATATCCTTTTTAACAGACACAACAGATGAGAACATCTACTGCTATTACAAAAAAATTACATAAATCCAGATACCATATACAAATATGACATATAGGTTTGCATTTTTCTGAATAACTCAGGTTCACATAGTGAGGGAACAAAAAATACGGTAGTTTTGAAAAGAGAAACAAATAAACAAACAAAACCTCCTAAGTGAGAATAAACAAGAAAGTGTTGATTCACACAGATTCACACAGAATATT
>WEKX01007991.1:5217-20062 GCA_013390025.1 Pitta sordida
GCCAGTCACTAGTGGAGTCCCACAGGGATCAGCGTTAGGCCCAGCACTGTTCAATATCTTATGTCCAACATCAGCAAGTTTGCGGATGACACCAAGCTGGGGGCAAATGTTGAACTGCCGGAGGGTAGTTATGATTGGAGTATGCTACAGACTATCCAATCAGGATGATGGTGTTATAATTTGTTTTACAAGCAACTGGAGGACATCTCAAGATCGCCCTCCCTAATTCTTGTTGTTTCAATCTCCCAGATATTTGCTGATACTTTGGCACAGCAGACAGGAGGCAGTCCAGAAGGTTCTGACGACACCAGAACGAGAGGGCACAGCCTCAAGCTACGCCAGGGGAGGTTTAATCTTAACGTTAGGAAGCGGTTCTTCACAGAGAGAGTAATTGCATATTGGAATGGGCTGCCCAGGGAGGTGGTGGAGTCGCCATCCCTGGAAGTGTTTAAGAGAAGACTGGACGAGGAGCTTAGTGCCATGGTCTAACTAGGGGGTGTAGGGCTGGATGACCCTGGGCCACTTCCGGCTCGGAGTGGCCTGCTAGACTGTGAAGCATCTAGGTTGGTATTACTCTCTGGGTTGTGCCCTCGGTCGCTGTATGGGTATTAGATGGTGAGTTGGACTAGATGATCCTTGTGGGTCCCTTCCAACTCATAATATTCTGTGATTCTGTGATTCTGTGATTCATGGACCATAGAGGACTGTTTCTTGTCACAAGTAGTCAGTGAGCCTACCAGGGTTGGGGCTTTTCTTGATCTGATGTTCATTAATAAGGAAGATCTTGTGGGATAAGTGGTCATCCGAGGTTGTCTGGAAGGTTGTGGTCATGGAATGATTATGTTTTCTATAAACAGTGAAATAAGGAGGGGAGCCAGCAAAACATCCAAGCTGGATTTCCATCAGGGAGATTTTAGTTTATTCAAGGAACTGATTAGGAAAGTTCCTTGGGAGACCGCCCTTAAAAACAAGGGGACCTAGGATAGCTGGGTATGCTTCAAGAATGAACTCTTGAAGGCTCAGAAACAGGCTGTCCCTGTGTGCTGTAAAATGAGCTGTAGGGGAAAAAGTCTGGCCTGGATGAGTAAGGAAATTCTGAAAGAACTGAGAGAGAAGAGGAGGGCCTATGACCTTTGGAAGAAGGGTGAGGTCAATCAGGCTGTGTTCCATGACATTGTTAGGTTGTGTAGGAGGAAAATTTGAGAGGCAAAAGCCCAGCTTGAACTTAAGCTGGCGACTTCTGTGAGGGACAATAAGGNCCAGCTTGAACTTAAGCTGGCGACTTCTGTGAGGGACAATAAGGAGAGCTTTTACAAGTATATCAATGGCAAAAAGAGGGATAGAAGCAACCTCCGCTCCCTAGTGGGTATGGAGGCAAATTTGGTACCTAGGAATGAGGACAAGGCAGAAGTACTTAATGTCTCCTTTGCTTCTGTTTTTAACAGTAGGGTAGATTGCCTTCATGATGATTGGTTACCTGAGATGGTAGATGGGACCAGGGCACAGAGCACTCCTCCTGAAATTCAGGAGGTAGTTGTTAGAGACTTGCGTATCCATTTGGATCCCCATAGGTCCATGGAACCGGATGGGATTCACCCCAGGGTGGTGAGAGAACTGGCAGGTGAGCTTGCCAAGCTGCTCTCTATTATTTATCAGCAGTCTTGGACTACAGGTGAGGTCCTTGATGACTGGAAGATAGCAATTGTGACCCCTATACATAAGAAGGGTTGGAAGGATGATCCACGAAAATACAGACCTGTTAGCCTCACCTCAGTTCCGGTAAAGTTATGGAACAGACAGTACTGGGTGCTATCATGCAACACCTGCAGGACAGCCAAGAGATCAATCCCAGTGAGCACGGACTTAGGAGGGTTAGGTCTTGCTTGACCAACCTGATCTCCTTTTATGAGCAAGTAATTTGTCTGGTGGATGAGAGGAAGGTTGTGGATGTAGTGTATCTGGATTTCAGTAAAGCTTTTGTCCCTCCTGCAGAGGGTTTAGGACAGATTGGAAAGATGGGCAGATTCCAATGGGATGAGTTTTAATAAGGCTAAATATTGGGTTCTGCACTTTGGTTATAACAACCCCAAGCAGAGATATAGGCTGGGGATGAAGTGCTTAGAGAGTGAGCAGGTGGAAAGGGACCTGGAGATATTAGTGGACAGCAAACTCAACATGAGCCAGCAGTGTGCCCAGGCAGCTAAGAGGGTCAATGGCATCCTGGCCTGCATCAGGAATGGTGTGGCCAACAGGGCAAGGGAAGTTATCCTTCCCCTCTACGCAGCACTGATTAGGCAACATCTTGAATATTGTGTCCAGTTCTGGGCCCCTCAATTTAAGAAAGATGTCAAGGTGCTGGAACAAGTTCAGAGAAGGGCAACAAGGATGATTAAGCGGCTGGAGCATAAGCTCTATGAGGATTGGTTTAGGGAGCTAGGTCAGTTAAGTCGGGAAAAGGGGAGCCTCAGGGGTGATCTTAATTGCTGTCTATAACTACCTAAAAGGAGATTGTACACAGGCACGGGTCAGTCTTTTCTCTCTGGCAATTGGAGATAGAACGAGAGATCATGGTCTTAAGCTCCAACAAGGGAGGTTTAGACTTGATATTAGGAAAAGGTTTTTCACTAAAAGAGTGATCTGGCATTGGAATGCATTGGCCACAGAGGTGGTTGAGTTGCCTGCCCTGGAGGTGTTTAAGGGTAGACTGGATGAGGTGTTGAGGGCCACGATATAAATGTTATAGCTGTTTAGATTTTAGTTGGGTTATAGGTTGGACTTGATGGTCTTCAAGGTGTTTTCCAACCTTATCAACACTGTGATACTGTGATGCTTTTAATTGGTTTAGTGTTTCACCAGAAACAGGGATTAACTCCAATTAGTTTATGTAATTATAACAATATAAAATGGAAGGTTTCCTTTTTTAACTCAAGAAATATAAACTTTTAATGGAGCCTATAAATAAATTATTGTCTATTTAATGTATAATTTCTTTGACTTCAGAGCTTGTAAATTAATATTATATAAAGTTCTCAAGACCTTTGTGGGTGAGAACAAAAAAATTGTATTATTGAGATCTTTAATAGAATCTACTTAAATTTATTTTGGGTTTATGAATAGTCTTGGTCTTTGCAGAAATAACATTTTCTTTCCAAATATAATTTTTAATAGTAATGAAATATTCTGAGTACCTAAAAACCGAATTGTGTTCTAAAATTTCAGTCCTAGTGATTTTAGACTCTGAGCTGCTTACACTGGAATGGAAAAACAATTCTGCATGGAGGAAGGTGGAGGTCCTGGTGAATAATGAGCTTTCTATGAGCTGGGAGTGTGTCCTTGTGGCTACGGAGGCCAATGGTATAATGAAGTGTATTAGGAAGAGCATTGACGGCAGGTCAAGTGAGGTGATCCTGCCCTTCTACTCAGGCCTGGTGAGGCCACATCTGGAGTTCTGTGTCCACTTCTGGGCTCCTCAGTAAAAGAGAGACATGGAAAACTTGGAACAAGTCCAGAAGAGGTTGACAAAGATTGTTGCTTAGGAGGAAAGGCTGAGATAGCTGCGCTGCTTCAGCCTCAAAAAGAAGAGTGAGAGGGCACCTCATCAATGTCTGTAAGTATCTGAAGGGTGCCAAGAGGATGGAGCTAGGCTCTTCTTGGTGGTGCCACACAACAGGACAAGAAGCAAAGGGCAGAAACTGATGCACAGAAAGTTCCACCTGAACATGAAGAACATCTTTGCTGTGCAGTGACCAAGCCTTGGAAAAGATTGACCATAGAGCTTATGGAGTCTCCCACATTGGAGATACTAAACAACTATCTGGATGCAATCCTGTGCTGTGTGCTTCCAACCTTATCCATTCTGTGATTCTGTGAAATAGAATGCAAATTTCATATTCCCTTAGCCCAGTGTTCCCAAATGTATGACTTTGGGAATAAGCAATGCTGGACTGTGAGCTGAAATACTGGGTCGAACATTTGCTGCTGATATAATAACTGTCTTCTACAGAAGGTCATTCAGCAACCTGTGTTTTGACATTTATTAGGAGCACAATGTAGCTACACGGGATCCCCTGTATTACACCTGTCCTGAAGAAAGTACCATCAAAAAGCTTTCACCAGTGAGGAAAATATAAGACAGAGGGATCTCCACGTGCCTACAATACGGGTGAATAGTTTCCTGTAGTGCTCTCCCATTTCTACAGATGGTGTTGGCCAACAGGTAGTTTCACAGGTTACTCTGGGTTGGAAGGGACCCACAGGATCATCTAGTCCAACTCCCAGACCCACAAGCATAGAACCACGGGCACCACGCTCCATCCATCCAAGCCACCCACCATCTAGACCATGTCACTGAGCTCCTCATCGAGTCTTCTCTTAAACACATCCAGGGACGGCGACTCCACCACCTCCCTGGGCAGACCATTCCAATGAGCGATCACTCTCTCTCTGGGAAAAACCTCTTCCTAACATACAGTCTAAACCTCCACTGGCATAGTTTGAGGCTATGTCCTCTTGTTCTGGTGTCGTCAGCCTGAGAGAAAATAGATTCACACCCACCTGACTGCAACCTCCCCTCAGGTAGTTGTAAATAGCAATCAGGTCACCTCTGAGTCTCCTCTTCTCCAGGCTGAACAACCCCAGTTCCCGGAGCTGCTCCCCATAGGGCTTGTCCTCTAGTCCTTTCACCANCAGGAGGGGAAGATAAGAAAGGAATCCTCCATTTTTTGTCCGGTAGAAAGGAGAAGGCCCTTCCCCATGCCATATGCCTTGCCAGGAAGGGGAGATAAGATACAGGATCCTCCATTGTTTGTCAAGTGAAAAGGAGAAAGCCTCTCCCATGGCTACATTCCTTTCAGGGGAGGCATAGGGAGATAAGAAGAGATACCTATTGTCTGTTCCAGTAAAAAGGAGAAAAGTTTTACAGTAGAACAAAAAGGCCTCTCCCCATGACATTGTTGCTCTTCTCTGGACCCCCTCAAGCAGCTCAACATCCTTCTTAAACTGGGGAGCCCTGAACTGGAAACAGTACTCAAGATGTGGTCTGATCAGCACCGAGTACAGGGGAAGGATAACTTCCCTAGTCTGAGTGACCACACTTCCTAATACAGGCCAGGATGCCTGTGTGGTTTTCTGTAGCTTTGGAGTTGCTGATGGAATTCAAGATTCAGAATAAGCAATATGTATCTTTGGAAGACATTTCTATTAATCCACTGATATCCAAAATTGGCTCTTGAAAGGGAAGTGATGACTCTTCATTATATTCAGATAGCAAGCCATTTTTTCCTGGATGTGTCAACGATAACTGTTCAAGAATGATGTGTACTAATATGGATTCATATTTCTGGGAGATGGGACAACACTCCAACAAAAATCTCCAGTGTCTGTGTGTTTTCTTCTAGCTGTTTTTACCTTTGCTTTGCTCTTGAGAAACACAAGTTAATGGAACCTGTTAGTAGACAAGGAGGAGGCTACAGTTTGTGAGGAGCTGGAACTGCCAGAGACAATTTCAAGTACATGCACAGGCAGCAGCTATTTTAAATCTGAGCACAGTATGTTTTATCATGAATGTTTCAAAGGACTTCTTCCCAAGAATGCAAAGCAAGTCTACACTATGATGATCAAGAGAGCATTAATGTTTGGTGTCTTAGCATGGACAAAGTATAAAAGAAAACAATGACTTCCTTTTAACATCTGAACAGAATGCTCCTAATTTATTGCAGAAGTAACCTCTTGTCCACAGGAAGAGGTTGAATTTGCTTTTTTTGTAATTTACATGAGTCCTACCTAAGCAAAACCCTTCAGCCATCTGCCACCAGTCAATAAATCCTTTTTTAATTTCCATTAATTCTTGTTAGAAAGATTGAAGAAATCTGCCCATCTGTTTGACAGAAACATTATGTCCCTAAGGAAAGAACATTGAGACTTTTATCACTCTTTTCTTTAGAGGTGGGGGGGGGGAGATAAGCTAGAGCAACTGCAGTAACATGCATAAATGTTCAGTGTGTGCTTTTGAGAGAATCTTTGCATATTAATTCATTGGGTAATTAAGGAATATAATATTCTGATAGTCCAGAAATTCGGTGCTAATACAAGAGGTGCAAGGTCTTTTATGTTTTTAACATAATTAATTATCGCATAGTGCGTAGATCAACTAGTTTAATACGTCAAGGAAAATTTAGTGGTAGGGAAATAGAATGGGGTAAGGAAAGAGGTCTGTGTTCATATTCTGTGAATTTGCCTTTAGAATATAAGGTCTTCTGAGGAGATAATATTTATATTTTCTGAGCATGATATAATTTTAGCACTGAGCAAATAATAATCTAAATAAACTCAACCTGATTTAAGTGTCAGATAGCAAAAGGAAAATAAAACCACATCTGGTCTTTAAAACAGCCCATTCATCTTGTTGACCAAATATTTCTGTTTTGACAAAATATTTTTCTTCACATCTGACAATATCTTTATATGNTTAATATGCAAATTACTGCTGCACCACCACCCTGCCCCACTCAGCCCCAGAGTGCTCCAGCAGTGTGTCAGCCTCTGCCCACAGGAGATGCAGGCCAGGAAAAACCCTTCTTTTCCACTCCATCCTGCGCACTGGAGCTGGGAGCAGCCTGCCTGAGCCACCCACCCTGCTATGCCAGCACTCAGGCTGTCGCCCCACTCTGCTGTGTTGGTGTTTGTGGCAGCAGCTCTCCGGACATGCGGGCAGCCTGCACTGGGGAAAAACCCTCTGTGACACTGGGTTTAGCATGCTGGCACAGGGAGCACCCTGTGCCACTGCCCTCACCCCTCCCCCGCTGCTGGTGCAGGGTGCAGGGGAATCCCTGCAAGCCACAGGGTGGGGGGGCCAGGACAGCAATGTGAGGTGGGGGTGCGGGCATGCTCCCAGTGCCAGCATGCAAAACCCAGCATCACAAAGGGGTTTTTCCCAGCACGGGCTGCCCATGGCCACGAGGATCCACCAACACAAACACTGACACACAGTGGGGTGGGGCCAATACCCCCAGCACTGTCATAGTGGGGCAGGCAGCAGGACAGAGTGGAAAAGAGGGGGTTTTCCTGGTGCAGGGCTCCTGCAGGCAGCAGGAGTTGCCAACACACTGCCAGAGCGCGTGAAGGCTGAGGAGGGCAGGGTGATGGAGCAGCACTAACTTGACTATTCATGACTGTCAGTTTAGTGCAGGCAGAGTTGCAAATGCCCCATGAAACAGACTTCTGTTATCACAGAGAAAACAGCCTGCGAAGACGTGAAGCCACGAGAGAGGAACCGCGAAGGAATGAGGGCTCACAGTATAACATACGCCTGATGAAATTCTACTTAGAGGACTACCTTTGGGGAAAACAGTCACCATCAGTATTACATGACAAGAAAGAGCTTTGAGGGAAAATATTTACTATAGACTCTGTTCCAGAAGGTCATACCATAGCAGCATGTGTTGATGATGAGATGAAAGAAGACTCAAATAACTGGCTAAATATATAACCACTTGTGAATGCTGAACTGGAAAATTTTCTGCTGAGAAGTTTCTGAGTGTTCCTCCACTTTTTTGCTCAGATATGCAACATAAAATTAGTCAATGCTCAGATTGAAATTTAGGTTCCTATATATGACCCTTTACAAGAAGCTTTGTAGCAAAGCAGCAATAGTGTTTTGTTCAGCACAAATAGCAGTATGTACTTATTTTTGATATATATATTGAAATGATAGATGTCAAGAATTGTTTCTCCCGGTATGTTTTTGTTCAGCAGTGTCTATTGAAGTGTTCTGTGCTCATGCATGGATAAAGAATTTGGTGTGTCCACCCACATACTTCATTTTGTCTTCCTGTCCTGATTTAAAAAAAAAAAAAGTTTACTGTTTTTTTCAAAATGACTTAATTTTTAAAATATTCCTTACTGTTATGATTTTCTTTTTACATGTTTGATCTCTCTTTCCCCTGAATTAAAAATAGAATAGCTATTTTTTTTGCCTGCCCATGACATTCACAGCTCTGAAATTGTTTGGTCTATTGCTCTGTCGCATTTTAAATTTATTCTGCCAAGGATTTGCTTATCTGTCTGTTTTTTGTAGTCCCTTAGGACTATCCGAAAATGAGAACCTAGAAGATCATGCCCAGTTAAAATATACAGTGTTTTCTCAGTCTTTGGCCAGAATATCTGCTCTCAGCACCTGAAATTCACAGAATCACAGAATCACAGAATCACAGAAAATTATGAGTTGGAAGGGACCCACAAGGATCATCTAGTCCAACTCACCATCTAATACCTGTACAGCGACCGAGAGCACATCCCTGAGCGTAATANCAAGATCATTGCTTGTAATTAGAAGTGGGGGTGATTTGACCCAACAAATGGGTTAAGAAGCCTTTAGCACCAGAAATGTCGGTGCCATGCCATGATTGTCACCTGCTACCCTGGTATGGAACATGACTTGATGAGGTGATTTCATTTTTCACAGTACTCTTTAGTATCAGGCCTCTCATATTTAAATATTTTCAAGTTCCTTTTCTTCATATTCTTGGTGCTCTCTGGCACCCTTTCAGATATGTGAGACTGAGCCTGCCAAGATGACTCTGGTGCCTGGGCACTTGTTCAGGCCAGGACTGACCAGCCAGGAAGGCTGACCCCACCTTCTTTAAGGTCAGATCAGTTTTATTTTCAGGAGCGCAGACTCTGAGAATAGACTTTAATTCACTTTGCCGACACACTAATTTACTGAACACAAGAATTAAGGCCATTAAGGCAAAATATTGTCTTCTTAATGAGATCATTTCTCTCTTGCTTGGAATAGGTTGGAGTTTCAGTACACTCCTCCTGTCTCTGATGACACATACGATATTCAAATAATTTTAAAGCATTATTAAAGAGGACTAAGAAAAGTTATTTAGGTTATTCTTAAACTTGAAAATGTCTTCCAGAAGAAACCTCTTCACATCCACATCTCTTCACAATAAATGCCAGCAATGTGTTTGGCCTAGGTAATAGGTTCATATTCAGTGATTCAGTAACCACTTTCCACCTTCAGTAACATGTATTCTCATATTACTGATAATTTTTGCCAGAAGGACTTGTGACTTTCTTAGCTGGTCATGTATCAGGCATTTGATCTCAATCAAAGGCAGTCCCAAAATTTTTGACCATTTGACTTGGAGTATTTTTGAAGAATAACATTTTTTGAAACCCTTTTCAAGTCAGAAAGGATGGAACTGCTGTGAAGGCTCACAACTCCCTTCACCTGATCTACAAATGTAACTAGAAGACCCCTTTCTTGGAATGTTTATCGTGGTTTCTTGCAGTTTCTGTTTACTCACACAGCAGTGTATCCTTGCTGAATTAGCTATTAGCTTTTTATTAGCCTTTAACTAATTATTCCCAGGAAGTACTCAAAGTAATTTTAAGTGGTTAGGGAGTCAGTGAAGTTTGGAACTGACATGGTGGCAGCTCTTTAGAGTTTTTAAAAAAATTTCATTTAACCAAAAAGGAGTTATTAAAAAAACTGCATGTCATGTGTACTTGTTTTCCATTCTTTTCCTATTTAGTCCAGTCCAGTACAGTATGTGTCCAAGGGACCGTGTTCCAGTTTGCATACTGATACATTGGCCCATTTATTGCAAAGCTGAAAATATTTCTTAACTCATTGCAGCCATAAAATAGAGTAATCCCTCACTACTTCATGGTTCAGCTATTGCACCTTCAGTACATTGCATTTTTTTCTCTGCAAAGACATTTTCTCGCTTCCTCCCTCGTTTGCCCATTGTGGGGTGGGGGGGCTGCACTGGGAGGTGCCACTCGCTGGGAGGACACCCAGAGCTTGCTCACTTATAACAGTGTTGCAAGATTAATAAAATTATGGGAAGCTTTATAACACTGTCTCAAAGGCATATTAACCAAACCACCATGCGAAACCCGCCTTCTCCACTTGCTGCTGCTTGTTGCTGCTTGCTGCTGCATGCACCTTCATGCTGCTGCTTGCTGCTGCTTGCTGCTGCTCACTGCTGTTTGCTGTTACTTGCTGCTGCTGCTCAGGGCTGAGGGGGTGAGGGAGTGGCTGTGTTTACATATGTATGAATTGCTACTTCACAGATCTCACTTATTTTTCTGGAACCGACCACCCAGGATATTAGAGGGATTACTGTATAAATGCACATGTGGACTTTGCATATCAGAGACTTCTGGTTACTGGTATTAAATTTTCTTAACATTTACTCTCTGAGACTTCAAAAATACAATTTGAGTATTTGGGAGAGTAACTTCACTATCTCTTCTGACAACAGAGCAGGTAAAGTTAGAAGCTGAAATAAGTTTATTAATTTATAAAGGTGAAAATCTCTATCTTAATGCAGTTCAGTTTGCTTCCTTCCAGTACATCTAATGGGACAATAATGAATTTCTGACAAGTATGGAAGTGAGAATTTTTGAATTTCTCTTTTCGTTTAGAGCAAAACAGAATCCAGGAACATCCCTCTGTCAACCCAGAGGCGAAGAACATCCATACTTACAATGCTAGAAAAAGCAACACAGCAATATTACGAACTGTTTTAACATACTTTTTTAATATTGTTCGAAGGTTATTTTTTTATTTCTAAAATATATTTTTATGTTTATTCTCCACATTCCTCCTTTACTGGATAGGGAATATAGAAAAAAAAGATGAGAAATAAAGATTAATTTTCATTCTCAAAGTTATTTGCAGAGTAAGTCTGCTTGGAAGGCCTGCAATATATTAATTAGTTTGGAGAACAAACAGAAAATTCCACTTTTTCAGAGTGCCACTGGAATTATCTCGTAAACAAAATTACTCTTGCAAAGCAAATCTATGGAGTGCTTTAATTGCACCCTTAAGAATAAGGATGGTAATAGTACTAAGAGTAGTAATACTAGTAGTAAAATTATAACAAGAAGAATAATGTTCCTTGCCTCTATTACGTGGATGTAGTGATACTCCTTTTTTATAAACGATAGAATTCAATCTCTGAGTTAGACTAATTTGGGCTTACCTGTCACTGGTAGAAAACTCTGAAAACTGACTAACCTGAAAAAAATCTTGGAACTAGGGTGAAATGAAGCTCTTTTCTGCCTATTTTTTCTCTTCTTCACTTTCCAGCTAAAGTCTAGAGGGAAATTTTGGTTAAACCTGTGCAAATTCATGAGTCTTTAAGCTAGATTGTAATCCACTCACACAATGGGGTACCATCACAGTACAATTATCTTTCCAATCTATTGCTTTTTCTAAAGACTTCAGTCTTTAAAATCAGTTTGTATGCCTATGGATAACAGAATTAATAGTAATCACTTTGTGCCTTTTATTTGTAGGCAGGGACATTTGAACATCTACTTTCTGTGTCTAGTTAGTGACAATCACAAAAGTCTTGTATGTGTGTGCAGAATTCAGTCACATTGAGTCATGAGAGATTTTGTCAATATTTTTGTTTGTGTATAAATTGTTTTTAGACAGTACATGTGTTTTCTGTGCAGTCGTTTTATGTTGCTTTTGAAGAAGGATGAGTTTACAAAAATAGAATGGAGTTAGACCAAATCTACTAAGTAATCAGGCAGTAGTACTACAGTTGTTTTTGTGTATTTTCTCTCATGTATGAAAAGGAAATATGCTTTTCAAAATACTGATTTCTTTATTGCAGTGTTGTTTGGTATAAGGAACTAAAATAGAGTAAATTTTATCTAAATAAAATCTATGCCTATTTCAAGCAACCAACCAAGATGAAATTTATATAAAGTTTGTTTATAGAGTTTTTTTTAATGAGTTTCTGAAGTTAATTGCTATTTAGTAAAAAAAAAAAAAAGAACTGAGGATAACTCTTGTTTATGACTGCAGCCACAACTATTTCTCTGCAACTGCTAATACTTTATTGTAGTGTTCCCACTGTATTCCTGTTTCTCTGGAACAATAAAAATATAATAACAGCTATAATTGTTCTGCTGTGGATGTAGTTATCTAAAGCAGTAGTGCACAGATACAATTTTCCCATTCTTAAATTAATAACCGACACCTTTCAAAAACTAGATTTTTTCAACAAATATTTATCTGCTATCTTATTTAACAATTGAACTTAGCTGTTGCTTTATTATTTTTAATACACATAAGTATACCTATTTCTATACATGCTCTGTTTCTGACATAGTTTCCCAACATCCCATTTTCCCTGGAACTGTAATAGCAATATGGCATGTCAGGGGCATTTTCAACATCCCATTTTCCCTGGAACTGTAATAGCAATATGGCATGTCAGGGGCATTTTTAACAGCATTTAATGTTTAATGTATCTACTCTTATTTGTTAACTTAGTTGACATTTGCACCTGTTGTTTCACAGTCTGAGAATTGAAACAAACTGTTTCCACAATAAATTTGTGTGTGGAGTTTCTTACTGTCTAGGCCTCTCATCTTGCATTATTTTCCTGCTGTTGCAGTTCTGTTAACCAGCATTTCTGTTACTGTCTGTTAACAAGGGTAACTGGAAATTACATTTGAAAATAGAATGGATTTTATTATAAATTAATACATTGCATCTGATTATAAAGTAAGGTATTTTGAAAATTAGTTTTTCCATTAGGCTAAAAAAGAATTTGAATCTAATTCTTTCTTCAATAATTTTGAGGTCCTTGCTTTTCCTAAATTATTATTTTAGAGATTAATCTGATGTATTAAGTACTCTTATTAAGCATTCACACTTATTTTTTCTTTAATGTATATAGTTTTTTTCACAGTTAAGGGTCTCTTCAGTCTGCAGATGGTCTGCTCCGCCTGAACTCTTGGCATTCACACTCTGGCTTCTTTGAGGGAGAATATGGTTCCTTTTCCAGAGACAAGCTAAGCCTGTACAGCTTAAAGACTGGACAGAGCTGTTACAAAATATATCATAGAATCATAGGACCACAGAATTTATAAAGTTGGAAAAGACCATAGAGATCATCGAGTCCAACCTATTACCTAGCCTAACTTATTGCCAATCTATTACCTAACACACTATCCCATTCTCTAGTTCATGTCACTAAGTACATCATCCAATCTTTCCTTAAACGCCTTCAAGGACGGTGATTCTACCACCTCCTTGGGCAGCCCATTCCATTGAGGAATCACTCTTTCTGTGAAAAAGTTCTTCCTGTATCTAGTCTAAACCTCCCCTGACATAGCTTAAGACTGTGTTTTCTTGCTCTGTCACTGGTAGCCTGAGAAAAGAGACTTACTCCTACCTGGCTACAACCTCCTTGCAGGGAGTTGTAGACAGCAATAAGGTCTCCCCTGAGTGTCCTCTTTTCCAAACTGAACAACCCCGGCTCCCTCAGTTGCTCCCCATAGGTTCTCCAGGTCCTTCACCATCTTTGTCGCCCTTCTCTGGGCATATTTAAGTAACTCAACATCTTTCTTAAACTATGGGGCTCAGAACTGGACACAGAACTCAAGGTGCAGCCTTACCAGTGCCAAGTATAGGGGAAGAGTAGCTTCCCTGATCCTACTGGTGACATTATGATGTTAAATGATGCTATGAGCAGAGCATTTTAGTATGGTTTGAAATTAGAATCCTGCTAAAGAGGAATACCCCAAAAAGCAACCTATAATCCTGCCCTTTTCTCATTCAATATTTCTTTATAGTGACTGGAAGCCTTTAAAGCTAAACTTGGAAAGGAGAAGAACAGAAATGGAAGACATGACTGTAATTTTTCCATAAATAGAGAAGAATTGTATCCATTTTACAGAATCCATATTTTGAAATCTTAGACCACCTCTGTTCATCTATCTGTGAAGAAATTCATAGAATGAATACTGTCAGTTTGCATGGTATGTTGTGAGGGGATAGGTGTATCCAAAATTACTCTGTGGCTTGTATTAGTTGGCAGGTTGTAATTCTGTATTTTAAAGTGTTAGATATTACCTTGTGATCACAGAAAGTTTATATAGATAAACCAGACCACTGATTTCAGAATCCTTATTAAAAAATTTAATAACTATACCTTTTCAGGAAGAAATACAGTGATACTTCGCATAGTCACGATCCATTTGTGAGATCCCATACTCGCTCTTGATTTTCCAGCGAGCTGTGGGACCTGGCGTGTCCACAGATCCTACCACAACCCCAGTCTGCTCAGCCCCAGTCCCGCTGCTCATGTGGTGCCAGCACCCCTGCTCGCCGTGCGGTGCCGACAACCCCCAGTCACCGCGTGGCGCTGGCCACCACCCCAGTGGAGCACAGCCAGACATCTGAAACAAGCCCCTCTCTCAGGACCGTCCTCCAGACCGTGTTAGGGGAGGGGGCATGGCTACAGGCGTGGCGTACTTGAATACATAGTGGGTTCGCTATCTTTGCGGATTCTACGACTCGTGTGGAAGGAGGGGAAGGTAACTAGGACTTTGTTTAGGGATGTTGTCAAGACATGCAGAAAAAAAATTAGAGATGCAAAAGCTCAGTTTGAACTTCAATTGGCTACTAATATACAGGATAACAAAAAAGGCTTTTACAGGTACATTAATGGCAAAAAAAGGGACAAGAGCAATCTCCAATCTCTACTGGATAAGGAGGGCAACATCATCACTGGGGATGAGGAAAAGGCAGAGATACTCAACGATTTTTTTGCCTCTGTCTTTAATAGTAAAGACAGCTGCTTACATAATGTAAGGTCTCTTCAAAGGTTTCTTGATACAGTCGATACAGATGAGGAATGGTTTAACCCCTCTTTAATACAGGATGAAGATGTAAGGGACATACTAGTACATCTAGACCCTCATAAGTCCATGGGACCTGATGGGTTACATCCTAGAGTGTTGAGAGAGCTGGCAGATGAGCTTGCTAAGCCTCTCTCAATCATCTATCAGAGGTCTTGGCTTA
>WEKX01007991.1:20337-105978 GCA_013390025.1 Pitta sordida
CCTCAGTTTAAGAGGGATGTTGAGATCCTTGAGCGGGTCCAGCGAAGGGCGACAAAGATGGTGAAGGGGCTGGAACACAAGCCCTATGAGGAGCGACTGAGAGAGCTGGGGTTGTTCAGTCTGGAGAAGAGGAGGCTGAGGGGAGACCTTATTGCTCTCTACAACTACCTGAAAGGGAGATGTAGCCAGCTGGGTGTCGGTCTCTTCACTCTGGCTACTAGTGATAGAACAAGAGGGCACAGTCTTAAGCTGCGTCAGGGGAGATTTAGACTGGACATTAGAAGGAACTTTTTCACAGAGAGGGTGATCTCTCAGTGGAATGGGCTGCCCAAGGAGGTGGTGGAGTCACCGTCCCTAGTGGTGTTTAAGAAAAGGTTGGATGATGTACTTGGTGGCATGACCTAGATATTAGGGTAGTGTGTTATAGGTAGGATGGTGTGTTGGTAGCAGGATGGCAACAGGTTAGGTAACAGGTTTGGCTAGGTTAGGTAATAGGTGATAGGTTGGACTCGATGATCTCTATGGTCTTTTCCAACCTTACTGATTCTGTGATTCTGTGACCAGACACTGTATATGTGTTACATGGTACAAAGACAAACTTCTGTAATCTCTAAAGGCTCTACTCAGTGATCCATAAAACATTCTGAAGAAAAACCATCAACTAGGCTACAGAAATATAAATAAATTTTATCATTATTAGAGAACTATTTTATTTAATTGGGAGAGTAATAAAATCTTTATGAAAGCTTCCCACTGTAGAGGGATGGTTGGCATCTAAAGGACATGAGTCCTTGGAAAGACTGAACTACCCAGGCTTGGATCTTCTAGATAGTCCATGACATGTCCTTGAACAGCAAAGATAATAGAAAGTTGGCCAGACCGAGTATAAAAACAGGATGCACGAGGTGGATACTAGTAACCGCAAGGCAGAGAAATTACTAACACTAGCATGAGCATGGCTTGTTATGCTTAACCAATGAAATGCAAGTCAAGTACGCGTGAACAGTAATGATAAACCAACCAGCTGCTACGACCGGATGTGTGGACAGCTGAGCATACTATATATTATTTGCCTGAATCCAAATAAAGTGAACAAGATGCCTAACTCATATTGAGTCTTCTCTTGATTCCGGAACCCATCTCCCAACATCCCACTATAATACGGATCTGGAATAGGTTTTTAACACCTAAAAATTGTGACAAGAATTGTCATATAGTATTTTCATCTACAAATGGTCATTCAAGTGAACTGTTATTCTTTAGTAAGAGCATATGTACTTTTATCCTAAAGACTTAGGATAAATAAAGTCAAAGAGACTTTTTTCAGTTTTAAAAATAGTGAAAACAAAACAAAAAGTAATGTTCAAGGAAAGACAGACGATTACAGAATCATTAAAACTATTTAAACTGTAATTTCAGTATATGCTTACTTTACAAGTTACCTCTGTTTGAGATATAGAATGCCTGATATTAGAATTCATAAGAATTGATAAGCAAAATAAAATAACACTGAAATAACATCTCAGTTTAGATGCAAAAGGTGGCCTGCACATAACTTTCTTTTTGCATGTTAATTGTAATGATTGACACACATGTGGTAGTCTTCCATTAGACATCTTGCTACGTCTGAGACTTGTCTTCAGTTAGAGTTAGGAGACAGTCATCACTGGGCCTGGAAGGAAGCTATGTTAACTAGTTACAAAACACTATCCAACAGTCACAGAGAGAAAGCAAAATGGTTATAATAAATAGAAATTAGAATAAGAACAATTTTTTTAAAAAGCAATCCCCTTCATTCCTCTCTAATAAAGCATTATATCATTATTTCTTTGGCAAAAAATAAAGCCCCTGAGTTACTGTTATGTGACACCAAATTTCAGCAGTTTTCTGGCCTAAATTTCCAATTTCCTTTTTTAATGGAAAAATACAAATATTAAAAATTGAATATGTATTATTAGTTGTTGCCTGTGTATATCAAATTAGTGTTTCTACATGTATGTGTGTATATACATTCTAGAAATTCTGTGCCCTTTATCTTGTTTTTAAGCTTGCTATAAGAATTTTGTTTAAAAAGTATTTCTATTTAATTTTTGTTGGACTTCTAAATTGCGGTAAGTTAGAAAAGTTAGAAATAAAGTGTGATGGAAAGCTGGGAATTTAAACTCAGGACCTTAGCAAAACTCTATATACAATTGTAAAATTCTAGATTTCTGTTAAGTTTCAGCTTTACTTGCTCTGGGTTTTGTTGCAGGGTTGTGTTGTTTGTGTTCTGGTGGATTTTTTCATGGTTTATATTTGTTGGGTTTTTTTGTTTTTTTTTCCTAAGAACCAAACCCATTGTTTTTAAAGTAAGTCCTTTTCAAATTTTGTAGCACTTCTTCCCTAAACAGTAAAGGAAAGATGCCTTTAATTTCTTGGATAAATTTTGTCAAAGTTCAATTTGAATAAGTGCCCCTCCATTTGAGAGCATGTCATAGTTTAGTCATAATTAGCAGATGTTTCTTTTTGAAGTATGTGAAAGGTTGTATCTAGAAACGTGGAATTAATAGGAAGCCAAATAGAAATGAAAGTACTTTCTAAATCATTCTGTCTCTACGAATAAGGATATTTTCTGCTGAACATCAAGTGCTAAAAAAAGCACTTAGACACAAAGCTTCAGCTGTAGGAAAACAGAACTATGAATTTCATTGTAATTGTTGAAAAGCTGGAGTCTAATATTTTTAATGTTTTTCTACATCAAACCACAGATGAGAAATGTCTCTACTAAAACATGTATTCCTTTATAGGGATTCTAGAATAAAATTATTGATTTATTCTCTCCAGGTAGCTTTTTCTCTGACTGTCTGTAGAAGAAAACACTGATCAAAATACTGTTTAGAGATGATTACTCAAAATACTTTCAAGTATTCAAAAACTTTTCAAGGTTCACACTGCATCTCTTAAAGTAAATTAAAGTCAGCTTCTGTAGGCCTAGCTTTTCTCTTGCAATACTCTAAGTATTATTATGAACAAAAATTCAGATGCAACTGGGTGTGATGCCAAATTATTGCTAAAAGAATACAGTTTTAATAAAAAATCTCCACAGTGAGTATTACCAATGTGTGTTACAGTACTTTGAATTTGCCTTATCTATCATGTTTCAAGACCTGTGATAAAACAGAATCACTGAATGATTCAGGTTGGAAAAGACCTAAGATCACTTAGTCTGGGAACCTACTTATACAAGGCTAGCATTCATGTTTAGGATGTTTAAGCCCTTTATGCATAGCTAAGGGAGATACTGGCATCTGTCTTTATAGTATAATTCTGCCTTTTCCTACAACACTTTTATCTGGAACAGTGAATTAGTTAAGCATGTACAAACTCAAAGTATAGTATATGACCTGGTAACTGTAAAATAATTGGGGCTGGATACAAGTCCCAATGAGTTTCTGATTTCACTAAAATCGTGTCTGGTCACTTTTAGTCACCTCCTAAAATCTCAGTAGCAGGCAATTCCCAAATGTTGGAAGCCAAGCAGGCAAGGCAAAAGACTGTCTTGGCTGAGCAACGATCTTCTCTTGATAATAAGGGTAAAAAGGAGGGTGTATGCCTGGTGGTAGCAAGATCAAGTATCATGGGAAGAATTTAGAGATCCTGCTTGGCACTGTAGGGAGAAAAATTGTGTAGCCAAAGCTCAAATGGAGTTAAAGCTGGCCAGAAATATGGGGGATGTTAAAAAAATATTTTGCAAATATATTAATACATATTTTTTCAAATATATTAGTAGCCAACTGGGAAGCCAGTTGATGTAATTTCTTTGGATTTCAATAAAGCTTTTGATACTGCTTGTAACAGGATCCTTCTGGACAAAAAAGCAAAAATCCACTTTAGTATAGTGGTAAGTGTCCCCACCTGGCGTGTGGGAGACCCGGGTTCAATTCCCGCCAGGGAGACAGTGTTATGAGTTGGACTCGATGATCCTTGTGGGTACCTTCCAACTCAGAATATTCTGTGATTCTGTGAAAATGTCCAGGACACAGCTGGATAAACACATAACGCAGTAGATGAGCAATTGTCTCAAGGGTCAAGCACAGAGGGTAATATTGAATGAGGTGACATCAAACTGGGGGCCTATCACTAGCAGGGTTCCACAGGGCTCCATTTTAGGCCCTGTGCTCTTCAACATCTTTGTGAATTACTTGGACACGGGACTAGAAGGGATACTAATTGAGTTTGCAGATGACAGAAAACTGGGAGGAGCTGTTCACTTCCTTGGAGGCAGGGAGACCCTGGAGAGAGACCTTGACAAATTAGAGGATTAAGCAACAACCAACCCTATGAAGTTCAACAAGGGAAAGTTTTGGACACCACAATATAAGAAAGACATTAAGCTCTTAGAGAGTGTCCAGAGGAGGACAATGAAGATGGTGAAGAGCCTTGAGGTGAAGCCGTATGAGGAGCAGCTGAGGTAATTTGATCTGTTCAGCCTGGAAAAGAGGGGACTGAGGGGAGACCTCATTGCAGTTACAACTTTGTTATGAGAGGAAGAAAAGGCATAGACACTGATCTCTTCTCTGTGGTGACCAATGAGAGGACCTGAGGAAGTGGCCTGAATTTGTGTCAGGGGAGGTTTAGGTTGCATATTAAAAAGAGGTTCTTCCCCCAGAGAGTGGTTGGGCACTGGAACAGTCTTCTCAGGGAAGTAGTTGCGGCAGCAAGCCTGACAGAGTTCAAGAAGCATTTGGATGATGCTTTCAGGCATATGGAGATGGTCTTGTGCAGGTTTAAGTCCTGGACTCAATGATCCTGTGAGTCTCTTCCAACTTGGCTTATTCTATGTCTATGTGAAAAGCCTTTTTACATTGTCTTCCCAAACAAAACTGATCAGTTTTTCAAAAATAGTTTAAACATCAAAATACAGTAGAGAAACACTTCACCTAGAAGAGATACATGAAATTGTTAAGAATTAGCAGCCTGGTCACATGCTTATGCTTATGCTCATTCCAGGCCACTTTGATTAGGTTACATTCTGGTGTGGATTCAAAGGCAAACTGCATTCTCCTTTACGTGGGTTTCAATTTATAAATCTTGGTTTTCTCCTTTTATTGAAAAAACAGCATATACTGCTTTATGTGACAAGGATGGAGAAAGCAGAGAACAAAAAGACAATTACGATGCTCTGTATTTATGGGAAGCCTTGAAAAAAGGAAGACTGTGACTTAATATTTCACATCTTTCAGTAACATTTTGTTTATTTGTTTTTAATAAAAGAGTCATGACACACGATTCCCAAAAAGCAAAAGCAGAATTCTGAATACATATTCTGGCTAAGTATACACCCCATAAGTTTTTCCCTGCTGGATTTGAAATATTTTTTCATCTTTTTATTTTTTGCTCCCTAAGTATAAGCCTATAGCATTTCACAGCTTTCAGTGGATACTTCAATTCAAAAATTGTTTAAGCCTTGTGGGAGGAAGACTAATGGCCATGGTTGGATTAACTCCACTAGAGGGAAAATAAAATGCTGCATTAAACCTGTGTCTCAGCTTTCATTTTTAGTAATGCCTTCCTTTGGGACACAGTGCTTTTGTCTTTTTGTCTCTCAATTTTTCTTTTAAAAAGGACAAGAAAACCCAGACTATTTTATTAAAGTTATACACTAATCACAGAATCACAGAATCACAGAATACTATGAGTTGGAAGGGATCCACAAGGATCATCTAGTCCAACTCACCATCTAACACCCGTACAGAGACCGAGAGCACATCGCAGAGCGTAACACCAACCTAGATCCCTCACAGTCTAGCAGGCCACTCCGAGCCGGAAGGGGCCCAGCGTCATCCAGCCCTACACCCTCCAGCTAGTGTTTACTTATGAAATGCAGGGTTACTTTTTTTTTTTAATTGTGTGAAAAAAATTAAAAAGCTAATCTGAAAGCTTGAGCTGGATACAAGAAAATAAATAAAAATTCTGTCGTTAAATGCATCTACTTTCATCTCTTCTTTTTCATGGTATAATACCTTGAAGAAAACATTCAAAATATCGAGAAACTCTGAGAAGTGATATTATTGATTGAAAGCAGTGTAGATTTATAAATTGTTTCAAGACAGGGTCAATATCTTAGGTCTTAGACTTAGGTTTGCCGGTTACAGACAGGTCCTGCTTATAGTGTTTGTGATGCTGAAGTGCGGTCCACACAACTGAAACATCCAATGTTTTCTCAGCTGTCGAAAATTATGTTTTGCTGATTATTGTCAACCTGTCATAGCTTTCAAATGTCATCTTGAAAGTGAATATTTATATGACCTATTTTCTTCTGTCAGAAAATCTGTGATATGACAACTAGTGTGCATTAAAAACCAAAAGTCCAACATATTCCATTACCCCAAGTACTGATTTTGGTATTTCTTTTTGTAGTTACTTTTTTTGATTAATCTTTCTCACTTCTTGTAATGTTTGTTCTAACTAGTCCTGAACAAAATATTGAAATAGTATTACCTACTATTCTATTTTCTTAATGTAGATATATTCAGCTTCTATTATTATTTAGTCTATACGGCATTTCTGAAAGGAAAATCTGAGTAGTTTATCTGATCTATTGATTGTTTAAGCACTGAAAAGCTGTTCATATGTGTCTCCAGATAAGACTGGACACCAGATTTGTGCACAAATGTGTAATTAAGTAAAAATGTTACTTCTGTCTCATGATTCTTAGTTTTGAAAAATCAGAATGATTAAGATCATTTTAACTGGTAATATTTGAGAAAACAAGAGCATTATTCCTTATTTACAAAGTACAACTAAAGCTTTTATAGTATAGCTCCATTTCTATTTTATATACCTTCTATGGAACCATTTAGTAGTATTTTCTTAAACACAGTGACAGATGTAACTTCAACTTTTTTTTGTATGTGTGCCCATCTCTGCGTAGCTGCATGTTTATTTATGTGGGAGGTATTTTTAAATGTGTATCATTAAAAAATATACACCATAGTGAATGTTCTTAACAATTGTTGTAGCTGCTTCAACCTATATACACAAAAAAATTCAGTAATTGAAGTCCTTAACACGTAAGTATCTAACTTTGACAGTAATGCTGAATTTAGATTTAGATCATTATATATGTAATTGGAAAGTATGGATGCTATATAATACCTAAACCAAAAACCAACAAAGTGTGTCAAGCTCAGCAGCTGCAGGGCCAAACTTTTGAGCCCTGAAGTCTCATATTTTAAAGAAAATTCTAGAACATTCTCACCTTTTATTTAAAACATAGCTGCAACAGGGAAATTTTTGATGTTAATCCCTGGGTTTGAGTGCAAAGCTTTTCTCTTCACCCATCTCAAGCTCTGAATCAGAGGTCAAAAGTTAGGTCTATGTAGAGATGATATTGTTTTTCTTCAAATGTGGTTCAAGAGCTTCAGTAAGGAGACTAGAAAATAAGGGTCAAAACTGTTGAGTTTCAGATTTGGAAAATAAGTGTTTGATATTGGAAAATAAGATACTTTGAAATAATATCTGAACCTAAAGTTTATTTCAAGTAAACCTATGAAATTTTGGTGTTTAAAAGTGTGCTTTTATTTGGTAGCGCTGCAAGTGAGATTATATCTTTCATGCTTTATCTATAGATAGATCTTGAAAAGCAGCTGAATGGAGGAAGACCTTCAAGTTGTTTCTTGTGTAATGTTTGAAATTGAACTAATATCCAATCGTTATCTATAGTGATTTCTTCATCCTGTGTATATGGGTGCATATGTACATATCTGTAGTAGTTTATATATGTGTGTATGCATAGATATGTATATTATCTGTGATTAATTTCCCATTACTGCTCCATGCAATGTAATTTTGCAGTGAATTGTTTTGGCTAATTAAATTATTCTGAATTTTTTCAATGCATGTGGAAAATTAAAAGTAGGCTTGTTGCTTACGAAGTCCATTCCATTTTCAAAAATCTGATTTTTACATATATGTATATTAGTTTTGGAATATTTAAAACTGTTCATATGTATTACAGTCTACTGGAAACTAGCTAGCATTTCTGGTAGGTCCAAAATTATTCTCATTTTGAAAGAAAAATGGCTTTATGGAAACCATTTATGCTATATAGATTAAACTCAATTTAAAATCTTAACAAATAAATATCTCATAATCCAGTTGTATCTCAGCAGCTGATGACTTTTGTGGAGATAGACACACCATGAATATTAATGATTCAATAGCTCTCTGACATAAGAGTTCCTGCTATGTAAATGGAGGTGCTCAGGAAAGGGAAGGTTAAAGTCCCTGTGTTAACCATGAATGTGGTGGAAAAACTGAAAAGAGAAATCAAATTATTGTTTTACTGTGTTTTTTAAATGATACGTTCATTTTATTTTTCTCTGTGTATATTAGCATTTTAATGAAAACTTTACAAAGCACAAGAATCTGATATCTGACTTTGGGTTCCCTAAACTATTATCTTAGCTTGTTCTTTAATATTTTTCTAAGAATTTGTCTGTTCATTTGTCACGTTTTCATAAATAACTAGTTAGTTTCCTCTATATCTTTCTCCTGCAAAGTAAGTATGATTTTAACTGTCAAACAGGACTTTTTTCCTGTTATGGGCAGATACCATCTATTCAATACTGTCTTGAAGGACAATACCACTCAAAATCTAACTGTCAGCTGTTGCTAAGTAACAGAGATTCAGCTGCAAAACTTTTGTATCAAATAGAAGGATGCAGCATATGTTTCTATTTTTCCACTAGTTTTGAGTTTGAATTAAATAAACTCTAGGAATATTGCTACTTCAGAAATTGCAAGGTACGGGATGGCACTTAGATTCTAGTGGGTTTGTTTTGTTTCTGCACACCTTCTAGGTTTGCACAGACAATGTCAGAACACTTGTGAAATAAATCATAGCAAAAGGTTTTTTCTTAGTTTAATGTGTGTGGTTTGGTGTGTATAGTTTAATGCTATGTAATAGAATTGGTCCTTTCTGTGAATGAAACAAACAGAAAAGCGAGCCTTGTATTTTCTTGTTCTGTTATGCGTTTTAGTTATTTTTCAGGAATTACCTAATGGTTTTTGTAAGAAGCCTAGTTCAAAAAAGGAAGCAAAAAGTACTATAAAACTGAATTAAATTAGTAAATTATGCATATTTTGTAGCTTACGTTTTCACATATGTAGGTGATTCTATAGATTTTTTTTTTAAAAAAGTACATAATTCCATTATATAATCAGTAGTTTCTTTCTCCATTATGTTAAGGATAAGTTACTTTTCCTCACTATAAAGTTTGACATACTTAATCTCCATTTACCATTTGTGTGTCACTGAGACAACTATTTCTCAAGTAATGCTTACTAAATTAGAGCATAAAGCAACTGATTTTTCCTCTGTGCTGCTAATCCAGCTGTGGGAGATCTCCTGAAAAGTGAGCCTAATTATTGTTTAAACATCTGCTCCACATTTCCTTAATGGGTTCAATCCCCTGTAGGAGCATTCACTTAAGAGCTGTACTCGAAGATCCTTGTCAGTCCCTCCAAGTCAGAATATTCTCTATATATAGCTGTAAAAGGCAGTCATGACAATGAGATAAGAGGGTGATTTGTTAATGAAACTCTGCATTGTGTTGACTTGGCAGGTCTCATTGTTTGTTTGAGATCCACTTATCTGCCAGTAATATCCATAGGTCCTTACGTTGGAGATGGTAATGTAAAGACTACTTTCAATTATGTATAAACTGAAAATGTTTTAATGTAGTGTAGCTATGGAAACATGATTTACCACAACTGTAATTACATAGTTTAGATCATAAACTGAGGGTTTATCTCTCATCAGCTTAAAGTGTATTGTGAGAATGCGTAGCAGTATTTAAAAGGTGGGTGTTAGATCAAAGCATAAATAATATAGTAATACTGTTGCAACAGATTACTTTGCTGAACATAATGAAAACTAAAGCAGTACCAATAGGGAAAAATCCAGATGTAGGTACAGTTATACCCCATCCTTCGCGAGCAACGGGACAGGCCACGGGCCTCACGAAAAGCTAAACTCGCAAAGAAGTGCAAGTTGTTAATATGCATGCAGGCCACGCCTATTTCTCCACCCCCCCGGAACTCCAGAGCGCTGTGGACTGTAGAAAGATGCTTAGAATCTAAAGGGTGATGGTCCTTTAAGAGACTGCACAAAGCCCAGGCTTGGCTCATAGCTTGTCCTTGGGCAGTAGAAATAGAGGAATGTTTTGATAACGGCTTCTTGTAGAAAACAACAGGTGTCTTGATTGTAATTAACAAAGTATGAACTGCTGTGTAAGCATGAATTGTCAGAAATGTGCTATATATTATGTGTGTGAACCCTGAATAAATGAGTCTTAGCTGTAATTCATATTGGATCGTCGCTTTGATCTCCGAAGTCCTGGCTTTCTTCTTTTAGCGGACAATTTTCTGCATCTCCCCTCGGGCTCTCTGAGTATGGGGGAGCGAAGAGAACCGTT
Organism: Pitta sordida; assembly: GCA_013390025.1. Lineage (NCBI taxonomy): Eukaryota > Metazoa > Chordata > Aves > Passeriformes > Pittidae > Pitta > Pitta sordida. The sequence goes on from WEKX01007991.1 coordinate 30,798, forward strand.
TCTGAGCCCACTCTGACTCGGGAGACACACCTCCCCCAAGAATCCGCGACTATGCGCTTACAGCTCAAACCCCGCACTGCTTCCCCCTGGCCCCGCTGCTTGTGCCCGGGCGCCCCAGCCTCGCAGCCGCCCTGCACCGCCATCAGCGGCAATGCATACTGGCCCCGTGGCCGACACGGCGTGGCGCTGGCAGCTGGCAGCCCCTGTGAGGCGTACTGGCCCCATGGCTGTGCCGTGCCGGGACGCCCGGGCATGGGCAGAGGGGAGTGAGCAGCGGCGTGGGGTTTGAGCTGTGAGTGCGCGGTCGCACAGCCCGGAGAAGCCCACACATTCTCAGGGGAAGTAGTGTCCCAAGTCAGAGGGGGTTCAGAAACCTGGCTGCTGCAACCATGCATGCTCGCCATTCTTCCGCGTCGGGGAAGGGGTGTCCCCGGGGCGGAGGGGTCGGGTCAGTTTCCTTCCCTTTAACATCCACACTTCCCGGGAGAGGCAGCGCTGCCCGTATGGTCCCAGAGGGCAGAGATAGCTGTCCCCTCCCAGCACACAGTGCTTGCCCAACCTCACTTGCCTCACTTTTGTGGGGCAGTTTCCCAGGTCAGGTATGGGGGCATGGTGCTGCCATTGTGAGCCCCCTCCCCACAGGGCGGGGTGAGTCCTGCCCCACAGGCACTGCAGCACCGCCCCTCGGCAGAGCAGATGCACTGCGCATGTGTTGCCTGGCTAAGGTTGCAGATCCCGGAAGCTGGACTGTGAAAAAATTGCTTCACAAATTGGCGGGATCGTAAAGGAGAGGTCGCGATGCAGTGGGGATTCACTGTATCGGGTTAGAATTGCCATACTGTGTTCAGGCTTTTTTTTGAAGAGTGTAAGTTACCTGTGCTTATGTAAGTATATATACTAGAAGTAAGAGATAATATTTTTCTCTATATTCTCTGTTTTCTATTTGCTTCAATTAAAAAAAATCTTCCCACCAATTTATTAAACTAGTGTTTGCAAGTGATATCTAATTTATTTACATATTTACATTTATAATAGCTAAGCATATCACATACTTTTTATAGCAAACATTAAAGTTTGATCTTCACCATCGGTGTGATAAGACACTGTAGCAGGAAAGGTAATTAACAGTTCCTTGTGTGCAGGGCGTACCCTGTGTCTACCCAGACCCCTGAACGCATATGCTTCTCCCAAGATTTATCAAAAAGATAACTTTTACACTATGTTGGTAGGAAAAATAGTTCAGGTTATTTTTGTAGGTTACTGTTTTTCTACCTCAACTTTTCAAGGTGTTAGCATTTTCATCATGAGGACTAGCATTCAAATACATTAGTGAAGCACTAAGAGAATCACACTGGGCTGTAGCAACCATAAACCCTCCACTCTAGGTCAAGTTCACACAATGGACTGCCATGGCTGGGGCTGCAATTCAGGCAGGCTGATCTGTAGAATAGGTAAGTACACACTGAGAGTAAATTCTGGTTATTATCTTACAGGTCTGGTACAAGAAACCCCATAAAGGTTGTAGACTTCAACACCATTGCTAAATATAAAATAATCATCTGCAGAATATGGGTTATAGAGACATGAAACTTTGTGAACTGTATTCACCCCATTCACAGTTGCTTTTCAGCAAACTGCCATTATGATTAATGTTTCATCATCTATTAAAAAACCCCTACATTTCATATAATTATATTTAATCTTCCCTTAATTCTATTTTCATTAAAAGTAGACACATGAACATTTTCTCTTAGGCATTTATACAGCATATTTATAGGTTTGAGCTATTTTGCAGGTTAAAAAAATTGCCAAAGGACGTCACAGGAACAGGAAGGAAAAAAAGTTACTTAGTCTATAACACCTATGACAGATTTTAGCAATTTGTTCTCGGGAAATTGCATTCCTCTCTTGTTGAGGTAATATAAACCTTATATAAACTTGCATAATGTAATTTAAGATATTTTGCTGACACAGCTTTACTAAGTGGAGTGTGTGACTAAGAATTAACACCCTTCTGTTCTTAATTTATTAATTAACATTCTCTACAAGGGCTACTCAAACTTGCGGCAGTATAGCTCTCAGATTATTTTATATTATGCAGCATTTATGTTTTATATTAAAAAAATTAGTACAAATATTTTTCCCTTCTGGAATTATCTAAAAATATTTGATAAACATGTAATATGTAAGTGCTGTTATATGACTGTTATAGTGGCTACAGAAGTTTGTGCTGTGCAATAAAAGTGTACAAAAACAAATGTAGAAAATATGTTTGTATTCTTTTTTCTATCTCTGAACAGGCATTGTGAGAGAATGCATTAGTTCATTTTCTCTTAAGCTTTAGATTTAGTGTCTAAAGTGCATTTAAATGTCTTTACTGGACTGGGATAAAAATTCCTTTAATTTTTTTTTCTATAAACTCTGCTTTGAGTTAAAATTTGGAAAGCCAACTAATTATACAATGTTTTTCATGATCCTGCGATACATACATGCTACGTTTACATGGTTTGCACAATCAGTCACGGAAATCTTTGTAAAATCCACGCAAAAATAAATAAATAAATAATCTCCAATATTCTAATAACTATTAGCATCATCTTTACCTTTGTAGAGATGAGAACCTCCTTTCAATTCTTGATCATTACAGTGACAAGTATTATCCCATGCCTCAAGGAGAAAAAAAAAATGTTGTTGTGAATTTTTGGTGAATTTTTCATTTCTTTTTTGAGCTTTTTGACATGTAGTGACTCATCAATCCTCCTGTGACAAATCCTTGATTTATCAGATATTATTAAGAAATAAACTGCTTTACTTATGTCATGTATCTCTAAGGTAGAAATAGTTCCCTGCAGTTTTAGAATTGCAGAATGAGATTGCTTGAACAAAAATAATTTGCAAGAAGTAAAATCTGAATTTGATAACTAGGTCTGAGCAGTGTCATAGGATTTGTCTTGTCTTCCCCAGCACCCCCAGCCCTGCCAGGACCACAGTAAAATGGTGTTTGCTGTCAGCTGCAGCAGAGTGAAGCCAAACTGTCTCTCTGAGGACAGCGTAGCCAGAAAAGTTATTTAGGGGAGACAAAGGTGATACTTGTTTTCTGGCCCAGTCTTTTGGAGTTCACCCAAATGAATTAGAGTATGTTAAAGTTAAGTGCTCTTTTCCCTCCAAACCACCTGGAGTCTGCATCCATTGAGATGGAAAGGTTTACTCTCTGCAGCTTCAGAATGCCTGAAGAATAAACATGTTTGCCTACTGAGTATCTCTACATTAGACCCCTGAAAATCAGTCATGCAGAACTCAACTCTTACAAATTGTATGGGCTCAATGTCCATGCCTCTGGCAGCTGAGGATGAATATGCAAATATTATGCATAGCTTAGTCTGTCATTTAAATACAACTAGGATTTGCATATTTCTGTTACTTAGATAGCTACATAACAGTGGTGACTTTTAGAAGAACCAGCCAAAAAAAGGCTAGACTGTTTTTGATTCCAAGAAATATTTTGTCTTCTTCCATGATTTAACCTCTATCATAAATCCTTCTCTTCTAGATCTGAGTCTCATTAGAATCGTGAGAAGCATTTAGGAACTTTTTCTCTTATGAAATGGTTATGGAAGTGTTCATAGTGGTATAGTCTCAATAATAATGCATATACATGCATATAATGCAATTCACAGGTTATTCCGAGTTGGAGGGACTCACAAGGATCATCTAGTCCAACTCCCAAGCAACTCCCACACAGGGATCACCTCCCCAACCCTGGAGCCGTGAGCACCATGCTGTACCTTTAACTATACCAAAATAATAAACTCCAGTCTCATACCTATAAATGTAATGTTTCTTAAATGGGATCCACTTGCAAAATAAAACTACTGCTTAAGCATTTTTGGTAATGCAAATAGTTTTTTCTCATTAATACCTGTGTCTTCAGCATGGTACCTAAAAAGAGAAATCCAAAACAGTTTTCTTTCCTAATCAGTGCATTACTCTGACCTTGAAGTCACTACTTGAAGTCATACTAATTGTCAATATATATTTGCAACAAATATATGGTATTTTGCTGGTACACATTTACATATCCCATCTTATAAAAATCCTAAGGTTGGCATAATTAGACTAAAAGAAAACAAACAACACACAACAAAAAAACCACCACCAAACCACAACCTTCTAAACTGTTTCTCTATTCAATTTAAAATATGCAGCAGCTGATCTAAGAGAATACCAAGAGTATGTTATTTCATGCTTTGGTTTAAAATAAGTATTGACTGTAATCACTATATGTAGGACGTTTCTGCGGCAATTTCTGGTTTATAGAAGACTTGATAATGAAAAGAATAAACCAGATCTAGTCAAAATTATCCTTGCTCTTCCTTTGGCAAAGCAACTTTTTCTTCAAGTAAGTTTGGTGTGTCCAGTAAATGAAAATGTAGAGCTATCTTATGAGCACTTAAGCATAATTTCTGCTTTCTGAAGTCAAATACTATTATGAAATATAGAGTGTTTCATTTTCTATTATATTGGCAGGTTGTCCTGCATATATTACTATTTCTACAAAATGCTTTACCAAAGGTAACAGTTTAGATGCACCCTTCGAAAACTGTCTAAATGAAAGGAGTACAGCCTTGGAAACTGCTAAAACTTTCCTTAGCTTCTATACACAGAAAACTTTTTCTAAAATTTTATCTTGAACTGCAATAATTTATGAATTCCTTATTTCTTAAAGCAACCCTGTTGGTATTGTTACAGGAAGTTGATACTTTTTTGCTTTTTCAATTTATTTTTTTTTTTTTTAATTTACCATTACATTCTTAAAAGGAAATCAAATTCCAACTAATCTTTTTTTTTGTTTGTTTGTTTTGTATATTTTCAGGGGATAAATGCAAACCTACTGAATACACTGAGGTGAAAAATATGTTACTGGATCTACAAAATCAGAGATACATTGCACAATCAAGAGATGAAACCATTGATGATAAAATGGATTTAAAGAAACTTCTTGTAGATCAAATGTTCAATTATTATGATTCAGACAACAATGGACTTGTGGACACAAATGAGTTATCTCAGGTAAGATTTAGATTTTGTTTCCATTAGTACAGTATCTGTTCAGTTGTCTTTGTCAGGACATACACACATAGAATATTGCATTTTAGGATGCTTTATTTAGAAAATGTTTATGATTCTCTGAGGTGGAAAACTTCAATCAAGAGTTCTTCAATAGCTGAATTATTCTGAAATTCTGCAGTAATTACTTAGAAATTTGAATATAATTCTTTGGAATATACTGCAGTAGACCACTCTAGGCTGTTGTGACAATGAGTCATTTTGTTATCCCCAGCAGGCCATTTCATAGTCCAACTCTATAGATGCATTGTAGAAGTTGAAAACAATTAAAATGACATGATAAATCAATTTTGCAATACTAAATAAGTATTACTGCTTCATCTAAGTTCAGGCTAGAGAAGTACAGAGCTAGTCTTACAAGCTCACGGTAGACTCTAAACAATAAACTGTAACTAATTACAGATCTAAACCGCTAATTGCTACTCTGATAGGCATAACAGCACTAGCTTTGATCAACCGAAAAGGGTTAATTCTATTAAAGAGTGTTATTAGAGTAAAGGTACTTCGATTTACTAGAGGTCTATGTTTCAGAAATTTAATCATGACTACACTAGAATAATGGGCAGCCAATTAAAAAATTGGGAAAGGTAAGATCTGTGAGATGTGACTGCTGATCATTGTTTTAATTTGTGTAGTTGTGTTAAGAAATATTTACAAGGGAATATATAATGCCTAAGGTGTTAGACTGGACTTAATATTTCCAGACAACTAACTTTTAAAATTTTAGTGGCAATTTCCAGGACCTGAGATTGATTGCAAATATAGGTATCATATTGACAACTAATAGATTACCCATGTCAAAAGACTAATTTAAAAATGTTAATTTTTTTACTTTTATAAGATTGGATTTTCCTTTTGCTTTTTAGCAAACTTAAAAACTTAAGCTTTCAAGGGAATTTGGTGCATTTTTATATCTCACAAATAATATTTTTAATATAGTTTATGAACAAATAACATAGAAATCACATATGTAGATGTGCAAACTATTTAATACTTCTCTTAGCGGTTGCTACGTGTATAGTGTTCTTATATTTTGGTTTTTTCAGACACTGATAGTGAATTGGTAATTAATTCAATTTGTCCCTAAGTCAAGGCTTTGCTCATGATGGTAGTTGCTGAGTGATCTCTTCCTGACTTTATCTCAGCCCACAAGCCTTTCAACAAGTTTTTGCTTCCCTGTTCAGCTAAGGAGTGGAGTGACAGAGAGGCATTGGTGGGCACTTGGCATCCAGTCAGGGTCAACCATCCACAGGGAGACACTACTGAATTCCTGAAAATGTTCTCAGGATTAGAATTTCTCTCAGTTGTGCTCACAACACAGTCAAAATTCTGAAATCTGCAGAGTTGTCACAAATAGTAGTGCCTGTCTGCATTTTAAAGGCAATCATATTAAGGAGATATGAAAAGCAACGTATTTGTTGTAGAAAACAAAAACTCCTGAAGTTAATTTATGTTCACATGAGTATTGAGCTTCAACTTTTAGTCCATGTTAAATTTTAGATCTCATCAATCTTGCTGTGCATTCAGGCTCTTGGATTGCAGTTATTATTTCATATGTGTACATATAGTCATCCTACTTAATGAAAACTGAAATTAATCAGTTGGAGATTGGAAATGGTGAGAGCAACACACCAATTTTTATTGATATATTTTGGATCAGAAGTCATAAGGTTCTTGAATTTGCATCTTGATACAAGAAAAATTAATGCAGTAATCTCTTGAATTTTGCTCAGGTTTGGGTCTGGAAACCTGATGCAATGAGTAACATTCTCAAAGTATCAATTCATATATATGTAACTACAGTCAGCCCCCTCCTCCCCCTCCCACCTCAGCTCTGAGCAGCAGGAGCAGCAGCAGTGTGCAGAAGCATACAGGAGAAAACAGCAAGTAGCAGCTAGCAGCAGAAAACATCTAGCAGCAGCTAGCCAGCTGCTGAAAGATGCTGCGTGCTGCTGTATTCTCCTGCTTGCTGCTGCATGCTCCTGCTTGCAGCAGCTAGCAACAGCTAGGAGCAGTTATCTACGGAGAAGTGCTCCACAGGGTAGCCTGGGTAATATACCTTTGAGACAGTGTTAGCTGTCCCCACCATTTTATTAATCTGTGCAACACTATTATAAGCAAGCAAGGTCTGCCATCTGAGTCAGCAGCGCCTGCCAATGCCACCTCCCTGCCCCATGTGGGGCAAAAGAGGGGAAGCTGGAAAATGCCTTCACAGGCAGAAAAAACCCACGATGTACTGAGCTGCGATAGGTGAAGTGCAAAGTAGCAAGGGATTATTGTATTCCTCTCCAGAAAAAGCAAGCATAGTGTTGTTAATAAAAAAACTATTTCAAATAGTGAGAAAGGTTTTTTTTATAAAAAATACTTAAAGTATATAGTAATTAATTAAACTGGCAGCCTATTTTTTTCTCCTGTTTGAACAGTTCTATCATCTGGGTACAATATTTACCACTGCTTTGTATTCTAATACAGAACTGTAGTAAAAAATAATTTTGACTCCATTACACAGCATACATATAATAGAAAAATGGTGGGATTATGTAGTTGCATGCAGGCTAAATGGACGGAAATCCACTTTAGTACAGTGGTGAGTGTCCTCACCTCTCATGCGGGAGACTGGAGTTCAATTCCCACCAGGGAGGCAGTGGTGCCATTTAAGAGTTGGACTCGATAATCTATGTGGGTCCCTTTCAACTGAGAGTATTCTGATTCTGACATTATTCTCCCCCATATAAGTTCTTCTCTGCCTTGACTGCTTTCTTTACTGAGCTTAACTCATTTAATGTTTCGGTTTCCTAATACTATATTGGCAAGTGACCTGTGGTTTGATTTTGGAAGAGCTTACTAATGAAGTTTACCTTCTAGACCACTCTGTTTTGAGAAGCAGATACAATCGGAAAGCATATATCCTTCCTAAAGTGAAGGCTTTGAAATAGGCAGGATCTTCATAATTTTTTCACCTTTGGTCAACATAACTATGAGTTTTCTGGTAAAGTGGAGTGGTTCCTTGAAGGTTTTGTTTTGTTAAATAATTTTGAAACAATTTTAATTAATTTTAAATGATGGAATATAATGGAATCTTCTGATTAGCTATGAATATTCAGTTCTTACCAGACTCATTTGTTCATCTATTTTATCTTATGCAAAACCAAACTGAAATTTAATAGAAAAATGTAAATGAAACACCAATGTTTCTATCACTATAGACTATATGGGTACTATATCTTGTTTTTGCTGTATATCAGAGAAGAACAGCAGAAGTATTATGAGTAGGCATGGGAATAAAATACGTTTTTTTCAGTGATGAATGTAGTTATTCCTGTATATAAACAGGAAGCCTTTTCTGGTTTCTGGTGAAAGATGCATAAGCTCTAAAAATGCTTCTTGTTGCTCAGCAGTGAAATTCAAGTTCCTTGTGTGTATGAAGTGCAATAATCTACAGTTGATTAAACTTAGATCCTCTTTTCTTCTATTTCTTACACTGGTGAACTAAGAAAGCATAATTTTATAGAAAATGGAAGTGATATGGCTTCATACATTGACATTAAAAGTCAGAAAATTGCCTGAAAGCAAGTTTAATATATAATAATAATGATGAATTTTCCTCTTCCTTTCCTCTTTTTCATGATTTGATATCTAGATGAGAAGAAAAAATTTAACATCCTTATTTATGAACTAATATTTGCAATTTTAAATACTTGGATATATTTCTTTTATTTACCAAGTTAACATAGGACAAATGAAAATACATTAAATTTTCATAAAAACTCATTCTCATATCTGTGTTTTATTTTGAGTTTAGTCGGTTTCATTGAATTCAAATGAGTAAGATCAAATAAAATCAATTAAAAAACAGGCAAAAGAAGCCTGACTCTCAGGAGATATACTAATTTCACAATTGTTTCAAGGAAAGATAAATAGAAGTTATAGGAACTACTGTAAGACTTACTATGCCATTTTCACAGACCAGTTTAATATATTTCAGTAGTAGGTGACATCAAAAATACTGACTTCTCATGAAATGTAATGAACCTTTGAATAGTGTTATATATCCATGTATATTTGTAGATAAGTACAAAAAAATTGGAGGATGAGTGTATGTATAGGTATAAATCATCTTTACATAAAGCATTAATTCAAAAGTTCCAATGTAAAATTTACTAAAAAAGAAAGAAGTAGGAAAATAAGTATCACTGTCTTTATGTCTCTGTGTAGGTATGTGTACTTGTAAATCTCAGGAATATGCCATAGTTTAGAAGAAGTACACTTTCTGTAGATGAGTACAGCTGTATCTCCAAATGAATTAGTCACTATATACAGTTGGCCCTCTTGCACTTCGCACCCCCCACATTGCGGCTTCAGATCTTAGCGGCATGACTTTTTAGTGATGAAGACCCCTTTTCACAACTGCGCATGCGTGACCTGCCACAGCAGCAGGGGTGGCGCGGTGGCAGCAGGGGCGACAGCAGTGCAGACAGCCGTACTGATCCGCCGGCAGTGGGCTCCGCTTTGCCACCACCCTCCAGGCTCTGCTGCTTCCCCACCCGCCCCCAGGCACAGTGGGGGCTCCGCCACTTCGCCACCAGCAGGGCCACCATGGCAATCAATACACAGCAACACGGTGTCAAAACAGTACTGGGGACCGTCAGAGGGTGGGGAGCAAAGTTGCATATTAATGAGCTGCCATTCAACGGGGAAGTAGGGCTTCATGAAGCCAAATTAAGACCGCGGGTCCATAATATAGGAGACCTGACTGTAGGAATTTTTAAAAAATGCAATCTGAATGCATTTTAAATTCAATTGACTTGTTTAATACAACATTAATTGCTGCCAAATTTATAGAGAAGTTATCATTTTAATTAGTTTCTTCTTGTTGTTTATTCTTTAAGTTCTTTTTTTCCCTCAGATTTGCTTCATTCACCGTCAGTTACTCTTTTTGCTAACAAACTCTTGCTTGTTTGTGAATTGAGAACAGATATGTTCTTTTATATCACAGAATCACAGAATATTATGAGTTGGAAGGGACCCACAAGGATCATCTAGTCCAACTCACNAGATTTTTCATTGTGACTGTCAGAAATCGAATTGAAATGAATGAAACCATATATTCTTGTGTGCAGTTTGATATTTTTAATCAGATTAAAATTCTATCCCCTAAAATTTGGAGTTGTACTGACTAAATTCCCAAGAAGCCAACAGTATGCTGTTTCATAGCAGGTAGCTATTTGTGTGTTATACCATTAAGAAGTGCAATATTTCCCAAATAATGCAAATCCTTCCCCCATGTTTTAAAGAGCATTAAGTTCTCAAGGATAAGCTTAATATTTTGTAAATGCCATATTTAATTCAAAAATTTATGAAAGTTTTAAAATTTTTAGTTAACAGAGCAGCAGTTTTGCTGTATGTTTTACCTTTTACCAGTTGAAGATATGGACAGTAAATACTTAATGACTTTATGGAAATGTAAAGTAAAAATTATGAGTATAAATATTTTGCAAGCCTTCTCTGGTGTGAATTTTCAATTTAGAAGTTTGGAGTCAAATAATCCATCTTATATTTGTATGGTACAGTCATAAAATTGTGCAGATAACCTTAATCAGACTTTAATCTTTATAATAATTGTTTTGTTTCTGGCATGTGACTTACTACAAAAGTTATCAGTTTCTATTCTGCCTCCCTAATGGATTATTACCAGCTTAGTTTAAACAAAGAGTTGACAGGTGCTGTTTAAAGGACTGGCTCAAGGATCGATTTCTATGAATTTTACTCTTCTCTCCTCCATGGACTGAGATTATTAGACTAGTAGAATTTAATATTTATCTTTAATAAATGTTTAATGTATATCATCTGTGATATACATGTTTGATTAGATGATGGTATATAATAGACATGCAATTTTATTCTATTTATCTTATACGCTTATTTTAAACATTGATTTCTTGAATAGAAGTTCTATAAGGAATTGTGCAGCCTTGATTTGAAAACATCAAGGTGAACTTAAAAGGTCCAGTATTCAAGGTTAATTGTTTCTATAGCTTTTCTTTTCCAGTTTTATTAGTATTATCTTTTTTTTCCTGTTCTGTAATGTCTTTTTTTCCCTAAATTGAAGCATCCATATTTATTTCTTCCTCTTCAAGTTACCTGTTGGCTTTGATACGGTCAATTCTAAGCATCCATTTAAAAACAAAAAACCTGAAGAACGTCTTCCCCTTCTTCAAATCTATAGAGGCTGATTTTTCTCAGCTGTCTTAATATGAAGTGTCTCATCAGACTTTGGTTTAATTTCATGGATACTTTCTAATTTGGTAAATTCCCTTCTAGCTTTGCAACATTAAATGTTAATTTGTGCTAGTCAAAACTGAGTGTTGTGTTTTAATATCAGCTCTATCATTGCTTTTGAAACCCTAGTTACCTTGTTACACTGGTAAAAAACATAATATTTGGTTAGGCTACAGAGTGATCCTAGAATTTATCAAAATTTCTTATCCTTAGCAAATCTTGCCTCTTTTTTTAAGATGAAATTCTTCCGAGAGCCCATTAATCTTCACTAAGGAATGAGGTTCTTACACTGGGCTCTTATGAGGTTCCTAGTTTTAGATGAATGACCTTATATTACAGTGCATGAAAACACAGATACTTTTTTCTGAAATCGTTCAACTATGTGATCCTTTTCATTCCATATGCTACCCTGTGCTGCCTCCCATTAGTATTCCCCTCAACAGTACGTACCATTACCAATTTTATTTTTTTACCTACTTTTAAATTACGGAAAGAGATTGGAATGAGATGACACACTATCAAAACCCCACTGGATTGTTTTAGCCATTGATGATTCCTGGCTGACATCTATTTTTTCAAGTTTTGCAATTACTGGAGTTATTATTCATACACTATATTCCTTATTGATACTGCATGGTATTTTTATCTTGTGATTATGTAGTGTGTGAAATTAAAAATACCTGAAAGAAAATATTGTGTTTTGAAAACTGCCTTTGTAAGTCATAGCCCTTGTAAAAGTAAAAGAAAATGAAAAATTAGGTTGTCTGGAAGGTTTTATTTCCTAGAAGATGGTATTAAAATATGCTGTGACAGCAATAGAAACAGAAAAATTTTTCACAGTCATAATTGCTGAATTCCACCATTTGTTTCTTGAACAAATAATAATATTTTTTCTTGACCGGTTTGAATATTTGCACTGTATCATTTTATGTCTCATTTTATGGAATTTCACTGATACATGACAGTCTCTTGAAAGGTAATGTCTGTATTAGGAACAGTGTGGTCAGTCGGACTAGGGAGGTTGTCCTTCCCCTGCACTCAGCGCTGGTCAGACCTCATCTTGAGTACTGTGTGCAGTTCTGGGCTCCCCAGTTTAAGAAGGATGTTGAGCTCCTTGAGAGGGTCCAGAGAAGAGCAACAAGGATGGTGAAAGGACTGGAGGACAAGCCCTATGAGGAGCTGCTACGGGAACTGGGGTTGTTCAGCCTGGAGAAGAGGAGGCTCAGAGGTGACCTCATTGCTGTTTACAACTACCTGTGGGGAGGTTGCTGCCAGATGGGTGTGGACCTCTTCTTTCAGGTTGAGGACACCAGAACGAGAGGACATGGCCTTAAGCAACGCCAGGGGAGGTTTAGACTGAATGTAAGGAAGAGGTTTATCACAGAGAGAGTGATTGTTCATTGGAATGGACTGCCCAGGGAGGTGGTGGAGTCGCTGTCCCTGGAGGTGTTTAAGAGAAGACTCAATGAGGAGCTTAGTGACGTACTCTAGCTGGGGGGGGGTGTTGGACTGGATGGTCCTGTGGGTCCCTTCTGGCTTGGAGTGGCCTGTGAGCCTGTGAGGGAACTAGGTTTATGTTCACCACTCTGGGGTGTGCATTCGGTCGCTGTACGGGCATTAGCTGGGGAGTTGGACTAGATGGCCCTTGTGGGTCCCTTCCAACTCAGAGTATTCTGTGATTCTGTGATTCTGTCAGCTGGTGAGTTAGGGACTCCTGTTAACTGGCAGTTTGATCCTGATGGTTATAAAACACTTGATGCCAACATAAGTTGCTAAATGACTTCTCTGTTTGCAAATGACTTGGTAACCACTCATATTTAATGTTCTAGAGTCTCTTGCAGGTTGTAGCTTCATATCACCGTTGATCTGATCTAAGTTCAAGCTGCTAGAAGCCCAGTCATTTTTCAAGATCCAAAGTCCAACATCCCAAGTTGTACCTGGTTCTGAATCATACCTCATGTAATACAATGTTAATCTCCCACCCCTTCAAAAGGAAATGTCAACCAACCGAAAAAAAGCACCTCAAATGTTAATTTTGCTTTTGATCACAGAGTTGATCTGATCCACAGATCCCATTGCAGAGTTGAGAAATGGCTAGGTCCAGCACAAAATATTTCAGATTGCAACAGCTCTTTTAGCAGTAAATCACAGATAAATAAGATTAATCATGAGATGAAATAATTTCTGTACCTTTAAAAAATCTATCCTCACAGACATGTTTGTGGATTTATCAACAGTGAGTGTGTTTTCCAGAGAATGTCAAAGTATATCACCAGCATAAAGATGAGAATGCATAAACAAACATTGAATCTTAAATCTGTAATTAAAATTATACCTTTACTGAGGACTAAAATGAAATAATTGCCAGGATGTTAAAATGTACCTGTCCCCAGTATCAATATTGGAAAAAGCACAATCGTTCTATCTAATATTTTTTTAAATTGTCATTAACCTTATTTTAAATAAAATTGACCAGTTAAAATATAAAGCATCATGAGACACATTTCAGCTAAAACAATAGAAGTTGAGAACAATAATTTGCAATTTAAAATGTGATTCTTCAGAGGCAGGTGTTTTTGGGCTTTAAAAATATTTTCTTACACCTTAGGTAAAAAGTTTCATCCTTATTTTACCACTGAAGCTAGTGAAAGCAAATGTTTAAAACAATTTCAAACAAAAAAAGAAACAACTCTTTCCATACTAAATGTTCCTTTTCCATGAACCAGCTGTGATTTTAAGCACATTTCAAGTCCTTGAAATCTCAGTGATTTTTGCTCAGGTTTTCAATATACACTGTTGTATGTTTAGCATTTCTAGTGTAATTCTAATGAGTTTAGAGATATTAATTTTTCCCAGACTACAGCTGCAACATCTGCGCAATTTTATTTTTTCTTAATTCAGTTTAGTGTGAAATCAATAAACAGGCTTTTATAGTGTGAGAAATACGTAGCACTAACATTCAGGTAGAGTGGTATGTATTTTTAATTAATAACAAGCAAAAGGTGATTTTCTGGTGATTTTTATTCTCTTTGTGGATGGTTTTAATACTCTCTAATATACTAATAAGGTGATTATCTCATATAAAGCTGTTATATTAATATATAGGAGTCTACTTCGTTAGAAAAAGATGTTTGTGTGTTTTCTCTTTCCTCTAACGCTCCTTTTATGCGCTATTATTCTTATACATATTTTGTATTTAGGTGAATTGTAACTGAATGGGTCCCTTCCAGCTTGGAGGAACCTGTGAATGAATTCCTTTGCAAAGCAACTGAAGCAAAAATGCCCTTATATGCTTTGTTTTTCAGAAGCAATCTTATGTTAATAAAAATATAATGGTTTTACAATTATTTTGGGAGATGGGTATAAGGTTGGAAGAATACTTATGTTATCTAGGAATTAACTGTAGTCATATTCCTTTTTCTGTGCCTGACAAAAACCTTTAAACTGTGCAGTATTACAACAAAGAGTTGTGCTAGTTTCAGTTCTTTCAGTTATGTGATAGTACCTTTGATACATGCACCATGTAAAATGATGATTCTGAATCACTAGCAGCATCTTAAAAATTTCTCAGATCAAATCTAGGCAGATGTCTACAAAATATATAGACATAAACCAAAATGGTGCACATATTAAAGAACATTTCTCTGTCATAAGTTCATTAGAGTTAAAAATCTAATAGCTATTAATTCTGATCTGTTTATAAATGGTATGTTCCGCCATTGAGAAACAGAAGCCTTTTCAGGTCAACTACTTATATAAGAGATCTTTGGTAAGATAATAGGCTTGTCCAAATCCTGTAAGAAGTTGATGCAATTAGGAGGATAATGAGAGTTTATATTAGTTATTTTTTAAAGCGTCTGCATTCAGTTTCTGTGGTTAGGAATTAGACTGAGAGGAAAAAGAAATATGGCATTTGTACTTGGAAAATTATGATTGCAAGTATATTTTAATGCTTCTTATTCAACATTCCTGTACATATAAAGTAAAATATGTTTTAAAATTCTCAGTGTCTTTATAATTTTTCTGTCTATTCCCATTATGTATAGTCTCTGTATATTCTTACAACTTTTGTGTAATTTCAGAAAGTCTGTCCTAATTGTATTAACTTTTAAAACAGTAACAAAAAATTACAAAGTAACTGGAAATCCCTGGCTTTACACAGTTGCAGTTCATTGCCCCATAGCAACCTTAAAATGATCTATTAAACAATTATTAGAAACAATTAATTATACCAGAGAACTCTAAGAGCTCAAATGTAATTTCATGGTTATAATTTTCTTGTCAGGTAATAAAACAGGATGAACTTGGCAAGGAACCATCTGACTGCTCTGTGTTTGATTTGCTGAAATATGATGATTATAATAGTGACAAGCACCTAGCTCTGGAAGAGTTCTATAGAGCTTTTCGTAAGTACAAAAGACTAGTCTATTCTTCTTTCATTTTTCTCTTTCTTTCTCTGTTGTTTTGAAACAGTGGTGGGGTTTTTCTGAATCTTGCTACATCTGATGCTGTACTTAAATGAGTACAACTTAGCAGTCATGATATAGCAGACAACTTTTTACTAGAAATCAATGATATTCAGTGTCAAATTGTGTGGGTTCATGAGGGATTTTGGTAATGGAGAACTCCTAGATAATCTTTCTTGATGCCAACTTGCATTGATAAGTCTGTGAGGGATCTAGGTTGGTGTTACGCTCTGGGATGTGCTCTCGGTCTCTGTACGGGTGTTAGGTGGTGAGTTGGACTAGATGATCCTTGTGGGTCCCTTCCAACTCATAATATTCTGTGATTCTGTGATTCTGTGTTGCGAATAAGTGACAAGTATTGTCATCAAGACATAATCAGTAGAAAATAAATACAGTCATACTTCAAAATTCATGGATTACGGGTCTGCTGGGGGTCCCGCAAATCACCCAATCTGTAAATACTATTAGCAGGGAAAAAACGTGAATACATGAATACAGTTCACGGGGAAAAAAACGTGAATATGCAAATCCAGAAGCACAAATGTCCAAGGTATGACTGTACTTCCCCACACCCTATATTTATGACTACTGATAAGACCATTCCTGACAAACCCAGAAACAAATGTACCACATCTGTTAGGTGCCATATGTCTTCATAGGACATGGAAGGAGCTAAAGATTTGTGTTGTAGTTTTGTGAGGTATTTGATCTATTCATGCCAAAAGGATGTTGGGACAATTGTATATAGTACTTACAAACATCTTGACCAAAATTACTGGGGTAGGGCTCAACATGGTACTAAGTAATAAAAAGAAGAAAGATGTTGAGGTTCTTTAATATGGTATGTTAAATGCAATAGTCATATATTTTGTTATATCCAGATCAGAACTGATGATTCTTAATTTTTATCTAGCTCAAATCTCTGACTCTTAAAATCTGACTATGATTTCAAAAGCTGTTGCTCCAGGTTCAGCAACGTGGCAGCATAGAAGGTGAAGTTTGTACTCATTTTTTCGCCCATAATTTTACTTTAATTTTACGCTGAGTAGTCCTTTAATGTACGTTCATTGAGTTATTATGGCCTGTTGCTTTCATTTTCTTGTACTTTATCTGTGATCAGATGAGAACTCTCAGCCATTTTAGGAGATGGCAAATGCAAAAAAAGATTCAAAACTACTTCCAGAGTTTAAAAAATAAGAAATTAATACTAGGAAAAAAGTGGCTGCATGACAAAAAGAATAAACATGATGTAGATAATCAAGACCGAGTACCTGAGAGTTTCTTAGTTTTTACCATTGTATAAAATTTTTATGTCCCTTAAAGTGTTTCAGAAAATGTGATTTTGTGATACTGCTTAGCTGAATGAATGGCTTATTGCTCCTAAAAATAAATTGATCCTGCTTCCTGAGGTTGTCTGACTGCCTTTCTTACATTGTCTTGACACTCACAGTCTCTGCACTGAGTCACTTACTAAGTCAGCAGAAAAATATTAACTTTCCACATCCTACCCCCAATCTGTTGGAGTGACTTGAATTGATTAAGTGAAGGGTCAGGCCATAACTCATGCAAAAGAAGTGAGTACAGCCAAGAAGTAAGGGGGGCAGAGGTGTGAGATGTTAGGACATTGTGACAATAAGATAAATTGGTTCATATGAAGCATCAAAACACTAGGAAAACCCTTAATTCTTTTATTTAGAATTGTGGTACAAGTTTGGCTTACAAAAATGTACAGAATAATATAAAAACTGTAGAAAGACACGCACACATTGACTATGATTATATGGCTAGGTCTTCTGCTTCTATAACTTGATTATGTGCATAGATGTGGAAATTTATATGGAATCATTTAACATACATAGCAGCCCAAGAAGGTTGAAACATATTTAAAGCATTAGCATACTTTTTAGAAACACTGAAACCTTATATATAGTAAATCCACTTTAGCATAGTGTTGAGTGTTCCTGTATCTCATGTGGGAGACTAGGGGTTTGATTCCCACCAGGGAGGCAGTGGTGCAGTTTAAGAGTTGAACTCCATGATCCTTGTGGGTCCCTTCCAACTCAGAATATTCTGTGATTCATGGAAGCACGACATTGTTTTTCCAAATAAAACTTTGATGTGTCTCTGGGGGTCTATTTGGTATACATAGATGTAAAACTTCAGACATTAGAATAGTTTTTTGTTACAAATTTTTAATGAATTTTTGAATAATGAAAATAATTTCCATATGATATGTTAAACATTGCCTTAATATGAATGGTAATGAAAACATTGAATTACATAATCTTAGGAATCATTTAGGTTTCTTTGTTGAAATACAATAGTCGAGAACACCCTATTTAAAACTAAGAAGGTATCTTGGAAGCTGACTTCTAGATCAAGATTCATTCTTCTAAGTAGTTAACAAAATGTATACATATTAACTTCATTGCTGAAAAAAAATCTTAAGAACAAGTGCTACTTCATTGTATATTGCCCAAAAGCTAGATAAATGTGACATAACATTAATCTCTGTAATTAAAATAAATATTCTTGAAATAAATTTGAGGATTAATTATTTCCATTGCATTTGATCTCAACAGTTTGAATTCAGTTTGACCTACTTTAATAGCATTATCAAAAACTACATATGTAGTGTTATAGAAATATATTAATCTAATCAAACTGAAGGAAATTAAATGGTCTTTGACACGGTTTCCCATGG
This sequence comes from Pitta sordida, assembly GCA_013390025.1. NCBI lineage: Eukaryota > Metazoa > Chordata > Aves > Passeriformes > Pittidae > Pitta > Pitta sordida. Next base: position 49,374 of record WEKX01007991.1, read on the forward strand.
TAAGCGTCAGGAGAGACTCTCAGAGTGAGGCTTGGATTAATAGTGTATGCAGGGAGGAACCCAACAAATACTTTCCTTTAGGCTAAGAAGGTAAATTAACATGTTTAGCTCTAGCTGCGTTTTCGGAGCCTGGATCCAAAGGAATCAGCTTGTTCATTCCTCCAATTCTTAGGCCACATTATGTAAAATCATATCCTAACAATGATCCAGCTCAATTTCAGTGTTTTGGTTTTTTGCTTTCCTTCCTCAGCCAGCCCCAAGATAAGTGATTTTTTTTATCAACAAATGTTTTTTCAGATAGGGCAAATATATTTAACTTTTTCTTAAAGGACAGGTGAAATCTTAAGATGAAGGAGCCGAACAAAATTTAAAGAGAGGGGCGTACAATTTCTTGAATGCTTAATCTTCTATAAACTGAATCTCAACCAGTATGCTTCTTTTATTTTTCAAGGGTTTTCTTTCTTTGGTTAATGTCTCCTATGATATCAAAATAATTGTGTTAGCTGTAAATGTATCTTTTTTTTTTCCTCTAGTGATCTTTCAAAAATAAATAATCCAGTGTGTTTTCCTCCTTTAAAGTATCTTCTAAAATGAAATTTCAAGGAAGGTACTTCAGATGGTCTTCATGCTGGGTTGCAATGTCTCAGGCATACCATAAGCAAGTAAATAATATTTTTTCATTTTTGATGGCTTAGGAAATAGAGGTGTATATGTAGTCACTTCCCTTTGTGATTTCAGTAGAAAGAATGACACTAGTTTAGACATCTATGAATACAAGTGATTGAATAAAATTAATATAAGTAACAAATTTATTGTACATAATCAGTTTATCTATATGTAACAATTGATATCCTGCATAAAAAGAAGAAACAAAATAATGTCTTTCAGAATAATTAGTGTAGAACTATAGCAATTCCTCAAATATCATGGAGGGTCGGTTCCAGAAGGATGCCACAATAAGCAAAAGCTGCGAAGTACCAGTAAATATAGTAAATACAGTAAAGCCAGTAAAGACAAGGGAAAAAAAACGTGATGTGTTGAAGCTGTGAATGGTGAACCATGAAGTAGCAAGGGATTACTGCATTTTAATGTTATCTTGTGCTCATAAAAGGGACTACAGGAACCACACTGAGGACTTGACTGTAAAAACTACCCCAGAAGTGCAAGAAATTGTCAGAAAAAATTATCTAGGCAAAACAGAGTATGACCTAATCATATAGTCTGTTTTTCTATTAATAATGCGTTATAGTTCACTGGAATTACTTGTGCGTTCAAGTACCACGCAGCGCTATTAATAATATATAATCTGTTGTGCAGCTATTATTCAGGATCATGTATATTGTTACTGTATAAGTTCACAGGTTATTCTGAATTGGAAGGGACCCATAGGATATGGCTTCATATATTTAAAAGTACCTTCAGTTTTGAAATACCATTCAGGTCACAGATAACAGACTGGGATTTCAAGCACTCAGAGGTTCACAGGTTATTCTGAGTTGGAGGGGACCCACTGGAACATCTAGTCCAACTCCAAAGTGAATGCCCACCCAGGGATCAGGCCCACAAGCGTGGAACCATCCAAGCCACCCACCATGTAGACCATGTCACTGAGTTCCTCATCGAGTCTTCTCTTAAACACGTCCAGGGATGGCGATTCCACCACCTCCCTGGGCAGGGCATTCCAATGAGAGATCATTCTCTCTGCGAAAAACATCCAGTTTAAACCTCCCATAGCGTACTTTGAGGCTATGTCCTCTTGTTCTGGTGTCGTCAGTTTGAGAGAAGAGATTCACACCCACCTGGCTGCAACCTCTCCTCAGGTAGTTGTAAACAACACCAGGTCACCTCTGAGTCTCCTCTTCTCCAGGCTGAACAACCCCAGCTCCTGTAGCTGCTCCCCATACGGCTTGTCGTCCAGACCTTTCACTATGCTTGTCGCTCTTCTCTGTACCCTCTCAAGCAGCTCAACATGCTTTTTAAACTGGGGAGACTAGAACTGAACACAGTACTCCAGATGTGGTCTGACCAGCACTGAGTACAGGGGAAGGATAACTTGCCTTGTCCGACTGACCACACTGTTCCTAATACAGGCCAGGATACCATTGGCCTTCTTAGCCACCTGGGCGCACTCTTGGCTCATATTAAGTTTCGTGTCCATCATTACTCCTAAATCACTCTCCATTTCATCACTCTCCAGCCACTTGTCCCCGAACCGATTGTGATACATGGGGTTCTTGTGTCCAAAGTGAAGAGCCTGGCACATAGACTTGTTAAATCTCATATTATCGGTGTCTGCCCATTTCTCTAGTCAGTCAAAGTCCCTCTGAAGGGGCCTCCTACCCTCTGGCAGTTCAACATTTGCACCCAGCTTGGTATCATCTGCAAACTTGCTGATGATGGACTCAATTTCCTCATCCATATTGTCAATAAAGATGTTGAACAGTGTCGGGCCTAACACTGATCCTTGTGGGACTCCACTAGTGACTGGCTGTCAGCCAGATGTGGCACCATTCACCAACACTCTCTGAGCTTGTCCAGCCAGCCAATTCCTAACCCAACATAAAATGTTTCTATCCACTCCATGGTCTAAGTGTTTCTTCTGAAGCTTACCTTTGGAAACCATGTCAAAGGCTTTGCTAAGATCCAAGTACACAACATCCACAGCCTTTTTTTCGTCAACTAGGCAAGTCACCATATCATAAAAGGAGATCAGGTTGGTCAGGCAAGACCTACCTCTCCTAAATCCATGTTGACTAGTTCTAATGTCATAGTCATTTTGCAGTTGCTGCGTAATAGCACACAGGACTATCTGTTCCATGACTTTACCCGGGGCCGAGGTCAGGCTGACAGGTCTGTAATTTCTCGGATCATCTTTCCTGCCCTTCTTGTGGATTTAGTCCATATTTAAGACATGGATGAAATGTTTAAACCTGTCTCAGGTTATTTCCTTATAAGCCTAAATAGTTGTTACATTTTCCATGTAGCTAAAGTACCAATTTAAAATTCATGTAATAAAATGACACCATTTCTGCATGTTGAAGTAAATGGTTAATTAGTTCAGCATTAAATTTAAGTACTAAAATATTACAAAAAAAATTTAAAAAATCTATAGGAAGTGCTGCAAACTTAAAACCAGAGGAAACTTACAGAGGAAACCTGAGGAAAGTTATAAGACTCAGAGATCATTTGTCAGTTGTGCTTAAGAAATAGAAAAAGGGAAGGAAAAGGTAGTTGCAATTATGTACCCCAAATGATCATAATGGGAACATTCAGATCACTAAGTTAAGTATTTCAGAAAAAGACTGAATTAATAAGCTGCCTTTTCTGCATACTGCTGAAGAGTACCATAGAATAAGAGGAGAAATTCACAGAAGCCATGGAATTGGAGGCTACAAAGAAGAGAGACTATTTAAAAGAACATGTGGCAGTACAAGGGGGAATGTCTTCAAATTGATAGAGGACAGTTTTAGATCAGATATTAGGAGAAAAATCTACTTTGAGGGTGGTGAGACACTAAAATATTTTGCCTAGAGAAATTGCAGATGCCCAATACTTGGAAATGTTTGAGGACAGTTTGGGTGGGGCACTGAGCAACCTGGTCCAGTGGAAGATGTCCCTGCCCATGTCAGGGGGGATTGAAACTAGATGATCTCAATCCAAACCATTTTATGATTTTCAAGCTTTTTTTACTCTGTATTTGACAAAACTTTTGTAGCTCGCTCTTGTGATAAGGGAGAGCATTGGAAAATGCAGTGATTTGCAAAGAGTTTCATTATACAGTTATACCCCGTCCTTCATGANCGGGGGGGTGAATCGGGTGGGTATCGGAGTTTCCTTCCCTTTATTATCCATACTTCCCAGGAGAGGCAGCACTGCCCGCATGGTCCCAGAGGGCAGAGACAGCTGCCCCCTCCCAGCACACAGCGCTTGCCCCCCCTCGCTTGCCTCACTTTCATGGGACAGTTTTCCGGNACCTCGCGAGAAGCTAAACTTGCAATGAAGTGCAGGTCGTTAATATGCATGCAGGCCACACCCATTGCTCCACCCTCCGGAACTCCGGAGCGTTGCAGACAATTTTCTGCCCGAGGGAGCAAAGGGACCATTTCTGAGCCCCCTGTGACTCNGCTGAATTAAAACTGCAAGAAATTGGCTTTGCAAATGGGCAGGGTCGTAATGGAGAGGCCGCAATGCAGCGGGGATTCACTGTATATGTCTCTGGAAGGCAGAAATATATGCCTATCCTAGTAACTCACAACTCTCGAACTTCTTAGGACTAAAGGGACAAGAGACCTGTTTCTAAATGAAAATCATCTCTCTTGTAAGTTCCCGATGCTCAGCTCATTCTAATGATCTAAAGTTACAAAATTTGGTGAGAGTAGGATAATTGCAATATTAGTTAAATATGAAAAATGCATTATTTCTGTTTTCAACCTAGCTTTTCTTTGAAAAAATTGTAATGTAGTTACAAGTTAATTTCTAACTTCAATAAAATAAAAAGAATGACTATACCATCAGCACCTAAAGAAATACACCAATTATCTATAAATTATTTTCTGTTTTATAAAAATAAATAGGTTAATCAAATAGCCAGAGGGAATACTTTGTTTTTAAAAATGTTTTTAAAAGAGGACTTTTAGGCTTGCCTACTTTTTTTGGGGGCGTGGGGGGAGGAGGGTCCTCTTGTGATTCAGATTGTAATCTCAAAAGCATTTGAAGAAAACAATCACTTTAAAAATTATTTGAAGGAATTTTTTAAAGGCAGAATATTATTTAACATATCTGTTAATCTTATTAGTCTAGTTTGTTACAGTTGATAATACACAGATAATGCCAGTCATTCAAGTGCCTTCAGAAGGTGCTTAGCTAAAAGGATTCCTTTGTGAAAAATCATTAGTTCTGACTAGTATGTAGTATCTACAACTCTGTATAAATATTGACAACAGTATGGATGGGAGGAAAGAATATCAAGTACTCCAGCCAGATATTTTAGCGGTCTGTGATACTGTAAGATGTGACACTTATTCCTTCTCATCACTCTTGGCTTTCTAAATGTTCAGAAATAAATATCTCATAATTGCATTTAATAATTATTTATATATTCATTAGAGAGTTACATGCGAGCTGCATTCAGAAGAAATAGTTATGCATGTGTGGGTTACATGTATTTTCATAAATTATCTATCATGTAAACTCCACTCCCTCTGATGACTAGAGTCCTTATTTAGTTGGATGAATATTATTTGAGATGTGTAGATGTGGTGATGCCTTCAGGGGTTTTTTCTTATATTTATTTGATTTTAGTTTGAATACATGATTTCACTCTTAAGATTTCTTGTTACACCTGTCCCATGAATTGTGAAGCTGTGTTTAACATTTTTTCTGAAATAAACAGGTGAGCAAACCCAAATAGAGGGCCCAGAGGACCTGGAGAAGCTCCAAGGGTAGCAGATCCAGGGGTTAGATGAACATTGGTTGGATGTGTCGGGGGATGTAAGGATTGATAAATATTATAAATGTGGGATGGTAAGGGCTGTTGACATGCATCTTTGGATCTGGAAGTTTCCATTAAAGAATCTGCTCTTTTCTTTTACCTCTTTTACCATTGTGTGGAAGATTTTTCCTCTGTTTTTAGGCATCAGTGACACTTAGGGACATGGTTGAGTGGTGTACTTGGGAGTGCTGTATTAACCAGGAGGAAGACCAGCAGGAAGAGGTGGACCTATTGCTCTTTAGGCAAGTAGAGATTGCCTCAAGATCGGCTACCCTTATTCTTGCAGGAGACTTCAGTCTGCCTGATGTCTGCTGGAAACTTAACACAGCAGAGAGGAGGCAGTCCAGAAGGTTCCTAGAGAAAGTTGATGATTATTTCTTGATGCAGCTGGTGAGTGAGCCTACCAGGAGCAAGGCTGTACTCGACCTACTATTTACAAATATGGAAGGGATGGTTGGCGATGTTGTGGTCTGAGGAAATCTGGGATGCAATGACCATGAGATAATAGAGTTTTCAACTGACAGTGTGACAAGAAAGGGCACGAACAGGGAGGTGGTGGAGTCACCATCCCTGGAGGTATTTAAGAAAAGACTGGATGAGGAGCTCAGTGACATGGTCTAGATAATGGGAGGCTTTAATGGGTGGAGCGTGTTGCCCATGGCTCCGTGGTTGTGGGTTCGATCCCTGGGTGGGCGCTTACTTGGGAGTTGGACTAGATGATCCTGTGGGTCCCTTCCAACTTGGAATAACCTGTGAACCTGTGATCCTGAACAGTTGGACCTGATGAACTTATAGGTCTTTTCCAGCTTTAATGGTTCCATGGTTCTAACTACAATCAAAAACATGTGTGCAATTACCCAAATGTACTATATATGCTGTGGTAGTTAAATTAAAAACACACTCAAAAAACCCACCACTCCCCAATTCCCAACAAAGAACCTGAACATTTTCTAGCAAAGGAAATAAGGAAATAGGCTAACAAAATATCCCTGTACCTGTGTTGCATACAGAACTAAATTGTCAATAGATTCTCAAGCTGGTTTTCTCAACAAATCATGCTCACAGAGTTTCAAATCTTACCTTAAGTGAGTTAGCAAGTGATTTATATGGAAATGCAGTTTTGACCATAGTAGAAAAGCAGGTGTCATACTAAGGTTATGAAGGAGAGGTATACATAGTGCAATATTGTGTCAAAACATGATTAAGAAAAGATGCAAAACAGTGAAAACCTACAGGAGAGCCAAACCATAGAAGCTTTCTCTGTGTAATTAGTTTAAGAATTGGGAACCTTTCTGCCTGAGATGGTAGGGATCCAAACAATTCATCTGGTTGTCACTGTGGCATGAATAAATGATTGGAGAAAGTGTCATTTTTAAAAAATTTGTTTTGCATTATGATTATAATTCTTCATGGCCGAGACATGAGGTAGAGATGTATTTGTTGGAGAGAGTAGTTAGACTGTTTTAAAACCAGCTGAACAATTGTCATGGTTTGACCCTGGCTGGATGCCAGAGACTCACCCACAACCTCTCCCGAAGGAGAAAACTAGAAAAACAAGCTGGAAAATAAAACTGGAAAATAAAATAAAACTGGTCCCAGGCAAAACGAAAGCACGGCAACTACAAGTAAAGAATATAAAGGGTTTATTTTCTAACTAACAAGATCAGAACTGCAAAGGAAGCATCATTTAGAAGGCAACCTTTTCTCCCCCACCCCTCCTTCTCTTACAACAGATGTAATATTCCCTTTTTCACCAGGAGACAAAGGGGGAACATAGGGTAGGGGTAAACCAGGCAACTTGATATTATCTGACCAGATCCAGGGTAGGAACCATCTCTCTGCCCTTCCATAAAGTTCTCTCTCTCTCTCTCACAAGAGGAAAAGGTCTTTCATGACCCCTCCCAAGTGAGATCTCGACCTGAGGACGACAGTTCTTCCGAAATTCTCTGTTGTCCAGAAGTCACAGCCAGGATTGCAGCTTTTCAGTACTGGCTTCTTAGAGCGTCATAATAAGCCCATCCCAAAGTACATAATTCAAATCCTACTACAATTCACAAAAAGTCTGTCCAAGGGGTTTCTGCTGAGCTGTCAGCTAGCTCCAGGCTTGTCTTGTGTTTCTGGGCTTCGAAGAACATCGGCTGTTTTTTTCCAGTTTTACCTCTCCATCTTCAATCGTGGCTTAGATGGATTCTGCATCACTGTCTCTCTCTCTCTCTGGTCCATAGGTTTTTCACCATGGTCAGTCCAATTCACAAACAGCAGCGGGATGCCTGGAAGAACATCTCTACCCCTTCTCTCGTGGGCCTGGGGGCCTTCAATCTCTCAGCCTCCCGACGCAGGTTCTGAACCGGCACAATACATCTTGCTACTGAACTTTTTTTTCTCTCCCAAGTATGTTATTCACAGAGACGCCTCTATCTATATAACCTTGAAGGGCCTAGCAGCACAGAGAGCCCAGGCAAGAACTGAGCTGTTAACCCCCTCACTGCCAAAGCAGCAAAAAACCTAAACCCAGGACAACAGTCTATTTAAGAAATAGTTGATGTTAAACAAAGATTAATGTTGTGTTCTTGCTTATAAATTGTCAAGTTAATGTCTACTTTGAGTATATGTTAACAACTTCTCTGGGTTAGAACAAATGTACATCTAGTGCAGTATCTTTGCTCTAAGACTGCTTAGGGAAGATTGCGAAGGAAGAAAATCATGTAAGCTTCCTCTGATACACTTTCTCTTCTTTAGTGATTTTTGTCTTGGAGACCGCTTCTCTTTAAATGCTCTTGATGGATGCCTCACTCACAGGTTCACAGGTTATTCTGAGTTGGAAGGGACCCTCAGGATCATCTAGTCCAACTCCCCACCAACTAGACCATGTCACTGAGCTCCTCATCCAGTCTTCTCTTAAACACCTCCAGGGATGGCTACTCCACCACCTCCCTGGGCAGACCATTCCAAGGAGCGGTGAAAAATCTCTTCCTAATATTCAGTCTAAACCTCCCCTGGCATAGCTTAAGGCCAGATCCTCTCTTTCTGGTGTGCTCAGCCTGGGAGAAGAGATTCACACACACCTGCAGCAACCTCCCCTCAGATAGTTGTAAACAGCAATAAAGTCACCTGAGTCTCCTCTTCTCTAGGCTGAACAACTCCAGTTCCCGTTGCCGCTCCCCATAGGGCTTGTCTTCTAGTCCCTTCACCATCCTTGTCGCCCTTCTCTGGACCCTCTCAAGCAGCTCAACATCCTTCTTAAACTGGGGAGCCCAGAACTGGACACAGTACTCAAGATGTGGTCTAACCAACACCGAGTACAGGGGAAGGATAACTTCCCTAGTCCAACTGACCACACTGTTCCTGATACAGGCCGAGATGCCATTGGACCTCTTGGCCACCTGGGCACACTGCTGGCTCATACTGAGTTTTCTGTCAATCGTTACACCTAAATCCCTCTCCATTTCACCACTCTCAAGCCACTTATCCCCCAGCTGATAGCGATGCCTGGGGTTGTTATGTCCAAAGTGAAGAACTCGACACTTAGTCTTGTTAAATCTTATATTGTTGGAGTCTGCCCATTTCTCTAGCTTGTCAAGGTCCCTCTAAAGGGCCCTCCTACCCTCTGGCAGCTTGACGTTTGCCCCCAGCTTGGTTTCTTCTGCAAACCTGCTGATGATAGACTCAATTCCCTCATCCATATCATCAATAAAGATGTTGAACAGTGTACTCATAGATTTGTTTGTGGAAATTAGTGTCTGTAGCATTCTGTTGCAGTGACATTCACAGTGTAATGAGTTCTGGATACAAATGCTATCTTTTTTTCATTGTGCACACCTGTGTACTTTATTTGGGGTTTTATGATTTTGTATGATTTAATTGTTCTATATTTCTAGTCTCTAAAACTCCTTTTTTACCCCTTAAGTTGCTAACATATCTTCCTAGTCATCTCTTTTCCATTCGGAAGAGCTACAACCTATTAAATTGTATGGAAAAGCTCCCACATCTTTTCTTTCTGCTTCTGCTGAAGGATATTGAACAAGGAATAGAACATGTGAGTTCCAGTGGGTCTCCAGGTGGAACTCTACTGATGACTTTTCTTCAGAAGACACCTGCAAATAAATTCTTTAGAAGAAGTGGAAGAAGATAATTTTGCAGCTCATGACAAGATCTGATGCCCATTGTTAGTGAAAAGATAGATCAGAAGACACTGTAAGTAGGACTGTAGCATAAAAGACCAAAGTGCTAAGAGTCATAGCTTAATCCAGTCAGTTTTTAAGGTCCTTTTACCTCTGTGCTGATCCTCTTAGATTCATGGTCTGCTTTAATCTTGGATAAACATAGCAGATATGCAAAGCCAAGGGCTGAATACCCACGGTCCTTGTTCCAGGAATATGTCACCATATTCAACATGGAGTCACGGACTTTTGCATGAACTTCTATTTTTAAGAGAAGTAAAACACTACTCAGTGAATAACAGAAATTAGAAACCTCTATACAGTCAGGTAACAGAGCCTACCTGCAGTTCTGCTTGCTTTATTTTTCCTTCTGAATGTCAATTGTCACTTCAGTTGGTCGATAGATATTTTCAGAATCTCTATCATACTAAAACTGCTCCCATTTCTACTTACTTCTATATTAAAGATTTCTGTGGGGAGCTGCTTCATAACTAGTCTGCAGATTTCAGAGAAATTTTGAATAACAACTGCATGGGTTTTTGTGGGGGGGTATGGCGGGGGTGTTGTGTGTGGAAACACTTTAGTACAGTGCTGAGAATCCCCAAATCCCATGTGAGAGACTGCAGGTTCGATTCCCGCCAGGGAGGCTTTGGTGCCGTTTAAGAGTTGGACTCGATGATCCTTGTGGGTCCCTTCCAACTCAGAATATGCTGTGATTCTGTGAAACAGGGTAGTTTGTCTGTGTTTTAGGTTTTCTAACTACATTTGCAGTTCAGCTATTTTAATCCCGAATTACTATTTTAGATTACTGTCCTCTTGTTCTTCCAACAGAACTGGATGAGGAGAGTTTTTACAAAATTGGGTTGTCATAAAACTCAGGGCAAGTCCAAGGATCTTAAATGTTTAGAAATTCTATTAGCATTCTGGGAAAAAACTTTGAAATTTGAAAGTTAAATGGAGGTACACAGTAAATAAAATTGGCAAATTATTATATTTATATACTGAAAGATTCATGCATGAAACTGTGAATTACCAGGGCTGTCAGCTCTCCTTTAAAAATTCCCATTTCATTATTGATTAGTTCCAGAAATACTTCATAGATTGAACCCCACACTTTAAATGTTTCATTTGAGGTAACTGCAAGTATGCAATATTGATGTTCCTCATCTGTATTTGCAATAAACAGGAGCATTAAATTTGGATCTATAGGAGTAAAATTACTTGAAAATATTTATGCTAACTCCTAGTATTTAGATAAAATGTTTTACTTGAACTAGTCATGTGCAAATATGAAAAATGTACATAAATTGATTTTTTGCATAAATTTCTTTTATTGTTGTTGAGAACAATTCAACAACATATTCTACAATAAATGAGGTCAAAACCAAGTATCACTGTTACTTTAGTGAATTTACACTTCTCTGGATAGGAAAGCTATATTTAATATCTAACTTAATTTCTATGAAATTTGTTTTCAAGACAAAACCAGAAAACATTAGAAGCAGTAATGGACTAGATGCCTTTTTAATTGTGTATTATTCTTGATCCTGATTCTGTTCTTATTCAAAGACCAATTTCATTAATTTATTGCAATGTATGTAGTTACCGTATACAGTAAAAGCTTAACTCATAGCAAATTCTGGTTCTCTGCCTATTTTAAATAATATAATGTTATGATTTTTTCATTTGCTTATTATTATGTGTGCATAGTCTCGATTTACAGGTGTTTTGAGATTCATTTTAACTATTCAATTGTTTATCTGAGAAACAGAATAAGGAAGAATTCTCAGACAACTTCTACATTAAGGTAGATTGGAATACAGTGATCCCCCATTACTCGCGGGCTGTTGGGTCTGGCCCTCTTCACGCAAGTCTTGGAATCCATTAAGATAGCGAACCCACTACGTAGTGAAGTATGCCAAGCAGGTAGCCACACCCCTCCCCTAATAAGGTCTGGAGGACAGTCCTGAGACCCGGGCTTGTCTCGGTTGCCTGGGAACTGCCTGACATGGCTCTGCTCTGGTGAGGGAGGCAGGCGGCTGCTGCATTTGGCAGCAGGGTGAGTGGGGAGGGCGAGTGCCGGGATGGATGGACGAGCAGCAGGCGTGGCCCCTGGGCTCCGCTGGGCCCTAGCCACGGGACCTGCCTGACTGTGGGCACAGAAGAGGAGGGGTGTGGCGACTGCATTTCCCAAGTGTTATGGTTTAGGGGGTTTTCTGCTGCTCTGGCAGCGAGGGGGTTAACAGCTCAGTTCTTGCCTGAGCTCTCTGTGCTGCCATGGCCTTCAAGGTTATAGAGATAGAGGCGTCTCTGTGAATAACATACTTGGGAGAGAAGAAAAAAAATCTCAGTAGTAAGATGTAGCATGCCAGCTCTGAACCTGCGTCGGGAGGCTGAGAGATTTGAAGGCCCACGAGAGAAGGGGTAGAGNTTATGTTCTTTACTTATAGTTTTGCCTTGTTTTTGCCTGTAACCAGGTTTATTCTCCAGTTTCTCTCCTTCGGGAGAAGTTGGGGTGGGTCTCTGGCATCCAGCCAGGGTCTAAACCATGACACCAAGCCGCCACCAGGACCAGCTTGGGGAATGCCCATGTGTGCCAGGAGCTGTGGGAGGTTTCCCTGTGCCAGTCCCAGCAGAGGGTCAGAGGCGCAGTCCCAAAATTTTTTTTTCTGCATGACTTGACAACATCCCTATCAAAGTCCTAGTTACCTTCCCCTCCTTCCAAAGGTGATAAATCCTTTTTTCAATTGATCTCATTGACACTTAATAGAAGGTAGGTAAATGATAACATTGGTGACAAGATTTGCTGAAGAGACAAAGTACCAAAGGAAGCAGTTTAGTACAATGATGGATAGAGGGTGAAAGAAATTTGCTAAGCAAAAAGGTGTAAAAGAATCTATAATTGACAAACACCCTCAGAATCTAAGCCTGAAAGCCATGATCTATGGTAATTTTTCTTGGTTCCCACCAAATAATTGTGGAGTCCACTGCAGAAATAGTGAATGATGCTTGTGGAAAGACCTGTGGCAAGTCTTAAGTCTACAGTTTCTTGGATCAGTTTAGAGATTTGCACACTGAAGGTCTAATTCCATGTAAGCTGGATGTCCAGTAGTTCTAGATGGTGGATTTTTGTTTGCATTATCCTTTTACTATAATTCTGCTCTTAAAAGAAGTTTGTATCAACTTTGGTTGACTTTTTGTTACTGCATTATGAAGCAAATCATAATTGTATTTTCATATTTGCCTTGATGTTTGGTCTTATTTGATAAAGAGAATGGAGGATGAATCATAGGTACATATAGCACAAAAATAGCTTTTTTCTGTTAAAACTTCTGGGTCTTTTATTATTTGTACTGGAAGGTGTTTAGTGAACAAGACAGACAATTACAGTAAGAAAAAATAGAAAACTAGTGGTAAACAAATATGTGTTTTTAAGTGGAAAAATTGCCTTTGCTTTTGCATCCAAGTTCCTAACTAGCATAATGCATCAAACTAATGGTTCATTCAATTTAGATTAATTGTTAATCTGGACACAATGGAATATTCCTCATGTTCAAGATAAAGGATGCATTTGCAGAGGTTCTTAATACTCTTAAATGAAGCTAAAGTAAACTGAAGCTGTACTTTGCATAAATGAAATGGTAACCAGATAAAGAACAGTATCACATAGGGAACCCAGGCCACTTAAACACTTCTGACAGTTTAACATTTCTTTGCCTCACTTCCCATGCTCCTACTATGTGTCAGTATTATTGCTCCCTAGACTCACACTGAGACACGAAATCATGCTAGCAGAGTTTGTAAAACATGTAGCTATGTCTTCAAAGCTCTTGATGAAGACTTGAGGGATACTGTTAAAAGCTTTTCAGAAATCCAGCTGGGCTACATGAACTGGATCACCTTTGCCTTTTGCAACCCATACCACTACCATTAGTAATTCAGATTTGTCACAAAGTGCTTCATAGCTGGGATTACTGAATCACAGAACATGTCAGAGGAGAATTGTGGCAGGCACTTGGCCAAGCTCCTTTATTCATATTCAAGTTGTGGTCTACTTCAATCCTTGTCTGCAAACCTGATTTCTAGCCAGCTGAATTTCTATATTTTTCTCATATACTTTGTCTCAAGTGCAAGACTTTTCATTTGTCTTGGTAGAATTTCATAGTTTGTCAGTCCATTCACAGGTTCACACAGGTTCACAGGTTATTCCGTGTTGGAAGGAACCCACAGGATCATCTAGTCCAACTCCCAAGCTAATGCCCACCCAGGGATCGAAACCATAAGCATGGAACCATGAGCACCACGCTCCATAATCCAAGCCTCCCATCATCTAGACCATGTCACTGAGTTCCTCATCGAGTCTTTTCTTAAACACCTCCAGGGATGGTGACTCCACCACCTCCCTGGGCAGGCCATTCCAATGAGAGATCACTCTCTCTGTGATTGTTATTCCTCTAGTGAGGGATAAAGTCAATAATGATTCATTATAAAACAAACTGTAAATGTTTAGCACACCACCAGCACAATGTTCACCCAGTACTGGAAATTAGAAATGATCAAGAAGGAATGTCATAAAGTTGAAAATAATGTTTTCCATTGAAACAGTGGCACACGCAAGTATTCATAAATGGTGTTCTGTGATAAAACTACATGCTAATTTTTTGGACTTTGAATAAATCCCTTCAAATTTTGCACCCTGTGATCATGGCAAATTCAAATGCAGACTGGTAATGAATGAATGATAATATTATATAAAGTTTCAAAATACAATGTCAGCAAATTTGCAGGCTGCCAAGAGAGACACAGGCAACATTAATATCAGAGGACTTCCTAGAGAAGTGAAAAACCTGTATTTACTTGGCTGTGTTCAGGAACATTTTGTTGAGTATACACATGAATTTAAGCCTGAACTGGTTTTCTACTAAGAAAAGATGAACAATATCATTAATAGAACAGTAGTGAACATAATTTACTTTAAAAAGACACTGATTCAGTCACTCAGAGCACTGTAAGGCCACAGTTAGGGAAGTGCTAGGGAAGTTAGGGTAGCACGAGTGGACTTTTAAGTATCTTACCATACCTTCAAAGACTAAAAGGCCATGGTTAGCATTTCATAGACTAAGTCAGCTCACTACAAGTGATTTCAATACTGGGCTGATACTGTTTAACATTTTCGTTGGTGACTGGGATGACAGGAAAAATGCACCCTCAGAAATCTTGCAATTGGAACCAAATTCACAGGCTCGGAAAGTATACTGCTGCAAGACTGCGTTTCAGAGGGATCTTTATAAGCAGAAGGTTCTAAATCTCTTCTCTCAGGCTGCCAACACCAGAACAAGAGGACATAGTCTTCAGCTTCGCCAGGGGAGGTTTAGTTTGGATGTTAGGAAGAGCTTTTTTGTAGAGAGAGTGATCTCTCATTGGAATGGTCTGCCTGGAGAGGTGGTGGAGTCACCATCCCTGGAGGTGTTGGATGGATGGAGCATGGTGCCCATGGCTTCACACTTGTGGGTCTGATCCCTGGGTGGGTGTACACTTGGGAGTTGGACTAGATGATCCTTGTGGGTCCCTCCCAACTCAGAATAACCTGTGAATCTGTGAAAGAGTAACGAGAAGGAAGGGAAAAAGCAGAGACTATTCTAAATGCATCTGAATATATGTGTAGCTTGGAAAGCAGCTAAAAAACACCAAAACAAAAATTTATTAAGAATTTTTAAATGGAAGTAAATGAGAGAAGCTGCAAAACCATTGCTTTTACATATAACAATCTTGTGTAAAGTTTTGTTTATGTGCAAATAGAATAGATTTATTTTTCTTCACAATTATTGATTTGCAGACAAACACTGAGGTCACTGGATGCCAACTCCTTGGCTTTTTTCTATGAAATGTCATTTTGTTCTTCTTCCTCCTGAGGAGAGAGGGTTTTTTAAGCTACCATTGAAAAGTAATCTTTTTATCTTTTGAGTGGAACAGACACCATCAAGTTATAAGTATTTCTGAAGCATTTCCATGGGGAAAGATATTCTGCTTTTAAGAGTTTTATCTACCTTGATGAATTCCACTCTAGTTGGGCTATTTAGAATCATTACTTAGGCTGCTCACATCTGCAAATGCATCCCAATTTTTGAATTTGTAGCTTGATCTGTTCTCTTTACTTTTCTTTCTCATTCTTCTCCGAAGTTTTTGTTGCTGATCATTACAGATTCTAGTACAGCAGAGGAACATTCAGTTTTCTCTTCTGTAGAATGATGCCTTCATAGTACTTGTTTCTGCTATATAATTCCAAAACTGAAACGTAAGCAACTACATTTATAAATATTCTGAAAATCAAATGCATAAATGCAACATTGTTAAATTTTTTGAAACATATGAAAGCACACTGAAATTGAACTGAAAAAACATAAGTAAGAAAACAAGCAAAATAAATGAAGACTTTCAAGTGAAAGTCTTTTCACGTGACCATTTTCTGCCCTACAAACTGAATATAATTATAGTTTGAAGACAGTGATATCTGTGCAACCACATATATGCCTGTGATGCAAGACCAATGGCATACCCAGCTTGGAGCTTCACAGATTCACACAGATTCACAAAATACTATGAGTTGGAAGGGACCCACAAGGATCATCTAGTCCAACTCACCATCTAACACCCGTACAGAGACTGAAAGCGCATCCCAGAGCGGTAAACACAAACCTAGTTCCCTCACAGTCTAACAGGCCACTTCGAGCCAGAAAGACCCTACACCCCCCAGCTAGACTATGTCACTAAGCTCCTCATCGAGCCTTCTCTTAAACACCTCCAGGGATGGTGACTCCACCACCTCCCTGGGCAGTCCATTCCAATGTTCAATCACTCTCTCTGTGAAAAACCGCTTCCTAACATTAAGTTTAAACCTCCCCTGGCATAGCTTGAGGCCGTGCCCTCTCGTTCTGGTGTCATCAGCCTGAAAGAAGAGGTCCACAGCCACCTGGTGGCAACCACCAGATACATTTCTCCATTTTTCAAAGTCTAATGAATTTATTTACAGTGACTGTAGAAAGCAGTCATATTTTTCTTTACTTTCTTCCATATATTCAGTCACTCTAGTAGTCAGCATTTCCATAATATACACAAAAAATTGTTATAATATATTTTAATATATGTATTTCTGTTGTAGATAACTTCCAATGCACTGAAATATGTCATGAAGGAGTTGGTGAAATGCACAGAAGCTGATAGGATGCATGGAAGTCTCAAACAAGCTTTTCAGAAACTTGTCCATGTGCATAAGTTCGTGTTAATGTGATGTTATAAGCAAAATTAGAGAGGTGCTTTGGAAATGGTGCATTACATTTAGTAAAAATAAACAATTCTATCCTAGGAAGAAGAAGAATAGGTCATGTTAATAATTACATGGAAAATTTGATTCAATCTAAGTAACTTTCAAACTTTTTCAGTTAGTATCTTTTTTTTTTTTTTTTAATATGCCTTTTCCCTCCCTCCTCTTCTCTTTTTCTCTTCTGTACATCTCTCTTAAATACCTTTCTCACCGACACTGCAATGACTTGACACAGTAATTTTGAAAGATCTGAGGGTCAGTTATGTGCATCCAAAGATATTAACTTCTGAAAATTAAGTACTGATATTCCACAAAAAATACTGTTGCATCAATGCTTTCTGCTGATATTGTTTTCAAAACCTAACACATTTCAGTCTAATTCTGCAACAGCTGTTATTAACAATGCACTAGCATAGCAAAAACTGTTTTTCTACTTTGCAAGAAAAAGTCTAAAACTCAAGCACAGCCAGCATTTTTTCAAAGACAATGTCAGTGCTGCTGTGGAGAGTCATCTCATTGTCCATATTCTGAGAGAAGCCACTTATTCTTTACTGAGTTTACAGTGGATAAAAGTGTAAAGTGTTCAACATTAAATGCAAAAACTTGTTGAATGACTATGAATTTTTTTTAGTTTGATTGAATCTCTTTTCAAATATATATGCTAATATTGCTCTATGAACTGGTAGATTCTCATTTCTACTTTATTTTTGCACAGGTCATTTTTAGCATGTGCTCTCCTCCTATTTTAAAATGCAAAAGACATTTTTCGTGGATTTATAAAAAATTAACTATTGCTCAAAGAATAACTTTGTCTAAGAAAATGTATCACAAAATGTTGTGATGCTATGGATGCACAGTCATTATTCATATGTGTCCATACAAATGATCAGACAGGTAAGATGCCCTAGATGTGGGTGTGATATCATACATCAAGATATGTATGATTGGAATAGGTATTTTGGCATATTTTCTTAAACAGTGATCTATCATTTTAGGAAAGAGAACTTCTTACATTTTCTGGACTGATGTTGTTTCTATAATTTTGGAAATATTTTTGGTGCACAAATATTAACTATATCTGAAATACAGCCTTCAAAATGTGATCCAAGTTTAAAAATATCAGTAAGTTATTGGGAAATTAATATTTCATTTGCTGTGAGATTCTTTTCTAGACATACTTTCAAGTTAACTTTTGCACCAACTTTGTTGGCTAGAGATATATTGCTGTCTAACTTTCAATATTGAGTCTGTAAATGTTGTGAGTTTATATATATACATAAACCTAAGATACCATATCTGACTACTTTCAGATCAGCAACTCCAGTAACCTGAATTAAATCAAATTTTAACCCATCTCAATAACTTTGAAATTTCCCTTAGGATTCATTGAATAGTGCATGAAATAAGTTACACAATATACTGAGAGGATATGTTAAGGCTGGGCAGTCAGTTTCAGTCTGCTGAGATGATTGCAGAAACAGGAGGGAGAAAGACTGATTATTTACCATTTTGTTTACTCTCTCTTCAAGAGGTGTAAATGCATAAAAACTGGAATTCAATTTTTCTTCGTAAGAAGAAAGAACAAGTCTGTCAATCAGAATATGCCATGTTTGTGGTTTTTTGCTTAGTCTTAATAAATAGACTTTGAGAAACAGGCTGCCGACATTCTGGGAGTAGATTACCGATTTCCTCTGCAACATAAGACTTTGAAGCCATATAGATCAGGGTTTTACTTCCTTGGCCTGTGTTTTCCTCTAGGATGAAAAAATTCTCATAACAATTGAATGGCTACTGAAACTTCATAGTGTTCTCATGACAACACAGTCTGTAGAGTGAAACCTTTATCTGCACTGTTTTAAATATCCTTAACATATGTAGTATGTAGATACTTTTCAAAACATACTCAGGTTTACCCAGTGTTCCTGTAGTACTGATTCAGGAATATTAGGAAAAATGAATACATAAAGACATTTTTTCATATTTTCCAAAGTGACTTTAGCCAGGTTTGAGTGGCATATCTTTACAAGTTTTATATTTCAGGTATTTCCTGTCCATTATGTAATTCTCCAGCTGTCTGATCTGTTTCAGGTTTGATACAAAGTAACCATGATATGGTTGTCACCTGAGAAACCCTATGAATATATTTGGATTGTCAGTCAGTGCTGCTAGTACTTCATGTCTGGTAACTCTGATCTTGAATGATGTATTCAATGGAGTGCAGCCCACAGCTGCTTGGAAACATTTTCTGTTTCTGTATTTGATGACAAGGAAGCCTTAAAGAATCGATTACTCCTGATATGTGTATGAACTGTGCTTCTGAACTGTTTTTTAATGATTCTAGTGCCCCGAAAAAGCAAGTGAAAGTATAGGTTTTATTGATTTTTATAAAGACTTCAGTGTATCATTATACTGCATATTGCTCCCCTTTTTAGCTTGAGTCCTGTTGAGTCCTTTGGGCTGTGCAGATTTGTGAGAAACACAAGATTTTGAGGAGGAGTTTGGTTCACTAGACATAGCAAGTGAAATTAATTTAAGTAAGAATTAAATTTAAAACACATATATAATGATCTCTGAAATTTTGCTTCAGCTTTATCAGCTTGTGCATTTAAAATTAACAAAAAATTATTATTGCTGATTTTCATAATGATTGCCATGATTAACATTTAAAAAAAGTTAAAACATTTGTAACATGTGAGCAATGGCATTCAGAGAATATCCTATTTAAAAAAAATTAAAAATAACAGAAGTGTAAAGTTATTTTCTGGAGGTACCACAGTGTTGATAAGGTTGGAAAACACCTTGAAGATCATCAAGTCCAACCTATAATCCAACTAAAACCTATCAGCTATAACATTTATATCAAGGCCCTCAACACCTCATCCAATCTACCCCTAAACACCTCCAGGGATGGTAATTCAATCACCTCCGTGGGCAACGCATTCCAATGACAGATCATTCTTTTAGTGAAAAATTGTTTCCTAATGTCTGTAGTTTCTCATCTGACAAGTCAACTTGTAGCCCATTGATCCAGACCCAAAGGCCTGCTTTTGCTACTATTTAGTGTTTTCCCCTCCTGTTTACTTTAGGTACCATTTCATTGTTTGAGGTCCCAGTGTCAAAGTCCTTAAGCTACTTCTTACAGTCTACATCCATAGTTGCTACTTCAAATGACCATTAAAACAAAGATTTTACTTAAATGATAAGCACTTAGTACATACATCTATAAACTTTTGTAAGAAATAATTATAATTTATTTAGTAATTTGATTTACTTCAGATGATTTAAAAAATTTTTCTTAAAATATATTTGCTTACATAGTCATTTTTGATCCAAAGAAAATCAAAATGAAAGCTGTTTCTATTTTTAAAGAATTCAATGTTAAATTCACTGCAGCAAGAGATCATCTGGTGTACTGATTGATAGGAAACTCAATATGGTGTCCTGATTGATAGGAAACTCAGTATGAGCCAGCAGTGTGCCCAGGTGGCTAAGAAGGCCAATGGCATCCTGGCCTGCATCAGGAACAGTGTGGTCAGTCGGTCCAGGGAGGTTGTCCTCCCCCTGTACACAGCGCTGGTCAGANAGTCTACTTTATCCTTTTGCTCGTGCAAAATGTAAACTACTCTCAATGTTTCTAGATATTTGAATAAAAAATACTCTGTTATTGTGGAGGAAAGAGAAACCATAAGGGTTTATCTTCACATTTGTCTTCCAGAGAAGCTGTAAGATCTCTCATAAAATAAATATTTTCTAGGGTGGCCTGTGAATCATCCTCCATTAAATTTCAGTGACTAGTACTATAGATAAATGCAGAAATTATTGTATTTTCTTTCATGGTTTCTAAGAATTTTCTTACTGAATTGGTGTGTGCAGGACTTCAAGAAAACATGGGGTATTACAACATTACAATTTTTGACAAAAATATTTTTAAATCAACAAAGACGAAAGATGAATAAGTGCTAATTTTAGTGGTAAGAGGTTTTGGGTTGAGTAACAACCATATTGCTGCAATGCATAACCAGAATCCTCTGCTACCCTGGACATAAGTCTGCAAATAAGACTTTAATTTTATTTCAAGCTCTGCTGCTAGAACATTAGGGAATTGTGGAAAAGTTATTTATGCATCTTTTTTTCCCCCCTCTCCCTCCTTTGTTTATGTGTCTGCTGTTAAATGATTTTGGGAACAGAAAGACTTCTTTGCTGACATAAGACCCTAGAGAACAGTCACTCATGGAGCATGTTCTGTTACTTTTCATGCTGAAACATTCTGCTAAATATGTGAATAATATGTTTACAAGGTTAAAGCAGAACATATAGCAGAAAATGACAAAATTAGTCATGCTAATGGTGATGTGTGCTGATTTCAAAATTGCTGTAAAAGAACAGCAAAATGACACTGATGAAAAAGCATTCGTTATGTCATTTTGAGGAAAGTGGCATCAATGCCAGGAGAGTAAAAAGTACATTACCTAGCTTCATCTCAGCTATTTCAAGATATCAAGTAATATTATCCATTAAGTAGAGAACTTACATGTAAAAAATACTTATTTTCTTGGTTTTAAAGGTTGTTTTATTTTAAACTAGGTTTGAAATAGAATCACAGAATCACAGAATATTCTGAGTTGGAAGGGATAGATGCACAATATAAATACAGGCTTTGTGTGATTTTAATTTTAAATAGTGGGTACCATTTGACAAAATGTTCATTTGTTTACACTCTGAAGAGTGTTTTGTTGCTGCTATGAATAAATGCCTAGAACTTATGAAAGGAAATAAGGTTCAAATTGCACATATGTTAATGGAATTAAATTAACCAAGGCAGCCTCCAGTTGAGGAATATCTTCCTCCTTTAACAGGTAATTATATAAAGTGATACACCGACTATAAATGCAACATCTCATAACATTTAGGTTTCAAAACCTTTTATTCAGAGTCATATTGTGGCTGTTCTTTCCTGTCCTAGAGCTGCCAGTTCACAGGTTCACAGGTTATTCTGAGTCGGAAGGGACCCCAAGGATCATCTAGTCCAACTCCCAAGTGAACGCCCACCCAGGGATCAGGCCCACAAGTGTGGAACCATGGGCACCATGCTCCATCCATCCATCCAAGCCTCCCACCAAGTAGACCGTATCACTGAGCTCCTCATCAAGTCTCCTCTTAAACACCTCCAGGGATGGCTACTCCACCATCATTCTGGGCAGACCATTCCGATGAGAGATCACTCTGTCAAAAACCGCTTCCTAACATCCAGCCTAAACCTCCCCTGGCATAGCTTAAAGCCATGTCCTCTTGTTCTGGTGCTGTCAGCCTGAGGGAAGAGATTCACACCCACCTGACTGCAACCTCCCCTCAGGTAGTTGTAAACAGCAATTAGGTCACCTCTGAGCCTCCTCTTCTTCAGGCTGAACAACCAAAGTTCCTGTAGCCGCCCCCCATAGGGCTTGTCCTCCAGTCCTATCACCATCCTTGTCCCACTTCTNAAATAAATCTGAGAGGGCCAAATTTCAACGAGACCAGGATAACCCCAGGGTTCCAGAGGCAGGGAAATGGGGCTCAGGATAGACAAATCGGTGGAGAATAATGGCCAGAAATCCTTTTCTGAGGTGTCCAAGGGGCTGTAAGGAGATCCAGTGGTTGGCAGGGGGGAAAGTTGCACCGAGATGGAGAATCAAAGGTCACATAGTTTGGGACAAAATGGCAGTGGTGGAGATCACAGAAACAGAAGAGACATCCTCACTTCAGGAGATCCATGAGCTAGCTTCCCCTCTGTGAGACCCAGGCAGCTGTATTTATAGGGCCTCGGGCCCCTCCCTACGTCACATGCCTTGTGGGCGTTTCTTCATGTTGTCACAACTTCCTATTGGCCATTACTCAGCCAGCCCTGGCTCTCAGGCCCCTCGCCTTGTTGCATGACTTGCTGGAGAGGGAAGGGGAGATGAGAAGGGAACTCTGTATTGTCTGACTGACCAGTAAAAAGGATAAAAGTTTTAGAATAAGGCTCTCCCTATAACATTTCTTCACACTGCATTATAGTAAGGAACAGCTTAGTCTCAATAAATTTCATATGTTTCAGTGTTTCTCTTACTAGTAGCCTGATTTGGTATTCTAAGATTTCAAATGAGTTTTTTGACATTAGGAAAAAGCTTTTCACTGAAAGAGTGAATGCATAGGAATGCGTTGCCCACGGAGGTGATTGAATTGCCATCCCTGGAGGTGTTTAAGGGTAGACTGGATGAGGTGTTGAGGGCCATGATATAAATGTTATAGCTGTTAGGTTTTAGTTGGATTATAGGTTGGACTTGATGATCTTCAAGGTGTTTTCCAATTCTATCAACACTGTGATACTGTGATTGAGTACAGACCTGAACAGACTATTTTTGGCCATTAAAGGAGTTGGAGATTAGGGTTTTTTTCATGTATAGAGAAAGAACTATAATAGCCTAGCTCCTACTATCTGTTCTTTGTTTTATTCAGAAAACTCAAATCCAAGTTAACAAATCTTTTCATAAATGTGCTGAATTTAGAGTATCAAAATGTTTCATGTTATGCATATTGACCCAATGTACTTAGGACTAAAAAAGCAGAAAGGTTGGTCAAAGCACTTGTCATGGGGAGAACCCTTTTGTTCTCTTGTAAAACTTTTCTCCTTTGTACTAGAACAGACAACAGGGTTTCCTTTCTTATCTCCCCTTCCCTCCCCTGCAAGGCACATGTCCAGGGGAGGGGTTTTCTCCTTTCTACTGGACAAACAATGGAGGATTCATTTTCTTACCTTCTCTTGCTGGCAAGGCATGTGACTAGGGGAGGGATCTGAGGGCCAGGGTGGGCTGAGTGACAGCCAATGGCATGCGAAGACATGCCCATATGGCATGTGAAATGGAAGGGGCCCGAGGCCCTATAGCTACAGCTGCTGGGCTCACAGAAGGGGGGTTGTGGATCTTCTGAACTGAGGAAGCCTCGTTTTCACCTCTGATCTCTACCACCACCATTTTGCCCAGGACCACGTGGACCTTTGACTCCTCATCTCAATACAGCCTTCCCCTTGCTGACCGCTTGATCTCCCTGCAACCCCTTGGACATTTTAGGAAAGGATCACTGGCTGTTACTCCACTGGTTTTCCTACCCTGAACCCTATTCCCCTGCCTCTGGAATCCTGGAGGTGCCCTGGTCTCCCTTGAACTTGGCACCCCCCTCATGCTTGTTTTTTTCCCCAGCTGTCTACAGTTGTCATTGTTCCACTGTTTTTGGTACTGTTATTGTTCAAATATATGTATGTATTTGTAATAACTTCTTTTCCTTTCTCCCAATAAAATTCTTATTTCTCTCTCTATATTATTCAAGTATTTATAAATTCATACTCTGTCTTAATTGACACCAGGACATCTCTGTACAGCTATTGCTATCTTTTCCCCCCTGGCAGAACCCTCCTGCTATGTTTTAAAAGTGCAATGACATAATTTTGTCTGTTGACTTACAAGAATATTTATCTAGCTTGTCTTATACTAAGAATGGTAACCTAAAATGTATGACTCCTTCAAAAATAATTCTTAAAATAAGGTTCCATTATTGATTTATTCCTACTGCTTTTGGGATACTTTTGCAAAATTTCAACTTTGAATTCTGCTTTTTCCTGCCTTTCTCAGTTTATTTACTAAATATTGGTCAGACTGAGAAAATTGAAGCACTTACAATCTATTTTAACTATTCATCATTTGTAGTATTGTAATATCTTCCTAAAAGTTCTTGTCATGGGGAGAGGCCTTTTGTTCTATTGTAAAACTTCTCTCCTTTTTACTGAAACAGACAATAGGTATCTCTTCTTATCTCCCTTTTCCCTTCCCTGAAAGGAATGTGGCGTAGAGGACCCTGTGTCTTATCTTCCCTCCCCTGAAAGGAAATTGAGGAATGTTGCCACGGGAGGGGCTTTCTCCTTTACACTTGACAAACAGTGGAGGATCCTGTATCTTATCTCCCCTTCCTGGCAAGGCATATGGCATGGGGAGGGGCTTTCTCTCCTTTCTACTGGATAAGCAATGAAGGATTCCTTTCTTATCTTCCCCTCCCAGCAAGGTATGTGACTAGGGGAAGGCCTCAGGGCCAGGGCAGACTGAGTGACTGTCAATGGCATGTGAAGACATGCCCACAAGCCATGTGACGTGGGAGGGGCTCAAGGCCCTATAACTACAGCTCCTGGGCTCACAGAGAGAGGTTCATTTGGACTTTTGGAACTGAGGACATCTTGTTTTTCACCTCTGCCATTTCGCCCAGGACCACGTGGACTTTTGACTTCCCATCTTAGCGCAGTTTCTCCCCTACACTAGGCACCCCCCTTGTGCTTGTTTATTTTTGCCACTTATTTACAGTTGTCATTGTTCCAGTGTGGGTTTGTTTTTTTCTTTTAATATACTGTTATTGTTCAAATATATATATATATACACATATATATACTTGTTATATTATTTTTTTTTCCTTTCTCCCAGTAAAGTTCTTATTTCTCTCTATATATATATCATTCAAGTATTTCTAAATTTAATTCATGTTTTATGTTAATTGACCCAGGACAGTTATTTATGCTTAGCTGTCTTTGCTTGTATCGGTCAATAAATTTTAAAACATATTCTAAGGAGAGCTGCGTGTGGACCTAAAAGCTTTATATGTGAACACACTCATTGTGTTTGTTTTTGTGTCTCTTAGTTTGTAGGCTATTCAGGAATAACTATTTGAATGCATTGTCTACATCTTCCAAACATTACTACATGTCTATGGGACATGTAACAGAGATGAACAAGTATTTTAAGCTTAAAAACAAAAGTAGCAATGGTTTATATAATACTGATGATATGACATTGCAAAACAAAGCATATCCCCAAACCCCAAATTATGTCTGATAATTATCCATTTTATTTGTTGATTCAGTTAATCACAGAATCAGAATCACAGAAAATTATGAGTTGGAAGGGACCCACAAGGATCATCTAGTCAAACTCACCATCTAATACCCGTACAGCGACTGAGAGCACATCCCTGAGCGTAATACCAACCTAGATGCCTCACAGTCTAGCAGGCCACTCCGAGCCGGAAGGGGCCCAGGGTCATCCATCCCTACACCCCCCAGCTAGACCATGTCACTAAGCTCCTCGTCCAGTCTTCTCTTAAACACTCCTGGCCTGTGTGCCTGTGAGGGGTCTACGATTATGGTCACCCCTCTGGGGTGTGTGTTCGGTCTCTGTACGGGTGTTAGATGGTGAGTTGGACTAGATGATCCTTGTGGGTCCCTTCCAACTCATAGTCTTCTGTGATACTGTGATTCTGTATTTTCCCAATTCGAGTCTCCCGTGTGGCAAGCTCTCATAGTAGGTTCACCAGCCATGTGGAGAGCAGCGTGGGAAGCAGGGAGAAGCTGGCATATCAGAATACTCATCTACCTTTTGAGATATTTGCATAGTGAAGCCAGTAAACAAAATATGTATACTATTAGTTGGCTACCAGTTTTGAATAATTCAGCACCCAAGAGCTTATCTCAGAAAGTCTGCATGACAGTGTCACTGAAGATCCACCTTCTGCAACATAGAATGTGAAGTGCTTCTGAGGATGCAGTAGTTCTAAAAACTACAATAAATAGCAGAATAGTCTATTTAATTTGTACATATTAGTTTTCTTAGTGTAACACATTGTATCAGGTAATGCATCTGCAGTAAATCCTCATTAATTCACAATTCTATTACTGGGGTTCACTTCTTCGTGGGTTTTTTTCTCTGCTAAGACAGCCCTATGATTTGCGGTGTATTCATGACCCTGACTGGATGCCAGAGATTCACCCACAGCCTCTTCTGGAGGAAAAAAACTGGAAAAAAAACTTACCACAGGAAAACAAGGCAAACTACAAGTGAGGAATATAAAGGATTTATTTATTAACTAACAAGATCAGAGCTTAATGTGTGAGAAGCATCATTTTAAAGGCAACCTTTTGTCCCCACCCCTCCTCTTACAACAGATTTCATATTCCCTTTTTTGACCAGGAGACAAAGGGGGAACACGGTAGGGGTGAATCCAGGCAAGTTGGTATTTCTGACCAGATTTAGGGTAGGAACCATCTCTCTACCTTTCCATAAAGTCCTCTACCTCTCTCTCTCACAAGAGGAAAAGTCTTTCATGACCCTTTCCCAAGTGAGATCTCGACCCAGGGACAACAGTTCTTCCATTCTCTGTTGCTCGAGAGTCATAGCACAGGATGCAGCTCTTTTAAGGACTACTTTGCTGCGTCATTATGAGCCCATCCCAAAGTACATTGTTCAGATCCTACCGCAATGTAATTCTGTCACAAAACGTCTGTCCAAAGGATCTCTGCCGAGCTCAGCTCCGGCTCCATGTTTCTGGGCTCTTAAAACATCTGCAGGTGTTGCAGCATGATTCTCCATCTTCAGTTGTGGCCTCAGGTGGATTCTGCATCACTGGTTCCTCTCTCTCTATTCCACAGGTTTGCAGGCAGATAGTCTGCTTTCACCATGGTCCATTCCACAAGCAGCTGCGGGATGCCTGGAATCCTTCCTACCCCTTCTCTGGCCGGCCTAGTTGTGCCTTCATAACTTTCAGCTTCTCCACATAGGCCCTACTCTGGCAATCTACATCTTGTTACTAACTTTTTTTTTCTTTCTCAAATCTATTGTTCACGGAGGTGTTACTATCTCCTTCTGCTCCTGATCTTGATCTCCATAACAGTGAGGAGGCCCAGGCAGAAGCTATTAACCGCCTCGCTGCCAGAGGGAAGAAAACCATAGCAGGACAGCATGTGTTAACTGACAGTCCTGAATATGTGAAGATAAACAGTCATGAATACACAAATTAGTCCCACCCATTGTACTGCCGCACAGACTGCTGGCACATAGCTTCACCAGCCCACGCCACCCCGAAGGAGAGAGATGGCCAGTAGAGCCTTTGGACCTCCAGATTAATCATGGGGAGTGGGTGCAGTTGCGGACAGAAGTAGTGTTTTCCTGTGTCACCATAGACTAGGAGTGGGGAAAGGGCGTGTGCATGTGCCTTCTGTGCAAGAGTTATTGCAGTGTTTCCATAGAAACAGACCAGAGAGGGGGTGGCAGTGGCTGCCCAGGTGCTCGTCACTGCGCTAACAGTGCTGCTGCCCTGCTAGTCCCAGTACCAGGGGACCTGCTCTTGTCCCTGTGTCCCTGCTTGAGTGTCAGTGGCAGGACTGTCCCACCCACTCCCCTGTGTCCCACTGATATCTGACTAGGCTGTATGTGGAGCTGCTGCTGTTCATAGCCAGCCCCTGCCTGCAAGCGAGACCAGGCTGCCCCTCTGTGGCCTTTCTCTTCCCGCCAGGAGCAGCAGGCCAGGCTTCCCCCAGTTCAATGCTGGAGGCAGCAGCAGGAGCTCCTGATGTGAAGGGGAGGAAGGACAGACACAGCCACTGATCAGAGCCCTGTCACCCTCCCCCCAGCCTCTGGCCGCTTTGTTATAATGACAGGATTAATGCCACTCATATATGAAAGTATTTTGGTGATTAAAAAAGAATAAATACATGATGCCTTTTGTAAATTACTTGAAGAATGATAGATGAAAAAATGTAGTGATTTTTAATGCTTTGGCAGCTGAATGAAAAAATTGCTATTTTGATGATCTTAAATTCACAGGTTCACAGGTTATTCTGAATTGGAAGGGACCCCAAGGATCATCTAGTCCAACTCCCAAGCAATTGCCCTACCAAGGATTGAACCCTTAAACATGGACCCATGGGCACCATGCTGCAACCATCTGAGCCTCCCATCATCTAGACCATGTCATGAGTTCCTCATCCAGTCTTTTCTTAAACACCTCCAGGGATGGTGACTCTTCCACCTCCCTGGGCAGACCATTCCAATGAGAGATCACTCTCTCTGTAAAAAAGTTCTTCCTAACATCCAATCTAAACCTCCCCATGCCTACCTTAAGATCATGCCCTTTTAGTCTGGTGCTGTCAGCCTGAGAAAAGAGATTCACACCCACTTGGCGGCAACCTCCCTTCAGGTAGTTGTAAACAGCAATTAGGTCACCTCTGAGTCTACTCTTTTCCAGGCTGAACAACCCTAGCTCCTGCTGTCGCTCCTCATAGGGCTTGTTCTCCAGTCCTTCCGTATTATTGTTTCCCTTCTCTGGACCCTTTCGAGTAGTTCAACATCCTTGTTCAACTGGGGAACCCAGAACTGGATACAGTACTCAAGATGTGGTCTCTGTACGGGTGTTAGATGGTGAGTTGGACTAGATGATCCTTGTGGGTCCCTTCCAACTCATAATATTCTGTGATTCTGTGATTCTGTGATTCTGTGATTCTGAGTATAGGGGAAGAATAATCTCCCTAGTCCTACTGATCACACTGTTCCTTATACAGGGCATGATGCCATTTGCCCTCCTAGCAACCTGGGCACACTGTTGGCTCATATTATGTTTTCTGTCAACCATTACTCCTAAATTCATCTCCATTTCACCACTGTCCAGCCACATGTCCCGAGCCGATTGCGATGCATGGGGTTTTTATGTCCAAAGTGAAGAACCCGGCATTTGGACTTGTTAATCTCATATTATTAGAATCTGCCCATTTCTATATAGTACTTTTGTCTAAATATGACAAATTTAGAATTTCATTAGGTTATGTTTAGTTAGGCACACCACAAGTGAAAAAGCCAACTCTCAGCTGATCAGCCTGCAATCTAAGGCAATTCGACAAGAGGGAAGAGTATACACAGTGTGATCAATTTGATGTGTATCACTCCTTTTTATGCAAGTGTCCTAATGAGTTCTGGGACATACAAGTGACATGGCCCTCTGTTAATCTTGGAGCTATTTACTACATACATGAGAAAGATTCAATGTCCTATTGTGTGTCTAAAGTTTTTTAACACTTTTTTGAACATTAAATAACGATAAACTGTTGGTTAACATGAAAAAAAATAGAATGAAGTTCCTTACTACTCCACTGCACTGGCACTAACTGTCAGATAACTTCCGGTGTCTGACTAGATATATCATCGTGTGTATTACAGGCTTGCCTATGAAGTTCATTTTCATGTTAAAAGCTACTTGCAGTATGATACTTGTCAGTCAATGTAATTGAAATGTCACACTGACCTTTATTTGAAATCCTCTGAACTTCCTGAGGTTTTTGGAAGTTCTTTTTACTTTCATTCCATTTCAAATTTTTAAATTACCAGTGTACAAAACCTACATGGTAATTAACTGTATGAAACTGCCTGCTAATTGATCTTACAAACAATATGTCTTTTGCAGATGTAGTTCAGCTGAGTCTGCCTGAAGATCAGAAAATAAGCACCACTGCAGCAACAGTGGGACAAAGTGCTGTCTTAACCTGTGCCATCCAGGGAACCCTGAAACCTCCCATCATCTGGAAGAGAAACAATATCATTCTGAATAGCTTAGATTTGGAAGATATCAGTGTAAGTAACAGAAACCTCTTTTTAGTAGCATTTTATCAATACTTTTCATAAATAATAGAAACGTGATATATAACAAGCTCTATACTCTTGATGTTTCGAAGAGAAGAAATGGAAATGATATGCCTGCCAAATTCTTCCTATTTTTCTGTGTATTTGGACCTTTTTTGTTAACTATAGAGTAAATATGTTTCAGAGACCAATCATTTAAAAGAATAAACATAACAATAAAAGCATGTGAGTAAATTGAGTCTGGATAAGTAAAAAAGACTGAACACAAAGACATTGAGTTAAATTGGTCCCCAGAGTTTCTTTTCTTCAAAATTTATTTTAGGACTCACTGTTTCCACAGATTTGATCTCTATATAGTTATTTCTATATATTTTCTTGATTTGTGCCCTCTGCCTCAGCCCCCCCTGGTTTTTTTTGTCCTTCCACATCTTTATGAACTTGTTCATCATATATTCACTCTTTTGGTTCTTACAGTTTCACATTTGTTAAAGATTGTTATATGGCTATAATTTAGTATCCCTTCAGGCAGTGTAATGAAACTAAAACCTTGGGGAAAAGAAAAATAATTGGGAAAAAAAAAAAAAGAGGGTATCTTGTATTTCACTATAGAAAATGAACTTAACACCTAAATAAATATTACTTCAAAGGAAAAAATGCAGAGGGAAACATAGTGTGCACCAATGTATGTCACTATTTAATCGCCAGAGAATGGATTATATTTATTCAAGCAATTTTAAACATTCAAAACCCCTAAGTCCTTGTATAATTTAAGATGTCCCTAGAGGCAAGTGTATTCTAGGCTTTATTATGGCTATATTATAAACTACAATGATATTTGCCTGACTCTGGGAATTCTTAATTTCCTCAGTTATACAAGATCAACATCTGCTCTTCTCAAGACTAATAACATTATGTAAACAGTAGTACATTTTGTAAAAATAAAAAAACAAACACTGACCTGGTAAGATAGATGGTTTAGGGTTTGGGTTTTTTTCAGCAAAATGCAATAAAGAGCAATGTCAGCATGTATGTAGGAACCTATTCAGACTAATCAGTAGTGAAAGCATAAGTTTGCAAATCATAACAAGTGTTCATACTTAGAAACTAAGTTTTTACACTATCCAGTTCTCAATATGAATTAAGATATTTGCTTCAAGTAGGGACAAACTCAGAACAATGTAATATTGTACTGTTTCACTGAATGGAAAAAATGCAACCATAAGAAAGAAAGGATTCTTTTTTTTTTTTTAAAGTATTCTACTCTACTGAAAGTATACAAGATATATCTCTAAGGCTCTCAACCATGGAGTGGCTAATAATGAGCCTTAAATAACGAATGATGCTTTGTATACTCTAAGACATTTTAAGGAAATACTAAAAATATTATTTCACTTTCAAAGGATGGTAATAGAAATTTGTATTTAAGTAGTACATTTATTTTAAAATTTTCTATTGAATTTATGGTCAGATATTAATAATGTTACTGTTAAAATCCTGTTGATAATTTTAGAAGTCCTTGGTACTCCTCAGCTCTTCATATGGTACTTATCAGTGCCATATGCACTGACTTTCTGATTTGCTGCAGCAAGCTTTGCATGCACTTGCTTCATTCCTCAGGAGATTTTCATCCTCCCTGAAGTTTTGCTTACTGGCCCTCTTACTCTGCAGAGTCTCTGCTATGAGTCACACTGTTGTGTGAGAGAAAGTGTAGAGGTCCCATGACATGAAGAGAGCACCAGAGCCTCTTTCCTTTCAGAGGTGATGCTCCTTCTTTTTGGAAGATAGTAACTCAGTCCAACAATGAACAAATCAAACTGTTCAATCATAGTATCACAGCCAAAAAGTTAGCACTTTTTTCAATATAAAATCTAGGTCTTGACGAGTGTACATTAGTTACATCAGTTACTTTAGTAAATTGCAGTGCAACAATTACAATGTCAGATCAAAAACAAAACAAACAAACAAAAAGATCCACTTTAGTACAGTGGTGAGTGTCCCCATCTCTCATGCAGGAGACTGAGGGTGTGATTCCTGACAGGGAGGCAGTGGTGCTGTTTAAGAGTTGGACTCGATGATCCTTGTGGGTCCCTTCCAACTCAGAATATTCTGTGATTCTGTGATCTTTGCAGTCCAGCCGTATACATTGTGTTTCAAACAGGATATATGAAGTTCACTTCAAAAGCCTAATTGCAGGTTTTCCTTGTACATCATGCTTATGAGACCTCTTAAACATCTGTTACATCTCTCTCATTTTTTTCCCACTGTTTTTTTTTTAA
The DNA here is from genome assembly GCA_013390025.1 of Pitta sordida. Classification (NCBI taxonomy): domain Eukaryota; kingdom Metazoa; phylum Chordata; class Aves; order Passeriformes; family Pittidae; genus Pitta; species Pitta sordida. The sequence goes on from WEKX01007991.1 coordinate 82,079, forward strand.
TGACATGATTTGATTTGATTAACAGTGACACATCAAAGTCAGAACATTTCTATTTTTATCTGTATAGAATTCCCCTTAATCTGTCACACAGATTTTCTTTCAATTAGAATGTGTTTTTACCTTTTGCATTTGCTGGATCAAAGACCATTTTAGTGTATTGTTGGGGTTTTTTAATTTCACCTTAAAAGTAGAGTAAAAATAGTTACAGTGAATCCTCTCTGTATCGCGACTTCTCCTNAGAGAAACGGTTCCATTTTCTTCCCCGTGTTCAGAGAGTCCAAAGGGAGAAGCAAAAAAGTGCCTCGGATCCCTGCGGAGTTCCTGGGGGTGGGGCAATGGGCGTGGCCTGCATGCATATTAACGACCTGCCGTTCTTTGCGAGATTAATGTTTCGCGAGGGCTGTCGCCTGTCCCTTTCCTCGCGATGGAGAAGGTATAACTGTATTGGAAAAAATGCCGATCAGATTTATCAAATACCTAATGGTATTTTATTTACTTATAGTAATGACAAAGGTCTTGACCACCAGTGCAATCCTCTCATTCAGTCTCCTTTCGTCCTTCTTTTCCTTCTTTTTTCTCACCCCTTTTTTTGTCTGTGATTTTGAATCCTAATTAACACTGGAATAAATCACATGTATGATTTGAAAGATTAATTTGAATGTTGAGGCTATTTTAATATTTATTTTAGTGATGGCATGATGAATGCTACTATAGACTGTACATCGTATTTTCATGACACTGTAAAGACACATTTAAACTTGTATCAAAACTGATCTGTAGTCTTCTGGGTTAGTGTAGTACCGTGAAAATGATTGTGATGAGATTTAATCCACAAGTATTGATTCTTAATAAAATAATCTGGATATGTCATTCTATAAATGTATCTTAATTAAAGTTACAATACTGCAGAACTTTATAATATATCTTATTATGTGTATTTTTTTATGATTGGGACTATTTTAACTTTGACCCAGCTGATGATTCTCTTTATGAAGAAATATTAATATCCTCACTGTTTTCTTTTCCTTGTGCTTCATCAGTGTACTTCGTTTTATCTCTGTTGCAAATGGAAGTGTTCACTTCAGAGGGGAACAGAATCGTGTTCTTGGACCATTATCTACTTTCACGCTTTCAGCAGTGTAACTGAGATTAGGATTTGGTCATCTTCCTATCAGAGAGTGGGGCAAAATAATTCCTCCTTGCAGAGCTGAATCCCTTTTCTTGCACTACTCATAATTCTATGTTCTAGAGCTGTTTCTACTGATTATGTCCAAAGTAGCTGAATCGGTTAGTATTTTCCTATTTGGTTCTCAGAATTTAAAAACGAGAGCCGTTATGACAGTGAAAGGTGATGATATAACATGTAAATCCATTCCCCCTTACCAGAACGAAATCCTTGAAAATAACCCCTGACAAGATATATTAGATTACCTTGAAGGCAGTGCTATATATTTCTGACATATACATATTAATAAAATGAAAGGGAAAGTGATGCTGTGAATTTTTGAATTGCTTGATTCTTCCAATCCAGTTTCTTAACACAATGCATTGAACACATTGTTAGAACAGTAGCTGAAATGGTAAATCTGTACTTCTAGCTGTTTAACTGGACCTTCTGTGCTTGAAGGTGTTGAATCAAAGGCGTTTGGAACGTTGTTATCCTTTTTTATATTTATTCTCTAGAGAGAGAGAGAGATATCTAGATTATATTAGGAGGGACCATGGGAAAGAGCCCTCAACAGCAAGGGTATCCAGGAAGGCTGGATGTACTTTAAGAATGAGTTCATGAAGGTCCAGGGGCAGGCATTCCCAATGTGCTGAAAGATGAGTCGGAGGAGTAGAAGACTGACCTTGATAAACAAGGTGTTCTTGAAAGAACTAGGGGAAAAAAAGAGGATGTATTGCCTTTGGAAAAAAGGGGAGGTAAGCCAGGGTGTGTTTAAGAATGTTGTTAAGTCACGTAGGTAGAAAATTAGAGAGGCAAAAGCCCAGATAGAACTCAAACTAGCCGTTTCTGTAAAGAATAACAAGAAGTGTTTTTATAAATACATTAACAGCAACAAGAAAGGCTGCAACAACCTCCACTCCTTATTGGATACAGAGGTGAATATAGTAACTAGAGATGAGGAAAAAGCAGAGATACTTAATGCCTGCTTTGCCTCTGTTTTTAACAGCAAGACAAATTGTCAAAGGACAACTGGACTTCTAAACTGGTAGATGGGGTAGGGGTACAGTATAACACCGCTGTAATCCAGGAGGGAGTAATTAGACTTGCTGAACTGCTTGAACTGCCATGAGACCAAATGGGATCCATCCTAGGGTGATGAATGAGCTGGCTGATAAACTGGCTAAGCCACTCTCCATAATTTACCATCAGTCCTGCCTTACTGGTGATGTACTGGAAGACTGCAAATTGGCTTGTGTGACACCCATCCACAAGAAGTGCGGGAAATATGATCTGGCTAATTATAAACCTGTCAGCCTGACCACGCTCACGGGTGAAGTCATGGAACAAATAATACTGAGGACAATTATGAAGCACCTGCAAAATAACTGTGACATTAGGTCTAGTCAACACAGATTCAGGAGAGGTAGGTCCTGCCTGACCAATCTGATCTCCTTTTATAAACTGGTGACTCACCTGGTTGACAATAGAAAAGCCCTGGATGTTGTGCACTTGGATCTTAGTCAAGCCTTTGACACGGTTTCCTGTGGTAAGCTTCAGGAGAAACTCTCAGAGTGCTGATTGGATAGGAGCATTCTGTGTTGGGTTAGGAATTGGCTGACTGGCTGGATGAGCTCACAGAGTGTTTGTAAATGGTGCCATATCCAGTTGGCGGCAGGTCACTAGTGGAGTCCCACAGGGTTCATTGTTAGGCCTGATACTGTTTAATATATTTATTGATGATATGGATGGGGCAATTGAGTCCAAATGAGTCCAGCTAGCAAGTTTGCAGATGATACCAAGCTGGGGGCAAATGTTGAACTACCAGAGATTAGAAGGGTCCTTCAGAGGGACCTTGACAGGCTAGAAAAATGGGCAGATTCTAATAGTCTGACATTTAACAAGTCCAAATGCCGGGTTCTTCACTTTTGACATAACAACCCCATGCATCGCTATTGGCTGGGGGATGAGTGGCTGGAGATTGGTCAAATGGAAAGGGATTTGGGAGTATTGTTTGGCAGAAAACTTAATGTGAGCCAACAGTGTGCCCAGGTGGTATCGTGGTTTGTATCAGGAACCGTGTGGCCAGTAGGAATAGGGAACTTATTGCTCCCCTGTACTCGGCGCTGGTCAGACCACATCTTGAGTACTGTGTCCAGTTCTGGTCTCCCCAGTTTAAGAAAGATGTTGAACTACTCGAGAGGGTCCAGAGAAGGGCAACAAGGATGCTGAAAGGGCTGGAGAACAAGCCCTATGAGGAGTGACTGTGGGGCCTAGGGTTGTTCTGCATGGAGAAGAGAAGACTCAGAGGTGACCTGATTGCTGTTTACAACTACGTGGAGCNCTGGCTGGATGAGCTCACAGAGTGTTTGTAAATGGTGCCATATCCAGTTGGCGGCAGGTCACTAGTGGAGTCCCACAGGGTTCATTGTTAGGCCTGATACTGTTTAATATATTTATTGATGATATGGATGGGGCAATTGAGTCCAAATGAGTCCAGCTAGCAAGTTTGCAGATGATACCAAGCTGGGGGCAAATGTTGAACTACCAGAGATTAGAAGGGTCCTTCAGAGGGACCTTGACAGGCTAGAAAAATGGGCAGATTCTAATAGTCTGACATTTAACAAGTCCAAATGCCGGGTTCTTCACTTTTGACATAACAACCCCATGCATCGCTATTGGCTGGGGGATGAGTGGCTGGAGATTGGTCAAATGGAAAGGGATTTGGGAGTATTGTTTGGCAGAAAACTTAATGTGAGCCAACAGTGTGCCCAGGTGGTATCGTGGTTTGTATCAGGAACCGTGTGGCCAGTAGGAATAGGGAACTTATTGCTCCCCTGTACTCGGCGCTGGTCAGACCACATCTTGAGTACTGTGTCCAGTTCTGGTCTCCCCAGTTTAAGAAAGATGTTGAACTACTCGAGAGGGTCCAGAGAAGGGCAACAAGGATGCTGAAAGGGCTGGAGAACAAGCCCTATGAGGAGTGACTGTGGGGCCTAGGGTTGTTCTGCATGGAGAAGAGAAGACTCAGAGGTGACCTGATTGCTGTTTACAACTACGTGGAGCGAGGTTGCAGTTGGGTGGGTGTAAATCTTTTCTCTCAGGCTACCAGCACCAGAACAAGAGGACATGGCCTTAAGGTACACATGGGAATGTTTAGATTGGATGTTAGGAAGAGTTTTTTACAGAGAGAGTGATTCCACAGTGTCTGCCCAGGTGGTGGAGTCACCATCCCTGGAGGTGTTTAAGAAAAGACTGGATGAGGAACTCAGTTACATGGTCTAGATAATGGGATGTTGGGATAGGGAATTAGGTTATTATATTAAATAAATGAATAAATAATTGAAAAAAATTATGATTACATGACCTTGAGATTAGCACCGGGGTTATGGGTTCAATCCCTGTATGGGCATTCACTTAGGAGTTGGACTTGGTCCTTTTGAGTCCCTTCTAACTCAGAATATTCTGTGATTCTGTGATATTTGTAACTATATATATATAGAGAGAAATAATTTACAATCTCTATATGGACTGTAAATTATAGTTGATTCTGACTAGTTCTATTGGAGATTCAAAAATCAGTGACATTTTAAAAAAAATTCTAAAAGTAAACTTAGAATACAAACTTAGACTGCAAATAACTTACTTTATTACTCTTGGCTTTGTACAACATAATTATATCCACCCTTCTCTATTCTAACTTTTCTATAATAAATAATATTTAACAGATTCTGTAGAAACATGATAATATTTTAATGTACAGAGCTAACAATTTCATTTATATTATTATTTTTCTTTCAGCAAGCTTTTAGATAAATCATACATTTTCTACCACATAAGTAACTCAAAGACTGTTTCTTATTGTCGTACTGCAATAGTGACCACTACTCCCTTTATTTTTTTGAGAAACACCAGAACTTTTATCACACCTACTTTTTTTTCATTCTTGCCCATCTTCCATGCATTTTAAAATTAGTGGGAAGCTGTTTAATGTTATTCCTGGATAATTTTATTATTATTTATGTATTTATTTCTCCAACTTGTCCAGGTAGTTTTGTAGTACTTCTGCTATCCGACTAGAATTAATGCTTTTCACCATTTTGGTTAGAATTATGTGAAAAAGTTTTATAGCACACAAAAAGAATACTAAGCTTTTCAGGTTATTATTTTAGAAAAGAAGTCTTGAAAGAGTGACCTGGACTAAGCTACAGCTAGCAGCAAAGGTCATTCCTTCTTAAAAGCATGAGAAAGATGCTTTGTTAATAATGGCCTCCTGTGGCTCACAGCCCTGACTTTCAAATCATTGCTATAGTACATTAAATAGGAGGGCCATATCACCAGTAATAAAAGTGCTTTGATATCCAGGAGTCTATTTCATAGAACAGAGCGGCACACTTAAACACCTGAAAAAACCAAATAAACCCTTTCTTCCCCGGTCTCACAAACAGCCCAGGAAGAAAAAAAAAAGAAAAAATAGGGTAGTTAGGACATAACTACCTATTGGGAATTTGGGTCAACTGGCATTTATGTATTTTTAAAAATAATAATAATTTTAAAAATCTACCGAAGAAGTATACCAAAGTATTTTCTCAGTACAGACTCAGAAAGAAAATTGCTACACACTTGAAAAATAATTGGTATTGCTAATTGCAAAAGTGAACATGAAAGAAATTACTTACCTAGATCAAGCTTGATTAGTTTGCCATCTCTGACTCGATAACAACAGAAAGGTTATATCTGACATAATTTTCAAATTATTATATTTAAGATTTCTCTCAGTCAAACTGGTCAGTAATATATCTACCCACACACACAATAGCATGTGGCATCCATTCATTTCTAAATTCTACTGAAGACCTACTTTAGCGAAGACTGATTTCTCTTCGACCACCTGAAATCTTGTGCCGTATGATAATGATAATTTAGAGTTACTTTTTCAAAATTTACATTCAGAAATTTTTCTGTTTGAGTATAAAGATCATTTGTATCCATAGAAAAGTGGGTTTATTGTTCTGTTGAAAAGGAGAGAGAAAATAAACTGAAGGTTTTTCTAAATTTAGTATAAATTGGGGAACAGATGCATCAATGATGCAACTCCTTTCATGTATGCTTCACTACTGTAGCACTTCAAACTACAACCAGAAGCAGGGAAGTTGAAACAGTGCTTCTAAATAATACTTAGCTTGATTTGGTGTAAAACATTGTCCTACCCTTGGATAAGGAAAATTCAAGTGAATTCACAGGGGATCACTAATTCTTCATTCTTTATTATACTTTTGCAGGTAAAATGTGGTAGAAGTGACTGGATTTTTTGACATTTACCCAAAGGTACTTACTAAATATGTTTTGGGTTTGCTGATGTTGAACATTTTTATTCTAGAACTTTCTACGGAAATATGAAGAGGAAAAAGAATAAATATTTTTAATAAAAATTTCAGAGTACCTTAATAAAAAAACCCATTTTCATCCATTCTCATCTTAAGTATGCTATCTTGTCTGGTTTGAAATCAGATTTTCATGTCTATTTACTCTTAAGAATTTTAATACAGCAATCCCTTAGCTCTTCATGACTCAAATTCCATGGCTTCAAATCTTCATTTTTTTTCCCCGCGAAGGCATCATAGACTTTCCTTGATTCTTCATGGGCTTTTTTCATGTCACACGAGCATGAGAAGACCACGCATGTGCAGACTGTGTCTCTGCCATGACAGGGGGTGGGACAGGCATGCCCCACAGGACAGGACTGGCATGCCCCGTGGGGTGGGGGGCGGCACCTCTTGCTCGCTTTGTCACTGCCCAAAATTCACTTCCTTGGAAAGGTTACATGGTTGGGAGGCTTCATAACACGGTGTCAATGGTTAATTACAGCTGCTTGCCCCAGGTCCATGCCAGGACCTCCTCCGCCAGTGGTGCCATGGCTGTCCCCAGGGGCTTGGGACCCGCTCTGCCAGAGGTGCCATGGTTGCAGCAAAAACTGGGAACTCCCCAAGTTAGTCAAATACCAATGCCATACCACTTTTGTCTGTGAGATATTTTAAATTTTGTGTAGCAATTTGGCAATAGTTAGAAATTCTGTGAAGTTCCTGCTATTGTCATTTATAGCCAATGAAAAATTACTGGAATCCTGTTTTACCATCCTGGTTTTGACATGACATACAATAATTTTAACATCAGAGAAGACATTCACTCATGAGAAATGGCTTTGAAGTTTAACCTGTGAATGCTAAACAATTAACTTTTTAAGTTATAGCAAAAGGAAGGCAGAGTATAAAGTTGCCTTTTCTCCCCTCCCCTCTGTATTAATAAAGATCTTATTTCTGACATGAGTTCTATGATCAAAGAGTTGGCAACATTTAATGATAGAGTTATAATTGGAGTAAAAGATCATTGAAACCAAGGGTTAGCTAGAGGGATCAGCAATATAAAAAAGAACTTCCGTATGTTTCAGTCTTGCAAAGACTGTGCGTTATATAAGAAAAAGAATATGTGATGGTATTTCAGTAATACAGTTATATATGGTGACAGTAGCATAGAAGTTTTTGAATGAATACCGCTTTTCCCTTGTTTAAAATAAAAGCATAGAAAAACAATGAAAAAAGAAGACAGAGTATGTATAGCTTCCAGGTCCCTAAATGACTTGTACTTCTGTTCTGGTTTGAATGGGTTTTTTCTCTGGCAGCAAGGGGGGCAGACTGAACCTCTGTTGCTGCCAGTGATTCAAGGCTAGAAAAGCAGATAACGGCACATCTGTGAACAACATATGAGAGAAAGAAAAAAAAGTTAGTAACAGAAAGTAGATGGCCGGGTCAGAATGTGTGTAAGAAGCTGAAAGGCATGAAGGCCCCCCACCCAGGCCGACCAGAGAAGTGGTAGAAATGTTCTTCCAGGCGTCTCACTGCTGCTCATAGAATTGGACCATAGTGAAAGCAGACTGTCTACCTGCAAACCTATGGAATAGAGAGAGAGAAACAGCGATGCAGAATCCACCTGAAGCCACGACTGAAGATGGAGAATCATGCTGCAAAAGTTGCATATGTTTTCGGGAGCCCAGAAACACTTGGCCGCCGGAGCTGAGAGCTTGGCAGAGATCCTTTTGGACAGAGGTTTTGTGACAGAATTGCATTGTGGTAGGATCTGAACGATGTACTTTGGGATGGGCTCATAATGAAGTAGCAAAGTAGCAAAGTAGCACTTAAAACACCAGCATCCTGTGCTGTGGCTCTCAGACAACAGAGAATGGAAGAACAGTCATCTGTGGGTCGAGATCTCACTTGGGACAGGGTCATGAAACACTTTTCTGAGAGAGAGAGAGAACTTTATGGAAGGGCAGAGAGACGGTTCCTACCCCAAATCTGGTCAGAAATAGCAACTTGCCTGTATTGACCCCTAACCTGTTCCCCCTTTGTCTCCTGGTCGAAAAAGGGAATATGAGATCTGTTGTAAGAGAAGGAAGGGTGGGGGGAAAAGGCTGCCTTTAAAATGATGCTTCTTACATTAAGCTCTGGTCTTGTCAGTAAATAAATAAATCCTTTATATTCTTTACTTGTAGCTTGCCTTGTTTTGCCTGTTTGCCTGTTATTTTTTCCAGTTTTTTTTTTCCTCCAGGAGAGGTTGTGGGTGAATCTCTGGCATCCAGCCAGAGTCAAAACATGACAACTTCTAAAGAACTTTTGTGTCTATTACAGAAAGAAGTACTTAGAAAAGCAAAAATTAATTACAGGAGACAAATATAAACAATAATGGTGTAGTGAGAAGTAAAAACCTTGTAGAAAGTTTGTGTGTTAACAAAGAGTTAGCTATTGTTACAATAGAAGAGTATTGCCTACTGTGATTGGCAGAGCAGTAGTAAAATTAAAGCAATGGGTGTATCACAGAACAGAGAACCTGTTAATTCAAAGAGAGCACAGGAATGTGGTCATGAATCAGTGTGATATTTTGATTTGTATATACATTTTTAATATACAAAACATATATGTGGGGGTTTTAACTGGAGTTTATAATCTTATTTTTAAATAAATCTTTATAATCTTATTTATAATCTTACTTTTAACTTGTGTTAGACATTTTTTTAACTGTTTTAATGCCCAGGAAACAAATGTACCTCAGTTAGATAGTTTGCTCTTAAATAATACACAATTTATCTTGCAAGTAGTAGCATATGATAAACCTTATATGGATAACAAATGTAAATGTTTAATAAGAACCAAGTTTTTAAATATAAACATGATTTATTAATATCAGCCAGAAACTGTGACCATTTGTGGTGGGTTGACTCTGGCTGGATGCCAGAAATTCACCCACAGCCACTTTCTCACTTCATTCCCCCCACCCCTCATACAAACAAGAGACGAGAGGAAAAGGAAAAAAAAACTGAAGGGTTTTTTGCTACTGCAGGAATGAGGACTATTAGAAATCTTTTACTGTCACAGGAAAAACAACATTTCAAAGTGGGGATATAAAGGATTTATTTCTAACAAGATCAGAGCGTAACGTGAGAAGTATGATCTTAAAGGCAATCTTCTCCACCACCCCTCCCTCTCTTACAACATATACCACATTCCTTTTTTTGCTCCAGGAGACAAGGGGGGACAGGAGTAGGGGAAAACCAGGCAGCTGGTGTTTCTCTGCCACTGTTCAGGGGAGGAGGCCATTCCCCTGCACTCCATGGGGTCCCTCCTGTGGGAGAAAGTCTTTCATGACTCCCTCCAGCATGAGTCCAATCCCCAGGGCAGCAGCTCTTCCAAACACTGCTGCCCGTGTGTCACTCCACAGGGTGCTCTCCTTGAGCACTGGCTGCTCCAGCATGGGTCTCATCCCGAGGCACAGATCCTACCAGGTAGAGTTCTGCTCCAGCGTGGACTCTCCTGTCCATAGGCCACAGGTCTCTCCCAGGACCCTGCTCCAATGTGGGCTCCATCAGGCTGCAGCCTCCCTTCAGCATTCACCTGCTGCAGTGTGGGCTCCTCCACAGGCTATAGGTGGATCTCTTCATCCCTGTGTTCTCTCCATTCCATGGGCTGCAGGGGGACAGCCTGCTTCATCATGGTTATCACCACAGGCTGCAGGAAAACACCTGGAACACCTCCTCCCCCTCCTTCGGCCCTGGCCTTGATGCCTGCATTTGCTGTTACAGCTTCTCATGGCTCTTCTCTGGTGGCCATGATTGTCTTCTTCCTCACTTTTTTTTTTTCCTTCTTAAATATGTTATCACAGAGGTGACTCTGTCTCTCCTGATTGGCTTGGCCTTGGCCAACAGCAGGTCCAGGCAGGAGCTGGCTGTCATTGGCTCTGCCATGTATGAGGGAGATTCCCAGCAACTTCTTGAAGGAAAGCCTCCCCCATAGCTCCCCCCATTACCAGAAACCCAGCCACAGAAAAACCCAATACACCATTATTCACAAGAATTTTAGGAAATGGGAACTTTCTAGCCTCATTTCTGTGCCTTGAACACAGACTAGATCCAACAGAAAGATATGTAACAGAAAGAAGAAACAGAAATATATAATTGTTCATAATGTTTAGAAAATAAGGGGGGTTTAGTTCAGCATTATGGTATTGTCTTTGTGTATGAACAGCTATAAAAGTATATGATACCTGTCGGCTTATTATATCACGTTGACTTCATATTAGTAAAAGAAGAGAAGTTTTATTACAGCTCTAGAAAATGTTTGTCAGTGCTGCCATTTGCTGATTTTCTTAATTTTTTTCTTATAGACAACTTCCGAAACACTGTCATTTGTTTTGGTTTATGCACCAGGATATCCTTGTAATGGCTTACAGTTTACCTGACCAGAAACCATAATCAGGGAACACGAAGGCTGTCACCAACAAGTGTCATCACAATTAATTTTTGTAGGAGGGTAAAAAAATAAAACAAACAAAAAATCCAAACCACCACCAACACCCCTCCGCCCCTCCAGCCTAAACAAAACCAAAAGAATTGTTCCTAGTTTCTATGGTTTCACTGAAAGGTGCCTACCAATGACCCTGAAGTGCCTTTGCTTTCATTGATATCAAGGAATTTATCTTGCTTAGCAAAGCTTTCTTATGATAAAGATTAGATTGACAGACATGGAATGTTATATTAGTGGTTTGAGCAAAGTCACTGTGTATGTGCCGCTTAATTAACTAAGACTGCTATTAAATGTAAATTTTCTCAGCTATCAGTATTTTATGTGTAAATTCAGTATTTGCTTGTACTTTACTCCTGCTTACACTGAATGCTTAGTTCAGATAACTGGGGTTTGCTATTTGTTTAAAAGACTTTAAGACAAATATTTCAGAAGTATTGAGCATGTCAGTCTGCACTAGACCTTTGTTAAGTGAAGCTGCTGTGCTGGCATTCAAACTGCCGATATTTTGATTTTATGAGCAAAGAGCAAATGATGGCAACGAATAGATATCAATCACATTGTTGTATCTATTCAGGTGTATACTTTAAAAAAGTCTTTCATATAGGAATTCCATTCAAAATGTTTCGATGTGTATATGTGCCCATTTCTTATGTAATACACACTTGATAAACCGGGACAAGTAGTACTGAATTAATAATCCAAGTAATGTACCACTGATCCCGTTTTCTCTCTAATGTTGTCTGTAGATCATATATTAATACTGTGTTTAAAAGGAGGGATCAACTTAAAAAAACCTATTTGAATTACAATATGATTTTTCTTTCCTTGTACATGAAGAATGAGCAAAAGTGAAAAATTCTGATTTTGAATTGCATTTTAAGGTACCAGGTTGGGTGGTTTTGCTTTATTTTTTTTCCTCCTACATCTCCTCTTCAGGTACCATATAGTAGGAATTTCCAACCAATCTCTATATTTTTTGGCTTAGGTAGTTATGACTGCAAGATATTTGAAAGTTGTATGTGTTTGGACAAGTATTTTGTTGCCTTTTCATTGTTTTATCACATGTACACAAGGGAGTTTGTGCTAAATCAAAATTTATCTCACAGGATTTATCCCACAAGGCTTTTGCAGATTGTATAAAGCTTGGAAACTCTGTCTGCCTGTCTGTCTCACTCCTGGATAGTTCAGAAATATGTGGGATAGACTACATGAAAATTTTAGCAATACAAAAGTCCTTGGCTTGTTGGTTTGGAGAATTTTTGTTTGTTTGTTTGGGGTTTTTGTTTTGTTTGTGTTTTTTAATTTTTTTGTAGAGTCTCTTGAGTTTCTAAGGAAATATCCAGAGAAATTTGTTTCTATGAAATAAAATTAGTTCTTTGAGTTTAAGATGCCTGCAGTACAGGAAAGAAAGACATGTATTATTGTTAACATAAGAAAAGGGTTTTACACTTATTATACTAAATCTGAAATCTAGTATTTTACTCGATAGGAAGATGTCGTGGTTTGACCCTGGCTAGATGCCAGAGATTCATCCACAGCCTCTCCGGAGGAAAAAAACTGGAAAAAAAACATATCACAGGTAAAACAAGGCAAACTACAAATGAAGAATATAAAGGACCTATTTATTAACTAACAAAATCAGAGCTTAATGTGAGAAGCATAATTTTAAACGCAACCTTTTACCCCCACCCTTCCTTGTTTTATAACAGATCTCATATTCCCTTTTTTGACCAGGAGACAAAGGGGGAACAGGATAGGGGTGAATCCAGGCAAGTTGGTATTTCTGACCAGATTTAGGGTAGGAACCATCTCTCTACCTTTCCATAAAGTCCTCTACCTCTCTCTCTCACAATAGGAAAAGTCTTTCATGACCCTTTCCCAAGTGAGATCTCGACCCAGGGACAACAGTTCTTCCATTCTCTGTTGCTCGAGAGTCATAGCATCATAGCATAGGATGCAGTTCTTTTAAGGACTACTTTGCTGCGTCATTATGAGCCCATCCCAAAGTACATTGTTCAGATCCTACCACAATGTAATTCTGTCCCAAAACATCTGTCCAAAGGATCTCTGCTCAGCTCAGCTCCGGCTCCATGTTTCTGGGCTCTTAAAACATCTGCAGGTGTTGCAGCATGATTCTCCATCTTCAGTCATGGCCTCAGGTGGATTCTGCATCACTGCTTCCTTTCTCTCTATTCCATAGGTTTGCACCATGGTCCATTTCATGCGCAGCAGCAAGATGCCTGGAAGAGCGTTCCTACCCCTTCTCTGTTCGGTCTGGCGAGCCCTCCATAGCTTTCAGCTTCTCCACATAGGCCCTGCTCTGGCAATCTACATCTTGTTACTAACATTTTCTTCTCTCACAAATATACTTATTCACAGAGGTGTCTCTATCTCCTTCTGCTCCTGACCTTGATCTCCATAGCAGCAACGGAGGCCCAGGCAGAAGTTATTAACCCCCTCGCTGCCAGAGGAAAAAAAACCCAAACCGTGACAGAAGATCAAAAATTCTAGTAAACATCATTAATTTAAAACTAAAGTGCTTGTAATCTAATTACTTGAAAACATGGTAAATTTTATCACAGAGTAATTATGAACAGTTGATATTTTTAGAATAAGGAAAATTTAGGAAGTATTCTGTGATTTCTTTGCCGTAATCGTACAAATAAAATGTTTTTAAAGAAAGAAAGCAGAAATGGAGGTGCTCTTGCTAAGCTCATTCCACAAATCTGACCCTTAACTGAGTCACCCTAAAGGATAAATTGCATCAGTACTTCTTTGAGGTCTCCTAGCACTTAGATACACTTTGGAATATGATCCAAGTAAACTGCACAGTGTTTGTGTGCAAAGATAGTTTGTCTTGCAGAGCTAGCTTGGAGTGCAATAATAAATACATGTACAGTTAGACCTGATTAAAAAAAAACAAAACAACAAAAGAGTTTGGAGGAATGATAATAAGCTCTTTATTGGGTAATTATTTTAAATTCATGACACTGGTTATGAGGTTAGTCTGAAAAATAGCCGAGGAATTAATGTCAGGTTCTTTATCAGATTAAATCTGATTATATAACAATTTGTTTTGTTAAAAGGAGTAAGATTTAAATGGTATATGAGTCATTCTGTGTAACATGAAGCAATGAAAAAGACAGCTGTATCAGAGCATGCAGGAATTTTCACGTAAAATAAGCTGTATCTACTCAGTTGGAGATTTTTAATGTCTAAATAAATTAGCAGTCATTATTGCAGATTCATAGCAAGATGGCATGAAGTTACAGAGTTTGGGGGGAATTAAAAGGTTGGTGATATTTTATGGCTAGCCTCAAGATCTCTAGTACTTTGATAAAGCTGTCACTTGTGTTTAGTGTCTCCTATAAACAAGAAAAAAATCCAAATTCTCTTTACATATCTACATATAAAATGAAGTCATTATGCTCACTGGTAATCTAGTAGTGAGGGATTTTATGGCAGTTTTCTGTGTCATCCCTCTTCAGGTTCCGAGAAGGCTTGCAACATTATTAGAGCTCAAAATAGCAGAGCCATGTTTTAATCAACTGATTTTTTTTGGAAAGGCCAAAGCAGATGCATGTTTTCTGTAGAATAATGTATATTACCATTTATTAGCTGTTACTATTTCCTCATGAAGTGAAATTGCAGTATTTACTGTATCCCAGAGAATAAAGGGAAAATCATATTTCTCTAATTAATTAGATCGGTATAGTGCTATTTTATTCATTTATAGTGTGAGAAACGGGCTCACAAAGATTTGTAATGTAATTTATTATAAAGCAAAGGCAAAACAGCACTGGGCACATAGCTTGGGAGAATACAGGTAAGAGGCGCAACACTCATCATACAGGTTTTATGTATAATGCACAGGCATTAGGTATTTAGAAACTGGGAGGGAGCATTATAATTTTTCCATATGTGAGCATAGCCTAGGAGGGATTATTACAATTATTTCCCAGAAATCTTTTACATTGACTCACCTCTTTCCCCTCTCCCTTGAGCATGCACAATTAATTGTGAGGAAGGTTCTACTCTTGATTTTGGAGATAGTCAGAACTCATCCTCTCCACAACATTTTCACCTCAGACACAAGACCAGTTCAGGCTGGCCCGTTGATTCAATCATCTCATGTCTGGGGCTCCTGTGGATACAGTTATTTGCAGTGGGGCTTCCGTTGTTACAGTTAGCTCATGGCTGAAACTCCAGCTGGTCTTGTGGTGGGCTCAGCAGGCTGATCCTGTTCTTAATTAACTAGGCAGGACCTGGGGCCGCACTGGTGACTTCTGTGTTTCAAAACTTACACAGTTCTTAACTTATATGTACTACTAACATTTAAAGTATCCCTGAGTATGTAATATTAACATCATAAATGATTTACTTTATAAGGGCCAAAAATTTCTTTCATCCTTCACAATAGTCAGAGAAATAATCTTTTTCTCAGATTTGCTGAATACAGATAAATCCTGCTCAGTTCAGCTACTGGTCTGGGCTCATGCATTATAAAGTCTTATTTTAGGAAAAGGGAATAGAGGGTGATCTCTGCATTTATTTTCTAAGAAAATATGAGAAGGTATGCATGAAGACCTGCTCAACATTGGAGATACAGTTAGATGTTCTGAATTGCTCTAGTAAAGCTATTGTGATGGAAAGTAGCCTTAGTAAAACTCACTCATGATTTGTTTTTTTCTTTAGAGTCTCCCCAGTGTCAAGAAATATAAGGACCAATTAAATGCTTAGAATGTCTAATTGTAGCTTGGAAGTTTGTTTCAGAAGAGAAAGGCAGGCGGTAACTAAAGCAGTGAGCAATGACGGATCCATCATGAATCCATGGAAGGATTTTGCTACCTTTAGCTTTTTCAACTGACTGTAAAAGAAGCTTAGAAAGATTAATTCCCCATGACTAAAGCTAGGCGACATTAACAGCCATGAACTGTTGTCTAGTGTTGTGTCCCTCAGAATAGTCGCTTGTAAGATCCTGTCATTTTCTACTGTATAAACTATACTAGTGCTTATTTTAGGCTGTGTACTTTCTTTCTTTAGGCTTTGACATGATTTACAATTTTCTGTCAGTCTAGTTCTTCAACTAGTGGATTTACACTAGATTCATGATTTGTTCTTATTCGTAAAATATAAGACTGAGAGAAGGTATGCAAAATTTGTGCTTATGAAATTTTGGTTTTGTTTTTCTTCCTAAGCTGTAAGGGAAATGCCTCTTGGATTTGTGCCAAATGCAATTATTTTCAGACTTCTTTGTGGAATTTAATTTCTTTTTGACAGGGAGTAACAAACTGCAGAGTTGCATTGCTTTTTCATTGTGAACAGAGAAGCTGTAATATTGACATTAGCATGAAAAGCCTGCACTGAGTTTATCCGGCAAACCAAGCATACAGAAATAATTATTTTTAGAAACATTTCCAGTTAACCCTCAAAAGGTTATCTACTCATTGTGTTCTTGTAATAAAAGAAGTTAGAAATACTGAAAAATATGTAAAATATGAACAAGAATGTGACGTTAATATTATCAGTACTTCCATGAGTTGACTAAAATCAAATGTGGAAATCTTGGAGGGAGGTGTAGTAAATAAAGAGAATTATTGTAAAACACTGGCTGTGTTTTACAAGCAAACAGCTGTCGTTTCAGAAATATGTTGTAGGCTGCAATTATTGATGTAGCTTTCCCTTAGAAAACCAACTAAAATTTTAATGCTTAGCTTCTTATTTTTCACCTAATGAGTTCAGAGGTAGACAATAGGGTTTTTTGCCTTTTCCCATAAGAAAATCAGTATTTCCCTTTAAAAAGGAGAGAAACTCCCTCATCCAAAGTGTGATTTCATTATAACTGTATTACGCTGTATACGTTATTAACCATCAGCAAAAAAGAGTCCAAGCAATATAGTTTTTTTTTCTTTCTTGTAGATCTGCCAAAGACTGTGATACATGACTGAATGAAAAGGAAAATAAAGATGATATTTTTTATTTAGGGGAGATGTTTTCTGAGAGGAAGGTTGTGATCTCTATATGAGAGAATACTCAAGATTTTAAGTACAGAAGGTTTTTATACCAATACAAAAAATTATTTAAGAAAGCAATATATTGGCAAAAAATACTAGGGAAAAAATACCCACAAACCAAACAAAACCCAAACCTAGTTTCTATAATGATGAAGAAAGTCAAGTAGTCTGTTTCATTATATGTCCTCTTGCGGAGAAAATCCAGGAGCAATCTTTCTAGAGCTGTTGATGAAGTGCAGGCAAATGACCATAAGCTCTCTCATGTGCAAAGCATTAGCATATGAATGCACGTTATAAAACCAAAGGAAACAAGTGTTGATTTAAACATAAAAATCACCTCTAGGTTTCTACTGTATAAACACTAAGACAGCAAGGCAAAGATTCACTACCAAACTAAAGTTTTCTTTCCATATTATTTTAGTAATTATTCATGGCATATATCATGATTCTTCAAATGTCCAGTTCTTCAACAGAACAGGGTTGCAGTGGAGTTCAATTCTATCTTTTTATGTGTGACAAAAATAATTAGAGTTTCTCAGTGTAATTCTGGAAGTACCTTGCAATTTTTATTTGAACAGTTGGAGATTAAAAATAAATTGAGCCTGTAGGAATTTTTGCCATCATCAATTTTTTTATTCCAAAAGGTAAAAAAAAATCTTTTCCTGTGTTTGTTGCTCTTGATGTTTGTAGTCTCTGTTACAACAACCTTTGTGTCAGTACAGATGCAGGTGTTTTAGGTGACTTTCCCTGGGAGTTAGTCAATAAAACACTAAATGTTTGACAACATTCAGTGTCAAATAGCTTTGTTTATACTTCATCATCTCTTTTCAAATGCTGCTTAGAACATCAAGTTCTCTTTGTATTGAGTAGTTTGCTTTAATTAACAAAACAAACACTGAACTCCCTGTAAAAATAAGCTAGGGATATTTATTTTGTCGTTGTAAAAAAAATCCAAACAAAACAACCTGACAAAAACCACCACTTACAACAAAAAAAGCCATCCACAAAATTCTGAGTAATGAAAAGACGATGTCATGTGTGAATCTTATCGAAATACTTATGTCTCAGTAAAATAACTACAGGGATGTTTTGTTCATGGTTTCTAAGAAAATTAAGGGATAAGCCATAACACAGATATTAATATAATTTTAAAAATAGCTATGGTACATAAAAATATCAGTATAATCCATATATCAGTAAAATTAAAATTATTAAAAATAATTAATTAATTAAACTAGTCTCCAGACTGCAGTGTAACAGCTAAATTTTTATACATTCCATTCTATGTCCTATTTTGTTCACAAATAACTTTGACAGAGATTAGGCAGAAAATTTTAGACAGCAATAATAACAGTAATTTTCTAGATAAAATATGACTACCTGTAGCATGGGTCTTTTGAATAGCTGTTCTTAAATCTTCCATTAATAACACTGTTGTTCTTCAATAAATGTTTAGCTAGTAAGGGGAAAAAAGTGTATTGATCTTCATATTCTTTAGAAAGAGATAAAATCACACAGAATCACAGAATCACAGAATCAGTAAGGTTGGAAAAGACCATAGAGATCATCAGGTCCAACTTATCACCTGTTACCTAATCTAATCTAGTCAAACCTCTTACCTAACCTGACCTGTTGCCATCCTACTACCAACACATCATCCTACCTATAACACACTACCCTAATATCTAGGTCATGCCACCAAGAACTTCATCCAACCTTTTCTTAAACACCTCTAGGGATGGTGACTCCACCACCTCCTTAGGCAGCCCATTCCACTGAGAGATTACCCTCTCTGTGAAAAATTTCCGCCTAATGTCAAGTCTAAATCTCCCCTGACGCAGTTTAAGACTGTGTCCTCTTGTTCTATCACTGGTAGCCAGAGAGAAGAGACTGACACCTAGCTGACTACAACTTCCTTTCAGGTAGTTGTAGAGAGCAATAAGGTCTCCCCTCAGCCTCCTCTTCTCCAGACTGAACAATCCCAGCTCTCTCAGTCGCTCCTCATAGGGCTTGTGTTCCAGCCCCTTCACCATCCTTGTCGCCCTTCTCTGGACACGCTCAAGGATCTCAACATCCCTCTTAAACTGAGGAGCCCAGAACTGAACACAGTACTCAAGATGTGGTCTAACCAGTGCTGAGTACAGGGGGAGAATAACTTCCCTAGTCCTACTGACAACACTATTCCTGATGCAGGCCAGGATACCATTAGCTTTTCTGGCCACCTGGGCACACTGCTGCCTCATGTTAAGTTTTCTATCAACCAGCACTCCCAGGTCCCTTTCCACCTGATCATCCTGCAGCCACTCCAACCCCAGCCTATAGTTCTGCATGGGGTTATTGTAACCGAAGTGTAGGACCCGACACTTAGACTGGTTGAACCCCATGCCATTGGATTCAGCCCATCTATCCAGCCTGTCAAGGTCCCTCTGCAGAGCCCTCCTACCTTCCTCCAGATCGACATTTATCCCCAGCTTGGTGTCATCCGCAAACTTGCTAATAATAGACTCCATCCCTTCGTCCAGATCATCAATAAAGATATTGAACAGGACAGGTCCCAACACTGAACCTTGAGGCACCCCACTAGTGACCGGCCTCCAACCGGACACAGCACCATTAACCACCACTCTCTGAGCTCTGTTATCCAACCAACTCCTGATCCAGTCCACTGTAAACCCATCCAAACCACAAGCCTCCAGCTTCACCAGGAGTTTGTTATGGGGGACAGTGTCAAAGGCTTTACTAAAATCCAGGTACACCACATCAACAGCTCTTCCCTCATCAACCAGGCGGGTCACCTGATCATAGAAGGAAATTAGATTGGTCAGGCAGGACCTTCCTTTCCTGAAGCCATGCTGACTAGGTCTGATCTCCTTACCCTCCTGGAGGTGCAACATCATTTTCCTTAAGTTTGCCTGGCACCGAGGTCAGGCTGACAGGTCTATAATTTCCTGGCTCCTCTTTCCTACCCTTCTTATGGATAGGTATCACATTGGCCAACTTCTAATCTTTTGGGACCTCCCCAGTAAGCCAAGACCTCTGATAGATGATTGAGAGAGGCTTAGCAAGCTCATCTGCCAGCTCTCTCAGCACTCTAGGATGTAACCCATCAGGTCCCATGGACTTATGAGGGTCTAGATGTACTAGTATGTCCCTAACATCTTCCTCCTGTAGTAAAGAGGGGTTAAACCATTCCTCATCTCTATTGACTCTATTGACTGTATCAAGAGACCCTTGAAGAGACCTTTCATTATGTAAGCAGCTGTCTGAACTATTAAAGACAGAGGCAAAAAGAGTCAAAATATCCAACTCAGAAGTTTGTTGAACTTTGTTAGGTGGATTATTTTGAAGGAAAATCCGGTTGTAATGATTCATATAATCAAAGTCAAAAATTAAGTCTTCAAGAGGGTTCTTTTTCAATCTTTGCAGTGGTAACATTTACTGGTATATTGAAGATTCGGTAGAAATATTGTCTGTGTAACCAAAATGCTGATACAGAAAGCTAGAAATCTTAAGAAAAGAAAGTTACTGATCGCATTACTAGGGGAGTTAATTTTTAGGTGTGTTATTTTTTTCTCTCAGTGAATAACTACCAGAATCATCTGAAGTGTTGTGCAATGTGATATTTAGTGTTTCATCTTTTAATGAAGAATTACAGTGAAACATTTGCTTTCGGAATAATATTTTTTCAATGATTTTAAAGAAAGAAAACAAAAAAATTAAAGGGAAGTTAATAGAGATTTCAGTTTTCATGTTTAACTTTCTGTGTACAGAAAGACACAGGATGTTATTGTGAAAGTCATCTTGAACAAAATATGCACATAAAAGCATTGAGATTACAGTCTCTGGGTAAGAACAAAAACCGGGAAGTGAAGACTGAAAAAAAAACCCAACCAGTAAATTATGAAAGTCATAGGTGAGATCCTGGAAGAATGTAAATAGACTCACATGTTCACAGGTTATTCTGAGTTGGAAGGGACCCCAAGAATCATCTAGTCCAACTCCCAAGTGTACGCCCACCCAGGGATCAAATCCACAAGCATGGAACCATGGGCACCATGATCCATCCATCCAAATCTCCCATCATCTAGGCCATGTCACTGAGTTCCTCATTGAGTCTTTTTTTAAACACTTCCAGGGATGGCGAGTCCACCACCTCCCTGGGCAGACCATTGCAAGGAGAGATCACTCTCTCTGTGAAAAAGCTCCTCTTAACATCCAGTCTAAACCTCCCCCCGGCGTAGCTTGAAGCCATGTCCTCTTGTTCTGGTGCTGGCAGCCTGAGAGAAGAGATTCATAATGGAGCAGAGGTTAGTCTAGAGCATTGATCCAAAGGATAGAATGTAACAATAAAGCAGCACATAGTATTATTTTTCTATCTTTTACTATCAACTTACAGACTTAGTGAGTATATTATTGTAGCTGAGAGTTTGTTTTTACAATCTTTTGATAAAGTCATGTGATGATTTGAGGAATTTATAGAACATGTTACAAAATTAGTGAAGAAGCAAATAAGGAAGAATTAGTTGGGGATATAAGCTTCCTTGGATGCAGTAATGAAGACATGATAGAGTCAAGGAGCCTAAGAGGAGGCAGCAGAGCAAAAAACTGGAATACAACCATGGATTTCAGAGAAGCATATTTCAGCCTGGTCAAGGATAAGCTTGGAAGAATCCCATAAGAGATGACAGTGGAAAGTAAAGGGGTCTAAGAGAGAAGGTTGAATTTCAAGGATGACTTCCTCTATGCTCAAGAACACACTGTCACAATGAACACTAAATCAAAAGCAGCCGGAGACCTCTACTGATGAACAAGAGGCTCTTGACAGGATTCAAGTAAAAGGAAGAAAGGTATAAGGGTGACGCAGGGAGAGCATGGGCACATGATTTGAATGTGCAGATAAGGAAAGACAAAGCCATCCCAAAACTAAATGTCATGTGGAACATGAAGGTCTACAGAGTTTTACGACTCTATCAGCAGCAAAAGGAAGACGAAGGAAAATATCAAAGTATCACAGTATAGATAAGGCTGGAAAGGACCTTGAAGATCATCTAGTCCAACCTATAGCCCAACTAACCTAGCATCGACATCTAGATCACATTGCTCAACACCTCATCTAGCCTACCCTTAAACACCTCCAGGACAGGCAACTCAACCACCTCTGCAGGCAACCCATTCCACATCTGGATCACTCTTTCAGTAAAAAAAACTTTTCCTAATATCAAGTCTAAACTTTCCCTACTGAAGCTTAAGGCTATGACCTCTCATCCTGTCCCCAGAGACCAAGGAGAAAAGACCAAGCTCCTTTTTTATAGACAGGGATAAGGTCACCCCTGAGCCTTCTCTTTTCTAAGCTAAACACACCCAGCTCCTACAGCCTCTCCTCATAGGGCTTATCTTCCAGCCCCTTTACCATCCTAGTTGCCCTTCTCTGAACTTGTTCTAGCACCTCAACATCTTTCTTGAACTGAGGGTCCCAGAACTGGATACAATACTAGAGATGTGGTCTAACCAGCGCCGAGTACAGTGGAAGGATAACCTCTCTTGACCTACTAGGCACTCCATTCTTGTTGCAGGCTAGGATGCCATTGGCCCTTTTGGCTCCTTGGGCACACTGCTGGCTCATGTTGAGTTTGCTGTCAACTAATACCCCCAAATCTCTTTCCACCTGACCACTCTCTAAGTATTCCATCCCCAGCCTATAGTGCTGCTTGGGGTTATTATGACCAAAATGCAGAACCTGACATTTAGACTTATTAAATTTCATTCTATTGGAATCTGCCCATCTNTCGGACTAGGGAAGTTATCCTTCCCCTGTACTCGCTGCTGGTCAGACCACATCTTGAATACTGTGTCCAGTTCTGGTCTCCCCAGTTTAAGAAGGATGTTGAGCTGCTTGAGAGGGTGCAGAGAAGGGTGCCAAGGATGGTGAAAGGACTGGAGGACAAACCCTATGGGGAGCGGCTACGGGAGCTGGGGTTGTTAAGCCTGGAGAAGAAGAGGCTCAGAGCTCACCTCATTGCTGTTTACAACTACCTGCGGGGAGGTTGCCACCAGGTGGGTGTGAATCTCTTCTCCCAGGCCGACAGCACCAGAACAAGAGGGCATGGCCTTAAGCTGCGCCGGTGGAGGTTTAGACTGAATGTTAGGAAGAGGTTTTTCACAGAGACAGTGATCTCTCATTGGAATGGTCTGCCCAGGGAGGTGGTGGAGTCACCATCCCTGGAGGTGTTTAAGAGAAGACTCAATGAGGAGATCAGTGACATGGTCTAGTTGGTGGGTGGATTGGATGGCTGGAGCGTGGTGCCTGTGGGTCCACGCTTGTGGGTCTGATCTCTGGGTGGGTGTTCACCTGGGAGTTGGACTAGATGATTCTTGGGGTCCCTTCCAACTCAGAATTACCTGTGAACCTGTGAAGCTGTGAATGTGTTATTGAAATCCAGATACACCACATCCACAGCCTTCCTCTCATCCACCAGATGAGTTACTTGATAATAAAAAGCGATCATGTTGGTCAAGCAAGACCTACCCCTTCTAAACCCATGCTGGCTGGGCCTGATCTCTTGTCCATCCTGTAGGTGTTGCATGATAGCTCTCAGCACTCTCTGTTCCATAACTTTGCCTGGGACTGTGGTGAGGCTTACAGGTCTGTAGTTTCCTGGATCATCCTTACGACCTTTTTTGTGTATGGGGGTCACATTCTCCAACTTTCAGTCATCTGAGATATCATCTGTGCTACACGTCTTCTGATAAATGATGGAGAGCAGTTTAACAAGTTCATCTGCCAGCTGTCTCATCACTCTGGGGTGAATCCCATCCGGTCCCATGGACATATGGGGCTTGAAATGGATTAGCAGGTCTCTAACTACT